>OX442432.1:4566879-4627493 GCA_949361645.1 Spongilla lacustris | reverse complement strand
TATCATAATGCATCATGATGAGACAAAACAATGATGAATAGATGATGATATCATTGAGTACACTCAATGATATCAATCGCTGCTACGTTACGTTTTGTCCTCATCACTGCTGATGCATTATGATACTTTTTGGCTGTGTAGCTTATGATGCTGGGGCATACGGAGTACCGAGCCAAACAAAAAAATAGTGGGGCTCACTTATAAGCGGCCAAGAATGTAGTGCATAGCAGTAATATAACAATGGGCACCTACTTATCCAGACTGTTGGTTTCGTTTGTCATACTTTGTGAGTTTGAATACACGCGCATTGTCGAATGAGTTTCACATACCTCATAGGGAAGGCATGAATAGGTCCCCACCCCCTGCCTTCCCTTCGAATTTATCACGTGATCTGACCACGCAACACCCACGTATACGTAGAGGGCATCAGGTTTGAGTGCTTAAAGAGATCCACCTCCGTATGTATCGCGTGACTGTTACAGCTAGTGTGCGAAGAAAAATAGGTAGTGGATCGTAGTTTTAGTTTTGCAGGTGAAAAATATTTTGATCGAAGCTTTACAACCGGTATCTGAACACAGACAAGTCACAAACGTTTAAATCAGTGTTTATTAAAATTTATTAACTCCTCCATTTCCACCACTCTGGACAGCATTTATTCCAGACTAAACCTTTCCCTTGTGCGCTCGAATGCCAGAGCATTTCTTGCAAGGGCAGGTCCCCGTGGACCTCTACATGTACTTGGATGGTTGACTCATACATAGTTACATACAGTTTATTGAAATTTGTGTTTAACATGTGTATTGTGAGGTTTGAAAATTATTAAACCATAAGTGTTAAAATTTATTAGTATTATTTATAATGCTTTAATTAAATTGATGGGGGAAAACAAAATATCCTTTTTTTTTTTGGCTTCATCCTATCAAAAGGTATTCACATTCAAAAGCGTTGTGTTTATTCGCGGACACCCTGTATACTAGTACATTTATCAGTTGATTCGTTTTCAGCCGTAAGGTTAAAGCTATAGAAAAATCGCTTTTCGTGTCATAAGCAACTTACTAAGTGTAATTCTTTTATACGTACACCTTAGACTTGATTACATGCATGTGCTAAACATAACGCAAGCTGCTGCGTGCAAACCTATGCGTGGTGGATTGATATCGGAAGGAGTTAAGTTTAAAAATTTCCCATGCACCCTCGAGCGAGGATGGAGGGCCGCCAAGACCCTTTTTGCCTAGGGCTGCCAAATAACTAAGGCCGGTGTGGGAGAGTGGATTGTCCCCCCGTGCGGAATGTCCCCCCACTAGGGCAAACTGTCACGCACGCACGCACGCACGTGCACGCACGCACGCACGCACGCACGCACGCACGCACGCACGCACGCACGCACGCGCGCGCGCGCACGCACGCACGCACGCACGCACGCACGCACGCACGCACGCACGCACGCACGCACGCACGCACGCACGCACGCACGCACGCACGCACGCACGCACGCACGCACGCACGCACGCACGCACGCACGCACGCACGCACGCACGCACGCACGCACGCACGCACGCACGCACGCACGCACGCACGCACGCACGCACGCACGCACGCACGCACGCACGCACGCACGCACGCACGCACGCACGCACGCACGCACGCACTCACACACACACTCTACACTAGAGCATAATGTCCTACCTACCTACCTACCTATAGGGTAAGAGATTATACACTAATACAGTATATACTGATAGCACTGTCGTTTGAGTGATCCACGATGGCGACTGAGGACAATGAGTGCGAGCCAATATACATATTTCTGAATAATCACTGCTATACCTGAGGATTGTGGGAGAGTAGATAAAAGCCGGAGCTTTACGCAGAAAAGCTTCTAGCTACACGGTTGAGAATGGCCTGAATTAATAATATTTCATCCATATCGGAATGCACAGACGGATGAATGGAAGCATGCAGGTTCCTCGCTGTGGGAAGAGAGAAGTAGAATATTGGAAGCGTGTCATTCTCTCCTCGACGGTATATCTTAGCAGTTGCTTACAGCATAGCTGTACAAAAAGATTGCCGAGAGGTTCTATTGGAGATTCCTGTGGAGAGATGCATGTATCAGATTTTGTCCAAACTTATGAGCGTTTTCATACAGCAAATTATGCCAAATTTATGAAGGAAGCAGTACCTCTTCACCCGGTTCCAGTTAAACAAGATCAGTTGAAACAGGACTTCCAAGTTCAGTTGAGAATAGCCTTTGCATTAAATAACCTTCTTCCTGAGGAATGCCAGGCGGTACGCGCAGTGTGAAGTTGTGTTTATGTGACATTACTTTTCAGGCTATGATCTTACATGTATTGATCTCAAGATTATGTCACCACTCGTCAAGGAATTTTAAAATACAAAATGCGTATGAATATATTGGTGTCAATGAGCATTTTAAGAAAGGCAGTTTTGACAGCGAAGGAGCTCTGAGTACAAGCGTAAATGCGCTCCCATGTCCTGCCATTGTACGATACGCCATACGGTATTTGAAAATACCATCGTTTTCGATTGTACACTGCAAGTCCATGCATATTAAAGGTTTCCCAGCCTTAAATTAATTGTCATAGATGAAATAAAAACCAAAGGATCTATTGACATGTCCATTTGTGTTTGTTCGGCATGACGCTGTGCGCAAAACACTGCAAGCCCCATATTATGGACCATTCAAGGTTTTACTCCGATCCGACAAACATTTCACCCCATAGACCTCAATGGGAGTGAGGAGGTAATTTCAATCGACCGACTCAAACCTGCCTACATGGATAACACTACTACTGCCGTTCACAGCCTGTTCACTGAGGGGGAACATTAACATTTGTGTGTGATTAAATACATTATGTAATCATGTGCAATGATTGATCATTAATTAGAGTACATTGTAGCAGAACATTAACATTTGTGTGTGATTAAATACATTATATAATCATGTGCAATGATTGATCATTAATTAGAGTACATTGTAGCAGAACATATTAACATTTGTGTGTGATTAAATACATTATATAATCATGTGCAATGATTGATCATTAATTAGAGTACATTGTAGCAGAACATATTAACATTTGTGTGTGATTAAATACATTATGTAATCATGTGCAATGATTGAACATTAATTAGAGTACATTGTACACTAGTGCAGAATGTCCGGGGGGACATTGTGCACTAGTCCAAAACGTCCGGGGGGACAAATTGTAGGAGAAACACGACACCGGCCCTGGATACATCAACCCTAGATAGGTTGACAAAATCACATACGCGGGTCCGTAAATAGTTGATCTAAATTCTAAAAGTACGTCAAAAATTGGACTGGAATTTGTGAAAGTTTGAGAAGTATACAAAGAAGCGTAGAAACGTGCTCCGTTACGTGAGCGGTTTACCCGACTTCATTGCTCGATCATTGTAGAATGCATTGCAATAGCCTAAATTCAAGCCGCTACTTCACGATATCCATCATTCAATTTGTAGTAAAATCTTGCAAATGATTCTTGAATTAGTCTCTTGATGCACAATCACAGGATCGTGATTTTTATTTAGTATAGGTCCAAGTTAATGATACTACCGGTGTGGGAGGGCGGATTGTCCCCCCGTGCAGAATGTCCCCCCGGACATTCTGCACTAGTGCACAATGTCCCCCCGGACATTCTGCGCTAGGGCAAACTGTCCCCCACTAGGGTAAAATGTCCCCCCCCCCCCCCCCCCCCCCCCCCCCCCCCGACACTCCACACTAGGGCGCAATGTTCTACCTATAGGATAGGCAGTTATAAACGTCCAACAGGATGGTTTTTAACAAAGACCCTTCCTTATATAGCGTAAAAACCATCCTGCCCAGATTGTGCGTCCAGGATGGGAATACATGTGGTTCTACCCTAGTTCTGTCGAATGTTAAGCAATAATTCAATTCATACGTCAACATTCGACAAAAACCCTCCAAGTAAGGTTTTTATAATATTCCCACCCTGGACGCAGGATGCATGGTTTTTACGCTATTTAGGATGGGTTTTAGTCTGGGTACCCGACTGATCGGTTGTACTATAACGCAACAGATGAACTGACGATAGGAATAGCCTTTCCTGAGATATGTCAGGCGGTGCACGCAGTGTGGAGCTGTGTTTATGTGACATTACTTTTCGGGCTATGATCCTATTGATCTCAATATATTTCTATCTCTCATACTGATGAGATTTCAGCCATGAAGTATATCAATCACCACTCCTTAAGGAATTTTAATAATGTATATATGTGTGTGAATATTGGTTTCAATGAGTGCTTTGACGACACGGAAAGGATAAGAGCTGTGTATTCATTAAGGAATTTAATACTAAAATTCTAAATGTTCGTGTATGTGTGTCAGTATTGGTTACAATGAGCATTTCAAGCGGCGGAACGACATGCAGCTACTGAGTAATGGCGTCAACGCGATCCCATGTACTGCCGTAAACATTTCCTAGCCTTGTCATAGATGAAATAAAATGCTATGAGGGGGGACATTTTACCCTGGAGGGGGACAGTTTGCCCTAGTGTAGATTGTCCGGGGGGACATTGTACACTAGTGCAGAATATCCGGGGGGACATTGTACACTAGTGCATGCAAAACGTCCGGGGGGACAAATTTTAGGGGGGACATTGTACACTACGACACCGGTATAAGGTGTCAGGAGATTTCGATGGTGCCCGAAGGGTGTTTTTAATGGCCTAGGCGTTTTATATTGGCCTGCTTGAAAGCACCTATCATTTTGTTTGAAATCACTAATATTTACGCTTCAGACTATAAGATTAACTTAGATTTCATATGTACAGAGCATAACCAAGTAGCCCTTTATTGTAACACAATTGGTTGTGTTAACGTTGTGACAATTCTATTTATTACACACCTTATTCTTTAAAGCACATACAGTGCCGGCTCGCAAGAGCGAAAAGTCACACCTCGCAAGAGCGAAAAATAAGGCATATTCATCGCGGAGTTAGGAACACTGTTCGTGTTCATAGCGCAACCATACGGTACCGCTTTCATGTATCGATATCGATCTGTACATGTATCTGGACCGACCATCACCAAATGAATTTTACTGATGAAAGCGGTATGGTTGCGCCGGTGTCACAGCATATTTTATCCCCCCGAATATTTTATCCGGGGGGATAATATGTCCTAGTATTTATTATCCGGTCGGATAGTATATTTTAACCTACCCTAGGATACTTTATCCGCCATAACACGTGTTGTTTTTTTTTTTTTTTTGGCGTAAAATGTGTAGTACGCATATTGACGAGAAGCGGTACAGCGTGTTGGTGGATTATCTCGCATCTTGTGAAGAGAGTAACCTTGGTTATTCACGTGTGTATCCACTTGGAGTTACAGAAAATGAGAAACGCCAGCAAGCTGCTCTGTTTGTTCTAAAAGAACGAGTGCTGTACTACCGAACAACTGATACGATGGCTCAGATATGTCTCAAAAGGGTGATTGCTAACGAAAAGGAAAGAACAAAGATTATTCGTGCCTGCCATGATGGCGTTGATGGCTGCCACTACGGCAGGGACAAAACGCGAGCGAAGGTACGTTACTGAGTTAGTGAATGTCGCGTAGTAATGTAGGGAGTTATACATGTATCTGGATATCTAGCTCTTCTTTTATTTCTGTAAGCTGCTGTAGCCAAAAATTTGTCTTATACAAACATCGCCCCAAATTTTACGTGTACATTGTTAAGATAATCATGCAGTGTATTGACAATGTTTGTGTTTGCGTGTACATGTACAGTATACATCAATTAATTAGCTCATGTACTTCTGTATTTCTTAATTTTTTACAGATCGGACAAACGTACTGGTGGAAAGGACTGAACAAAGAAGATGAAGAGTTTGAAGTAAGTTTCTATAAGAAATGTACAGGCATGTTTGTTGCTAGATAAATAATTCAACACATTTCATGTTATCAACAGTGGGAATCACTTGGATTGCACCATGATGAATTTGCACTCAGCAAAGATACAACAGTTTCAGTTTGGATTGATTTCAGAAAATTTTATGGAGATAATTCACTGAGAGAGGTGTGCAACGGTAGTTGTTAATGAATACCTCCACTCTGAGTTTGACAAGTTCAGACAGAAGTTATTCTCCATCCTTAATGGACGTACAGCGATTAAGGCCACTGCCCTTATGAACATTTGGATGAAAGCCTGCAATCTATCACCGAAGTTCGTACATGTCCTTGGTGGAATCTATTACATGTACCTGATATCACTATCTGAAATAGATGATTTCTTTCAGTGGTTATATGATACCAGAGACTGATGTTTTGATGGTGGTGTTACAATGGAAAAGTTGCTGTCATCGCAAGCCCACGGAAATTCAATAGAGATAGTCGATGCTTATCATACAGATTCCATACTATTTCAACCTACTTGCAGTGCATGGCATCAAGAGAAGTGTCGAATACTTGGATTCAGTTATTGTTCATTCGCAGTAACTACTTGCAGTGCATGGCAACAAGAGAAGTGTCGAATACTTGGATTATCGTTCATTCGCAGTAACTACATCCAAGATCGGAATAGAACAGGCTATTATATCATGTAGGATAGACAAATTCTATAGTAAATAATGGTAGGGTAAAGCATCCTAAGATAATTTTAACTAGCACAGTTTATCCTATGGTAGGATAATATATACTAGGGTAGGATAAAACGTACTAGGGCATATTATCCGGCCGGATAAAATATCCTAGCATGAATTATCCGGGCGGATAAAATATACTGGGATAAACTGTACCGTGACACCGGGCTATGAACACAAACAGTTTTCCTAACTCCACGATGAATGTGCCTTATTTTTCGCTCTTGCGAGGTGCATGTGACTTTTCGCTCTTGCGAGCCGGTGTCACAGGGAACTTGGATCGGTTCCCCCCGGACTGAATCCCTAGGGAACTCGGTCCTCCGTGAGTCTTGTACCTCTACGGAATTGAGTCCGGGGTGGGGGAGGGGACCGAAATCCCTGAACGTATGCGTAGGAAAAAAAGAGCATGCATTCTTCTCACTTGTACAGTTCAACAGCACCCAAGGGTGAAAGTAACTCATTAACAGCTAGTTTCGCCGATCGATTGTTAGTTCCATTATTAATGCATACTATACTTGCACTAAGTGTATAAAGTGTACTGGTATGTCATTGTGTCACAGTACATGTGCCAGTTCATGCATTGTCCATTGAAATGAGCTTCTAAGTGTTTCAAATAATTCACAGTTTCCTCATAATTTATATATAGCTGCATTGCTTGTGTAATAGCAAAATGACAACAATGCATGCATGCTCCAGGTTGTTGTGTCCCACATGTAATGGAGGCATACGGAGGCTGGAGAATCATGCACTGCTAAATGAAACATTCTCAAGAATTGCTAGGCGCCTGGCCATCCACTCCCACTCTTCCAATTCTGAAAACCAAAATAATTAAGCTGTATTGCTGCTGCTTGAGCCTTCCCTGCCTCGAGCTCCACCTGTCAATACAGAATGTGTTACGTGAACGTGTATACATGCAACATCTATAATAAATTAATAGTGGTGTATTATATAAAGCATATAGTACATGTATAACTTGATAATCTGAGAAATGATAATATCATATAATCATCCACCTGTGAGAATGCAGGCTCATATATACTTCAGGTGGCATCGCAATTGTGATACCATACACAAAGGCTTGCCTGTGTCACCCTATTAGCAAAATAAATAAATAATAATAATTGTAAATAAATAAGATGGTGCCCACAAATTAATATTATCAAGCCCTTTATTCATATTCAATTTATGCATACATAAACAAAATAACGTTCCAATCTGCTTTGCTGCTATTCAGAATGAAGATTGTTCTTGATCTATATAGGGTGCCTCATTGAAGAACATATAAATAAGTCAGCATCAATGGTGTCCTTACAGCTCCTGCAACTCAGTAAGCTTAGATCAAACTGCAGTTTGGCTTATCGAAGTAAGGCAGTTAAAAAGATCACTGGTTGCATTGATATATTCTTGTCGAAGTTATTGCAGATTCTAAATATCTTCTAAAAATAAAGAACATAAGTTGAAATAATGAAAGAATGTAAAATGAAAACTGTAAATAACCAGCATCAATTGCAGTTGAAAGAGCAATTGCAAGTGCACGCATAAGATGGAAAAAAAATTCGAAAAACATAAATACTAAAAGGGATGAAAAAGTCTTGTCGCGTAAAGCAGTCTATTGCTGTTTGGAGCATCATGTACTTATTGGTAATATATTTCCAGTTATTGAAGGAGTTTTGAGAGAACTGGCATAGTTAAGTCTACCTGTTCCATCCACAGCTAGTTTTTGAGCATATGAACTTGTGGAGTCCATGCATTTTTAAAAAGTGATTGGAAAAGATATTACTTACTTGGGCCCTCATGTCTGATACATAGGTGCACGTACTCTATAATGGAAACCTTTGTAACGAAATCTAAAATTCCTAATGTCAATGTGACTAGATGAAGCAGAGTAAGAAGGGGAGAATGTTACATATGGGCAAATTGCAGATTATACTGATATCACAATTGCAGTGTTGCCGCGATTCTAATTATATCTTCGATTACGAATTAATGGATCGCAATTAGTATGCATCGTCGAGTCATTATATCGACGAATATTCATAGCTCATTATATCGTCGATACACGAGCCTAATCGACGATTTAATAAAAAAATGGCTACAGTGGCAATAGCAGTGTAAGGAATTTGTCTAGTAAACACTAAGCAGTAAGCTTGTAAATGATTGCACTGCAACTGTATCTGTTGCAAACAGATGTATGATGCTGTATAAATGCACGGCTTCTTTGAACCATACAAAGTGCACGCGCGCACAGACCACGCGTATACTAGAAATAAACGAGTTGTTAATATTGATCTCTTATGATGAAATTTTGTGACTTACAAAAGGTCTCATAAGTCTGCTAAAATTGCACGATTGTGTCGTAAAAATAAGACTTGGTGAAGATGGGAGAGCAAAATCCGCCATCTTTGTGGTTGAGAAAACACGCTCGGATGGTGCTGATGAGGCTGGAATGGCTAGGAACTTGCGAGCCAGAGCAGCAACATGTGTGTATGCAGCTTGATGTGTTGTCCACCACATCAGAGGTTTTTTTTTTTTTTTTTTTTTTAATGGTCCATCAGTACTATGTGCATAAATACACATATGCACATACACACCCATGCAAGTAAAAATGCATGACAAGCTGGTAACAACCTTGTGGCAGCCTTGTGTATATGTTTGTTATAAGCTTGTTACATGCACGCATGGTTGTTACAACGTTAATTGTTAACAAGGTTGTAACAACCATGGTAAAAGATTGTCACTACATGTATACCACGTTTTGGGCAGTTTCCAGCTTGTTACAACCTTTCACAGGTTGAAGTCAGCCAAAACAACCTTGTAGTGAAGATTTTAATTAATACATGCACCTACATGTAGCTTGCATGTACATGTATGCTGTACATCACAAAACTGGGTAAAAAAGATATTTTAAAAATGTAAGAACACAAAGACACAAAAAGGGACCATATTGCTGTTTTGCTTGTCATTGGTAGATATTATGATTCAACTCTGCAACAAACTTGCATTGCAATAAAGATACGGATGAAATGAATTCTTCAGTCTTAAGATTTGTACTGATGTACACAAGCAGTGATTGTAGCCCTGTGGATTAGCCTGATGAAGCCAGGATGGACACGGTAGCGGGTGACTAATTCAATCTGAAGACATGGATCCATTATTTCATTTTTACAAATGTACAGCAATCTATGTACATACCTGCTGCATCTTCAAATTGTTTCCGCAGCTCAGTTGTAGTTGCATTTTGTCCACACTTAGATGTGACCGGTCACACGCGTGAACTGCAGCTAGACTGAATTGAAGAACACTACAAAGTGTATAAAAATTGGTATAATGGAGTTGCAGGCTGTTAACATAAATAACCATGCAGAGCAGGTAATAGCTGTTGTGCTATTCCACAGTACACCCCTATGGATGACAATAATTGCAAATAACCCCCCCCCCCCCCCCCCCCCCCCCCCCCCCGGGTTAAGCACCACTGCACAAGCATTTATTATGTCCCCTGGGACAGACTTGTAAATGCCTGTCCCCCCGGACAAGCTTCTATTTTGTTTCCCCCCCCCCCCCCACACATACACACATACACACATACACACACACTGTACACTACCAATGGCTAGTGATAGCTACATTGTATGTAGGAATCAACTGTGTTCTTCATTGTGGCTCCATCTGTTGTGATGGTTACTGAAGATGCCTTTCAGGGCAAGACTTTTCTTTAGCTGCACGGAAGGGTAATTATTATTAGAATCAGTTCAATAACCTGATGTCAGCCTCCTCATATTTAGTCTCAATTCTGTGTGGCAGTACAAGAACCTCGTGCGTGAGATTTTTGAATAAACTGTCGAAAAGACCCCACACAATGCATGGGTAGTATTTCAGTGTAGAAATAACACAGCGCTCCCCCATACCCCCTGGCTGGGCAGGAGGGGTGCCCCCCTCCGGCACCCTCCCTGGGATGGCTCCGCCTACAGTCAGCCACTCCTCTTTTCAGCCACCCCCAACCTTCCATGCTGGATCCGCTACTGCACTATCCACACTCCCTTCCGACGTTAAATTAAGTAAAATTAGTGAGCGTCGCTATGAATAAAAGAGGTATCGTCGAACCTCGACGATACCTAATTATAAACATCGCCGATTATCGATACCGGATGCGATACAGGATATGCATCGACGATCCCGAGATCGTTTCCGGATCGCGGCAACACTGACTGATATTAATGGACCCTTTGCATGAAAGATCGGAAGTCACGGCTGTTTCGAGCTGGACAATTAGTTTGATAATTAGAGCGTTACGGTATATGATTTACAAATGATGGCGGACAGCCTCATTATCGCTATGCAATGTTTAACAGCATGGCTTGCTTGAAGCTTACACCTGGTGCTATGATACGCTGATGCATTAGTACCAGCAATCATTTCTCTATAACACACACATGTGAACTATTAATACTACGCTTTCCAATAATACACTGGCCTCGTTTTCATAAGCATACGCCGTTACGTCATCTCGAGCATGTGTTAAAAAAGCGCGAGTTGCATCGAGCCGCCAATTTTCCCACTGGTAAATTCAACATAGAGGCAATGTTAACACTTCAGGTGAAAGGTGTATGTCATTAACTAAGTGCGGCCGGCACTTTTCGGCCTAAACAGTCTGCTTGTTTTCTATGAATAATGATGCGGAGTTGTATAGGTTGAATGGATTCCCACCACCACCAAGGTCAGTTGCACTGCAGAGGGTGCATGACTGAAGGGGAAACTAAAAAGACACCACATAACAGTGTGAGGCATATACTCAGGCCTTGCAGAAGGTGTTTGGTATGGCATTTTGAACTGAGGAGGATGCAATGGTGTACCCACAAAGCTTTTGTAGCTCCTGCTAGGTGTGACTGCATTTCAGTGGCAAACACATAGGAGTTAATCTTGCATGGTTGCACCCGGACCCAATATGATGGCATTCAAATCAAAATGTATTTAAATTCATACATATATAAGGTATGAACACTTCATATCCACTCAGCAAGTGGGAAGGCCATCCAATATCATTCACACAGCTAAAGATGGTGGTGCTAGTACACTGACATCATTTACCCCCTACCCGCTGTTTTGAATTTGTCAGATCTCTGTGCCTGAACGTTCTCAACCTGCCCCTGCACAGTGTGTCAGCAGAGGTACAGTGTCCCTGTTGTTATGACACAGCACAGCTGCATCATGACCCTGCTTCCACCTTGGGATTGAACATCTCGGGCAATATATTCATCCATTTTGCAGCCTGCTCCAGGGACATGTAGGAAAACCATCTCCTACTGAGGAGAGGAGATGGTAGATGTCCTGAGACGCATGTCATCAACAAGTCCTTAGAACCTGTCCAACACAAGGAAGAGCACGTGCACATCATTATCACTGACAGGATGACATCACATACGGAAAAGTCATAAGACATTCACACACACACACACACACACACACACACACACACACACACACACACACACACACACACACACACACACACACACACACACACACACACACACACACACACACACACACACGTTATTTCCCAAAGCCACTATCCCAGTATTAATGCATTTTCTTGACGACCACAATGTTGCTTGGGTACATAAGTGGTATGTTGGATTTGGTCTCCTTGGAAAACAAGGAGCAAATCCAATGTCAAATTCAATGCACTGGCAGCCAAGGACAAATGCATCAATACAGGAAAAGTTGCAGTATTACCAGTGTGTAATGTAGGAATATCACAAAATATCGCAGCAATACCAGTAGTAACAAAAAGACGCAAATATGTATCACCTATGCTATACATGGTATGAAAAATCACTTTTAATATGAGTCAAATCACCTATGTTTGATGACTTGTAGCGCTGTCATTTCTGCAGGCCGCACTTAGTTGTTTGGCTTTCAAGGTAGCCTCCGCTCTCCACCATTTATCCACGTCTTGTTTTCATCCAGGAAAATTGGCAGTAGTCTAGTGTTCCGATCTTTGTGAAGGATATCTAATCGCGGTACTCTCGTGGCGAGCGCTATAGCTAACAGACGGTACAGAGTTGTGCCTTGCAATTCACACGAAGGATACAAAAATGGTATGTGTACGCTAAAATGGCTTTTAAATGGCGGGACTACAAGTGCAGTCCTTATATAGCTCGAAGATACAAAGTCCTTGTTGAGGTCATGTTTGATGATGTAATCGTTTCAATATTTCAGGGCGTAGGTCTTATTGTCCAACGTTGAATGGGCCTGAAACAGCCGTGAAGTACGATAAACGTCACGTCTGGAGTAAAGACCACAGCGGTTGCCTAGAGACAGTGTGTCACGTCCGCGGACCTTTGCGTAATAAAATGAGACATTTGATCCTTCGGCCGATCCAGTTCCTGATCAAAATATGCTGCCAACAGTAAGTTTGACCGAGTCTGACATACCCAGAGCCTTTTTAAAGCCATCCATTTAAAAAGGCTCCGGGTATGTCAGACTCGGTCAAGCTTACTGTTGGCAGCAGTGTTGCCGCGATATATCGCGAAAGGTGATATATCGCGATTAAATGTATATATCGCGATTAATCTTTAGTCATATCGCGAAATAAACGTGTACGGACATAAACAAAGATATACGGAAATTATTTAGAAACGTGCATGCAGAGAATAAGCATACATTTAGGTCTGTTACTGTTAAACCAGTTCAGTTTGAATTTCGCCTTAGAAATATACATTTACCTTTCATGCAAGATGCCACGCCCCCAAGGGCGCAACCTTTTCGTCTTAAGTATAATACCTAAGCAAAAATGCACAAGTACCTGCTTGCTGGTTTAGCTATGGTAGAGATGTATGGCTCATGATTCCTCCACCACAACAATGTATCATATTTTCTGAAATTGATTTCTAGTCTGCTGACAAGCCGGCTGCTTGGGAAAATTGCGCAAGAGCGTAAAAAACAATTGATTTTTTGTGCCATCCAAAGCCTTCCATATGGCAGTTTTGAAGGCTTTGTGATCAACGCTCATGAAATCGTCTGTGGTAGCAAGCACATTTAGCGTAAGTACACGTATACCTCCTTGGCCTTCGTGGTAACCACCCCAACATTTAATAACCAAACCATAATTGATCATGAATAATTTAATATATCGCGATATTTATATCGCGATTAAATGCTCATATCGCGATATATCGCGATATAGGCGATTAAAAATGAAGGTTATTTCGCGGCAACACTGGTTGGCAGCATAGTTTGACCAGGAACTGGATCGGCCGAAGGATCAATGTCTGAGCAGACTCCGAGCGTTGCCATTTTATTACGCAAAGGTCCGCGAACGCGACACAATGTCTCTAGGCAACCGCTGTGGCTTTTACTCCAGACGTTACGTTCATCGTACTTCCGATCTTTCATGCAAAGGGTCCATTCTATAACTTAAGTGGACTTAAAATTTGTATACACAGTAAATATGAATTTAATTAATACCTATTTGGAACTATAGGCCTACGTATGCGCCTACACAATGCAAGGATTGGTGCGATGGGAGTTCCAAATACGTATTAATTAAATTCATACTTACCCCTGTGGGACAGCAAATGCATGTTCAATGCGAGCAGACAGCTTTGGTGGGGGGGGGGGGGGGGGGGGGGAGGTGTTCCCATGTTACAATGACAGGCGCATGAATTCCTTAGGACGCAAATAGACCCTTCCCTTCAGTTAACGGCGTAAGGAATGCAATTATTCTTAATTGCGTCACTTCCGGAGTTCTTCCTGCGCGCGAGCACTAACACTGTACCAAGCTGTTGATAATTTTCGACCGACCAAGCTTCTGTCACAACAGTACTCACAGAGGCCGACATCCCAGGTGCGTTTCTCGAGGAGCCACGAGAGATCCGTAGTACGGCAGCGCTCCGAAGGTGGCTAATTTGCCACGGGATAAAAATGCAATCGGCTAGCCGAAAGCAATGCTTGTCTCGTTCCCAGACCAATATGACGCAATGTTTATAGCAATTTGTACTTTGTATAAACAAGCTCGCACTTGTATAAGTCTGGTGTTTCGAATGCTAAACCTTAGAATACGTGCGCTTATACGCAACGTTGCCCTCCTACTTCTTACAGTACATAGATACACCCTTGTTGTCCACCTTGAGAGTCATTTTACACATGACACATACATGTACATCACCAGCAGGAAGAACTCCGGACGTGACGTAAAATTAGCAAATTGCATTCCTTACGCCGTTAAAGGGAAGGGTCTATTGATAACGTAGGACATGAATTACATACAGATGGTCTATGGTTTTTGCCAGCGCGGCACCGATATGAAATTCATAACAAGAAATAATCATCATATGTTTATTTAGCCCCCCCAAATATGATTATCGATTAGCCCTGACTCAAACTGAACGAAAAACGTCACCGACTCTTGTTGCGGGAGAGCAGCCAGGCACTTGTAAGTTGTGATGGTGATTTATTTTACTCCCCATATGATATTATTAGCAATATACAGTTGGATTACACGCCTACAGTTAAAATATATATTGTTAGAGTCCCACGACGGATGTGGTCAAGTTCTATAAGTTTGCTGAATATTTAGAAGACAAGGCTGCTCTTCAATTTTGATGAGCCAATGGCTAGCCGTGTAGCTAGGCGGCCCTCGGGTCTCTGCTACCAGAGGGCCTAGGACACCCACCCTGTACGCGCAGTATACAATACCTTCCGTACATGCATGACTCAAATTGTTAGCAATTCAACATGAATTACTTTGCTTTTTTAAATAGTCTGCATTATGGTAGTTCATTTCAGGTTGAAAGGTGACGAAGCTCGATGACGGATACGTACTTGATTACAGCGACTCGCAGGATACGAATGACGCCCACGTTATAGCATGAGTCCGATTGCGATCCAATGGGAAAGCATAAATGCAAATTTGCGTATGATATGAAATAAGTCAAGTAACTGACGCGTGCCGTCCAATAAAAAGAGGGATTAGAAATAGCGTACGTGAGCTATACATTTCTTCGGAGAGTTGAGCGTGCACTCCCTGAAATGCTAATTGGTTGTTCAATGTTTCATTGGTTAGCAGTGATGCCGCGGCCAGCACTGGCCGTCCGGAACCGTATTGATTTGACGGCTCAGACGGCCCAGCCGTGACCGTGACCATCACTAAACAGGAGCACGTGATCTAACCGTATGAAATTCGCTGGCCGTCAAAATTTTGGGCTGTTGACCGTGGCCGTCAGGAACTTTCACGGACGGCCAGTTTTACTCACGTGATGGTATAAATTTGGTGTTTTATATACTCAGGGCATGTATTTTTTTTTGGTTCTGGTGTCATTGAGCAGCCCCCCTAGTCCTCCGACGTGATAGTATCTCAAAAGTTTGGCTTTCTTCGCTATTTTACTCATGACTGAACCATTTTTGTTTCCGAGTTCTCATGTTATCTAGCTGCATGGCCTGCACTCAACAGAGTGTTGGACCAAAGTTGTCACGTGCATATGTTTTTGAACGAGTGGCCCGATTATAAATATGTCTACTAACTGTTTCTAAAATACTTACACTAAGACTGAATGCAAGAGATCACTTTTATATTAAATTTTCTTTGTAGCTATTGAGCTCGAGGCTGTTGCCACTGCATGGCTAAGCCTGTGAAGCGCGATTAAAGCTCTCAGTTTGTTATGATACGTTTTAAATAATAATTCTTGCACTTTTTGTTACGCAATGACGTATTATAAAACTTAAAGATAGATGGCTGCCGGCCAGGTCGTGTACGTGACCGTATTGCTTAGTGGCGGTCTGCCTCCGCGATCGTGACCGTCGGACAAAATCCGGCCAGCCGTGAACGTGACCGTAGGTCCAGCGGATCACGTGATACTCATGTTTTATTAATTTGTTTGGCAAGTGTGTATTACATATACTAATGGACGGCGTACTAAAATCTGGTTGCCAAAGTCGTTACAAGCAGAAATCGGAACCTGTTGGTATGCTGTTAAGTTTTGTACCATACTTGGAATCTAGCAGCCATCGCGACTGATATGTCGTTGTGTCCACGGAAAGAGTTAGCCTGGTCCTGGCCCTCGATCGCCCTGGTACCCAAACAATGAACTAGGAAAGAGCTAGTATGGGCATATTTTTCATTAAAGAATACCCAGGAGCCGCTGCTTTCATGGCAGCAGCTGCTTTCATGGTAGCAGCTCGAAGCCTACAATTTCTTCGAGTCTCCTGTTTACGTCAGTAGTGGCATTCGGACTGCGTGGTATAGGCCTAGCCAGCGCTCACCTGATGTTGCACAATGACGTGAGGCTTGGATGATAGCTAAGCCAGACGGTTCTATTTTTTCTGGTCACTGCACATGCATGGCTGGGTAAGTGTTTAATCTTTCTTGCTTCCTAAACGAGAACACAGTCGGGACGAAGTCTACATCATTGCTGGGTCTGGGGACCGACTGATGTTTACTAACAGGTTTTCCTGGGCGTAAAGGGACACAGTGAAACTGAAGCGCTCGATCCCACATGGGAATGACACATACATACCAGATACAAAGTATGGTCACCACAGATTCGTGAGTGTACTATGGGCATCCAGTAGTTGGGCGTAGCCCGACCATACGCGACGGTCTGGCTACGGCCAACCAGTTCTACCTTTTATCCATTTCAGTTTTTAGGGATGATCCTTAGATGGAAAACGATAAAATCCAAAGCTAGAATGTTCACCATGGTGACATCTACAACCAAACGCACAGCAACATTTCAGGGCCGTAGTTAGTGGGGGGCACGAAACATATTCACTACAATTATCGCCATATACGGGCATAATTATCACCCAATAATGCCATGTATGGTGAATTTGATTATTAATATGATCGGTGCCCCCTCTAACTACATTTCTTAGTAAATTTGCCAACCAAATTTAATATTAATTGATTTTGGTCACGTGCTTGAGTGCCCATTGGACCTATGTTGCTGGCCGCGGCATCACTGTTGGTTAGTAAACCATTACCATTTAAATGTAGTATTCAGGGGTATTTAGGAGTTAGGCCTATAGGAATGATCTTCATTCTAACGGAATGAATAAAAACTTAGTAAATGCCGTTTTGATCTCCTCCCGTTAGTAGTATACTGCCATATTTGAATAAATCATTATACAGGCAGTAGACGGTTTTCAAACGGCAGGTGACTTAATTTATGCAGCCCTGCATGCTGTTGCGTAAGCTGGTGTCAGATGATGCTGAATAATGATACTGTTCACTGCTTGACTAGTACTGAAGTAGGTCACCTGAATATGATGCAAATTTTTAAGTGGCTCAACATGAACTATCCTTGTCTATCAAAGTAACTAAGCGCAGGTAATGCAATCTAACGGATCGGGAATAGACGCCGTTAATTGTGTTGAGCTGGTAATTAATCGTGACGTCACGGCTGGTGGTACGGACAGTGACATGCCTCGGCATCGATGTACGGTGTGTGGGAATACCAAGAATACAGATCCAAGCGTCTCTTTGCATAGAATTCCTACGGATCTAATTTCTGAGGAGAGCTATACGTGGATGGAAGCTACTCAACTTCAGACAGAGGCCTTCGGGTTAAGAACCTGAGTGTACTCCAGGCATTTTCAAAATGGCCGGGGATCCCCGTAAATCTCCACACCTTTTGTTAGGCAATTGCAAGCGCTTGGTTTCTCCTGTCAAACAAGACACAAGAGCAAAGAGAGCTAAGAATAGAGAAGATCAAAGATACCAGCAATCGTACAACTACACCTGAGCGTGCATGGAACTCCTTCCAGTTAAGTTTCATTTTAATTCAAATGCTTCTAATACCAGTACTAGTCCAAAACCTTTTGCAGACACTACTCAGCCTCTTGGAACAACTACTCGATCCAGCTATAGTACTCCTCAGCGAGTCAGCCTCAACTTCAGATCAGTAGTGAGCAACTTGAAACTAATTACATTGTAAATTAGATCCCTGGACCAAGTGGATTGCAGCCTGATGAATGTCACTTGATCAACCAAGTTCAAAGGAAGTTGATGCAATATGCAATGTACTACTAGTATCCACCTTCAGAGCTTTCCATTGACATGGCAATGAAGCTAGTCACAGGGGTTGGTTCTGTTTCGGTATAACTTGTTGAGGGAAGGTTTGGTTGAAGCTGGAATGATGTAGTGCTTAGAGCAGCTAGGAAGGCATATCATGTTTAACTTTGGCGCCGATAATATTGTCCTCCTTACTAGTAACTACACATGCAGCACTGCTCATGCTCATTTCCAATTTGCTATACAACTTGTTGCGTAAAACCATACATACACGAAGACATATCTCTGCAACCACTCCGGCAATCTTTTTAATTTGTCGCGCTACAAACGGTACATTACACGCGGATGGCTGTTAAGTATGCTATTATCTATGGTTTAAAGAACCTCTTATAACCAGAGTACAATAGATAGTAAGCGCAAGAAATCGTAAACCGATAGCGAGACTTCACGTTGACACAGCCGTGACGTCACGTACAATTAACACAAATTAAATTTCTTAGGCCTTACGCGCACTCCCGTGCCATGACGTCATGTACGGACTATTGCCATGATGTAATGTATTTCATACTGCCATGACATCATGTGTGGAATCCATACCATACATTACGTCATAGCACGGGACCCGATAATAAACACCGATGACATCAACTTCTAAACAACGGATCTAAAACAAAAACTTGCATTCGGAAATGGCAGAGTACGGATAAGTCCCAATATTTTTAAGTATTACAGAAGGTCTTATGTATACGTTTACAGCAATTTTTAGAATAGCAACTGTAATTGCATTGAGCGTCGCGTAATATTAATGCACAAATGAGTATAGATATTGTATGTGATCGCTTTGCTGCCTTTGCATCCCAAAATCTGTTTGCTCATCATGTAGTAGTCGTCAAATATCGTGCCATAAAATGGGTGGTAAGCAAGCTAGATATTGATTCTCAAAAAATTCATTTCAATCGAGTTAAAATCGTTTTGTTAGCGACACAAATTTTGTCAGTAGTACAATCATTGATAATATAATACCCATGGTACAACTCATGTGTTTTGTGTTTTTCGCGTTCATTAGTATTTGGAGTAACACAGGATTGAGCAACCCAATACATATCTTGCCAATAGCAGGCGCCAATACAAATTCAATAGCCAATGGCCCTATAAACCCACAGACAAGAAGGCTATAAATTGGGACAGCACCATGCACAAATCATTAGCCCATGCAGCCACTTGGACCATACCTTAAGTTAAGAACCAGTTATTGAATATGTCCCGGATAATTAATTTTAATACCAGTACCAAACATTATACCACTGCATGAGAAGTTGTAATGCTGCAAGTTTATAATGTGTGTACATGTGAATTTTTGTGAGTATGTGTGTTATGTGTGTATGTGTGTGAATGCATGTATTTGTGTATGTATACGTGTGTGTATGTGTGTGTGAATGTATGTATGTGTGTATGTATATGTATGTGCATGTGTGTGTGCATGTATTTGTGCTTGTGTGTGTTGTATATGTGTTTGTGTGTGTGCATGCGGGTGTGTGAGTGTGTGCTGTGTGTTAGGCATGACCTTGTGGCCGGGGGTTAGTGCGAGTGTAAAAACTACCATGCATACAAAGCGCACGCACCACACCAAAGTCAATGACAACTCAATTCATGCATCCCACTCAAATCATTATTGAGTTCGTAATGTGATTCTATATGTGACATTGCCAATGTAACCTTTTTTACGGGGAATATGAATGTTTTGGCTTCTTACTATATACAATGACACATCCCTTCATTGATTTATTGTTTCAGAGGTCCAGATATTGCTTATATACCTGAAACAGAAATGGCCGCTTCAAATTCATGTGATATGGAAATTTGGTGGGTATCAGTAGCTACTAGCAGCCTACTGTATTTTATCGGGACCACCACATCAATCGTTCTATTTGTGATACATGCAACAGTACTGCACAGCCTTACGTGTATGTCTTGGATTGGGACATTGCTGAGGAATATAAAGCAGACATGCCGAAACTGTACCTCTGTGGACCACTATCTTGGTCGTATTATGACAGTCCTTCACATCTGCTGCAATGTGGCGTACTGCAGCTTGGTCGTCTATCGGGTATATCAACCTGTAATACGGTGCTTCGATCAATTTCTTCTGCCGGATATCAAAATTGAATTACTCATCTCCATTCTACTTACTTTGTATTTTTTTATTCGTTTTCTGGCAGCAAAAAACATTGCTACGTTTTGGTTGAGCCCCTACACAGTTATTGATATCTTCACTATCCCATCCGTTTACGTAGCCTGTGCACTACTTAAAGACTGGATTGATCTGAGACCATTGAGGTTTTTATGGTTGATACAGATTTCAGACATCCTCAAATTCTCAAGTCGCATTCGCTCTACGTCAATAATTGACATAGTCACAATATTGCTTCGTTTCACATGTATTTGGCTAACTGCATCTGGAATCATTTATGTACTGGAAACAAGTGGTGACCCCTGGAAAGATTTTACAAATGCTCAGAATATAACATTTCGTGAATACACATACTTCACCATGGTCACAATGTCAACAGTAGGATATGGGGATTATCTTCCGAAAACAGCTTGGGGGCAGACCTTTATCACATTCTTCGTAATTGCTGGATTGGCAGTGTTTGCAGTGTCTCTTCCAGTTCTAATTGATCCCCTTATACTGTACTACAAAATTGCTCCATATTCAAGTTTTGACAATACAAGAATACAGAAACATGTATTGGTGTGTGGGCATGTAGATGCCACTAGTGTTCAGGAGTTTTTAAAAGAATTCTTGCACCCAGATCACGGTGATAAACTAACACATGTTGTATTCATTGACCCCACATACCCAAATCCTGAACTGAAGGCAGTTATCTCAAAATACAACAGGTCACACTTCCTCCTAGGATCAGTTCTGTCCTCTAATACGTTACAAAAAGCAAAGCTTAAGGAAGCTAAAGCTTGCATTATACTTGCCAACAGGCATTGCAGTGATCCGGCCACAGAGGACAGTACAAGTATGTTCTATTTGGTCTCATTTAAGAATGCCTGTGCATCAGTACCGGTCATCATACAAGTTCTCAGTACAACTAGCAAAGACTTTGTTGGTGATATTGAAGGTTGGAAACCTGAAACAGATGTGGTTCTGTGCCTCAATGAGCTACGACTGGGGATACTGGCATTAAGTGCTTTGTGCCCAGGAGCATCAACATTAATCTCAAACTTATTCTATGCAAGTGGTAATCCCAAAACAACTGCTGATTCGCTTTATCTTGAGGGTGCAGGCAATGAACTCTATGAGGTGCCGCTCTCTCATTCTTTTGAAGGTCTCACATTTACAGAAGCAGTGAGAATGTGTTATGATAAGCTGAATTTGATGCTAATAGGAATTGATGATGGAACGTGCCATTTAAATCCCTCTAGATCAGATATTCATATTCATGAAGGCACATTAGGATATTTCATTGGTACAGATTTTGAAACAGCTAAAATTGCAAGTATTTTTTGCTCTAAGTGCCATGAGACAGTTACAAATCTTCGTCAAGTGTGCAGTTGCAGTTGCAAGATGAATAATGTGATTGGAAACTCAAGTGTGCCTTTACAGTACATAAGGATGACCACTTTCATGTCTGATCATGATGAACCACATTCGGAGCAGTTCTACACATCCTCACCACAGCAGCCAAGCATCCTCTCTGACCAGCAAGTGCTACACAACCATATAGTTTTATGTGTGTTTGCACTTGATCATTCTGCAAAGCTGGGATTGCACAGTTTTATAGCACCTCTTCGAAGTAAGAGCATTCCATCATTGGAGTTGAAGCCCATAGTGATTGTGAGCTCTCCATCATTTATTGAAAAGGAGTGGTCTGATCTATCATCCTTTCCATTGATCTATATTGTGCATGGATCGCCACTGGATTGGAATTGTCTTGCAAGGGCCAGCATACAGCACTGCAGCTCCTGCTTTTTGATAACAGCTCCTGCAAGTAGAAACATATTAGATAATGGATTGCATGACAAAGAGGCAATCCTGTGCAGTCTTAGTCTCCAAAAGAAGCTGCAAAACTCATCTGTGTTTGTGATTACTGATTTGGTTCAGGACAGCAATGTTCAATTTCTGGACTTTTCAGATGAAGATAACGAAGGAGAGCTATATCAGGCTGAACCGTTTGCCTGTGGAAATGCATTTGCTGCTTCTGTATTTTTTAATTCAGTGACAACAATAGCCTATCACCGTCCTGGAACAATAAAGCTGCTTAACAGTTTGATAACTCACAAACAAGGTATGCAAATTTCTTCGTCACAAATACTTCCAATCAGACTCAATTATGGCTCACACGATCAATTCTCTGACCTGTACTCACAGATGTTAGAACAAAATCTTATTTGCATTGCTTTGTACAGACAATATCCCATAAACCCTACCAAGAGCTTTGTGATCACTAATCCAGCTAAAGATTTAGAACTCAATCCATCAGACACAGCAATTGTTATCACTCCCAGTGTACAGACTTCATTGATTTGCATGGACATTTCCAGTGACACTTCTGCATGATATTATGAATTTGTTGTAAGATTATAATACACTTAAGACTACAATGCATAACCAAATAAAAGGTAACCCTTACGATGGGATACACCTGGAGAGGATTGCTGTCCTATTTGCATTGTATCAATTCATTTTAAAAACATCAGCAATTGTGCATAGCAACAATACACACACACACAAGGTTGCCCAAGTACAGGATGAGAATTTACCATGTTAGAACAATCCTCCAAAGTATAAATATTCAGTGTCTTGGAGCTTGAGATATGGAATTGCATGGCTAGCATTGACAAGCACTTCACAGCCCACGCCAAAAACCATAGAAATCCTTGTTTCTCCAAAACCAGCTATTAATCCATGACCATAGATGCTAGGGAAGCATTGCAGAAAATTGAATGCTGCAGAATGGGGGAGAAAGTACAGTTTGGGATAAGAGTGTGTGCTGGATGAGTCTGGTCTTTATTCAAGCCAAACCAGGTAAGCAAGTCACAAGACACTATTGTGTGTCATTGATGTTCTAGTGCACTGACAATGCATCCAGCAAATTGGTAAGTCATTGTGATAGTCATTTATCTGGAATAACCCAACACACAATCTGCAAAGGGATTCACTAAGTTTGTTTTGGGCTTTGAGCTCTTTGTATCTGCGGTAAAGTTGCAGAGCTATGCACAAGTCTTCAGAACTATCATGAGTGTCTTCCTGAATTCTAATGCCATTCAGGCTTAGATATATAGAGGCTTTACTTGCACAGCAGTTCTATGTGCATGGCACGTATGTGCAATTGCAAGGGCAGCCACTAGACTGGAGCAGATCCATCTTGGGAGCAAGATTGTTGAGCAACTTTTCATGCCTGCGCATTCCTGAAAAAGTATGCATGCATGTAATTTACAGTGTGTTTAACCTGCTACGATAATGGCAGAAATGTTATAGTGTAGTGTACATGGCATATCAGGGAGTAAGGAGTACATTAGTAATCTCTATGTAGGATTAAAGGGCTGTAGTTATTCATGATTACAGTTAGTGTATGTGTTCAAAAGCACAACTACTGAGTAAAATAGGTCTGATCTTACCTATTAAATAGGTTATGTTGTGTAGCATACATAGCAGCCACCTTTACACTGTTATATACATGTACTGTTTACATGTCAATATCATACCCCACATACACATATAAAGTTATATGTACATAATATTATATAATTATAATTATAATATAATATTATTTCTATATAGATGTTTCAATGTTGCGTGGCACTAAAGTACAGGGTGTTTCTCAAAGTGTTGGGATAGTTAACTACTTTTTAAAATTAACTCAAGTTGGGTCAGTTAAGGCAATTATTGCAGTTATTAACTTAAATTACCCTTATATAGCCAGGTGGTAGTTTATAACTTAACTTAGTACATATTGTAAGGCATGATAATTACTTTAACTTGACTGGTTTTATTTCTTTAACTAGATATAATGAATTAGTTAAGGATTTCTCGGTCTAAGGTACAATGGCAGTCTTACTTTACCTAAATTGGGTATTCTTACTTGTTGATGCAAGTCTCTGCTGACTCCCATTTTCCAAATGGGCTTGCACGTAACTTTGTTGTATACTTCAGCGCTTCATGCAGAAGAAATCTTTTGTTCCTTTGTCAATCTACATAAATTGATGATTACATGTATGTGCAATACATGTAAATAATACATACAGTAAATTAAAAACTGGACAACTTAAAATGCAAATCTTCTGCTAAAAGAACACCTATCAGTATTAAACCTTATACATTAATTTTTTTCAACAAATCTTTGATGTTAAAACCTCGGTCTGCCGTGATTAAAATGCCGGGCTTATCTTCTAGTTTAGTGAGAAATCCTGATGCATTTGTCAGTTCAAGATCTGAAATAGAATGCAGAGATGCATCCATTTGGTGCATGCATGTGCATGCAATCAAACTTGAAACAGTATTATGGTGCATACTTATTATTACTACATGTGGATGGATGCATTGCAGTGGCAGTTGCATTGAAGTATAGAACAGGAAGGTAGTTCATCAACGATAGGTGTTACAGAAAGGGCATCGAGGTTATAGGCTCCTCAGATGTTGCACAAGACATACCAAGTTTAGGTTCATCAATGTTTACATCGAGGGTAATAATTGGCTGCAGGGTATAATCGAAGGTTGAGGCAATGCAATGTCGAAAAACGCGGTGAATCCAGATCCATTCTTGATGTTTTTTTTTTTTTGTTTCTTTTTTTTTTACGTAAAATGCTGAGCTCCTTGTTGTTCTAGCATCGATCGCTTCGTTTTAATTAAGGTGTGGCTAACTTCTTCTCTAGGAGTAGCTCGTGTTCATTCTTTGGATCACCATCACGAAAAATTTTAGAGCACACTCTCACTCAGTCACTCTGTAATGTACGTGGCTTTAAAATATGATAGGAAGGGTGCAACTCACGAAGCCACTGCGCGTTTGTTCAGATCTGGTGGTATGCGGTAGAAATACTAGAATTTCAGCAGCGGTTCTTTGCGACGAGTACTTTGGCACAGAATGCAAGTATTACCAGACATGATTCGAAGCATAACAGCGCGACAAAGGAAGAGTGCCTCCGGACGTGACGTCACAACCATAATAAAAAATTCTCAGGTGCAATTTTAAAAAATTCCAATCGTACGCGAGGTCTATTCAGTTGAACTATAAAATAAACTTCGTGTGACTGTTTAACTAAATTCTCAACTTAACTTAACTGAGTTGTGGCAAAAACCAGGTTAGCTAACTATAGCTTAACTGAAAGAATATGGAAGAGGTAATGAATTTATTTACCTTAACTGCACAACAAACAGAACATCGTTAGTTAATGGAACTTAACTACTATCAAAAACCTTTTAACTATCCCATCACTAGTTCAAACGTCCTCAATCAAGGAAAATTATTTATAAATTAACCGCAAGCAGTATATTAACAGATAACTGTTGTAAAAAGTTCTAACAGCAAAAGAAGACATGGTGATGAAAATGTCTTTAAAATAATTCATTAATATTGATAAAGTCTCAAGACCTACTCATTTCAATGAAACATTAATAAACATAGGGTGGGTGGTTAGTTAAAAGCTGTATTTAATTAACTACTTCTATTCTATGCACTTGATTTGGGGGCCATTGTAGCTTGATTTAGCGGCTTGAATTTATTAATAAATTCGGCAAGTTATTATTATTAAAATTCAATAAAATGTTTGAGCTATTGGATGCCTCTAAAATGACATGTTTTGATTAGGTGTTGTTGGGAAGTACGAATTCGTTTTTGTTAATTTTAATTTCTTTGATTTTATTGAATTAATTATTAAGTTTGTTTACATCAAAATTTAAGCCCGCATGTTAGAGCATTTAGCAACAATTACTAGTTAATTAACTGTTTGTGGTCAATTTATAAACTATTTTCCTTAATTGAGGAACACCCGGTATATACATATACATGTTCTTGTATTGTACATGTAGGTCACAACAGTTGACACTATACCTGACTGACAGTCACAAACTCTGCATCCCAGATAGCCTTTCTCATACTACTCCAAAACACCAAGCGGTGTAAATGTGGTTGGAGAATGAACCGGTTGTGGGCCTTGTGTTCCTTCTAGCAGAACTGCTCCATCAAACTTTGCTGTGACTGTAAGCGCAGAAAGTACTTGTACACCACTATATACAAAGCCAAAAGCATGCATGTCATATGCACAGTAAACCAATTTATACTACATACTATGCACACATTCGTCTCGAGCATCCTCCCTATGGTCTAGACACTAGATCAATCTGAGCCTTTCTCCCCGCATCCTGTAATGGTGGTGGTAAGGGGTGGGAGGGGCCTGCCAAACAGTTGTTGGTGGTAGGGGTGGTGCAGCTGCTGCTCTTTGGCAGCTACTCCTTTCTTGCTGCTGCAGTTCTAAATAATAGTAAATATAGTGCTTTGAAAAAAAAATTTGCCCCATCCACACAATATTGCACATCTCACATAAATGAAAAACATGACAGCATGTAGATTGTGTGGGCAAGTGTGGGAATGCAAGTGATGTGCAAGGTGCAACGTTGAGGCAGGTGACACCATATTGTTTCTATTGGATTTATTGCTATATACCTACACCGTTAACCATTCAACACTTACCATGTCTGGCCAGTGGTGAGTGTTCTACTGCTGGATTGGCAATCCCTGAAGGCAGTGGAAAGGAGCAGATTATAACAATGAGTTGGATTATTTAAAATGCTTGAGTACTTTGACATTGTGTCCTGTGGTTAACATGCTGACTGATCACACACAAAAACTATTTATTTTCTACTAGCAGACAGCTTATAGCCATCAAATCAGGTCTGGGTACAAGAACTATAAACTAACCAGCTGTGCTACATACATGCAGGCAATGACTAGGGATGCTCCATCCCGATATTGATCGGTCTTGCTAGATTGTACCCTAACGTGCAATGATGATGCACAACACAAACAACAATGTATGAATGGCCATTTAATTAAAACCACATTCCTAGCCAGTATGGCTCTCACCTAAGGTATTATTCAATGTTCTCATCCCTTATGCTGGCTGGCTCCTGGTGATTGTTTAATACAGATTCATCGTGTGTATCTTCTGTGCTGTTTTGTATTGCTAAGCATCTATGGAGGCCGAGAGGTGGGCCTAGCTCTTGTATAGTACAGCCAAAACATTCTTCACAGACGACCTTGGACCTGCCAAGGTATACCTTCTTCCATAACCCAGGCATGGAAAAGGAGACCAGCACAGTACTAGTCCTCTCCAGTGTGATTTGAGTAATTGCTGTCATAAAACTGTGCAATCTGACATTATCCCAGTGAAGCCATTCTTTGTAGGGTTGTGGAAAAGTGTCCGGCTGTACCTCTTGCACCTGACAAGAATAAGGCAGCCAACTTCTTTCACCCTTTCAGTATGGTCTTGCTTGCCCTGAAGATGCTGGGAAAATTGTTCATAAACTCAGACAAGGTGTTCAAGACCACTGGTCAGATGGCAATTTTGCTCAACTATACTCAGAGTTGATATGACCAATGCCTTCAGTCTGGTGTCCAGACAGACCTTCATTGATGAGTGTTCTAAACACTTCCCTGAGCTCCTGCCATTGTCTTCTTGATGCTGTGGTCAACATTCATTTTATGTATAGCTATGGTGGAAAGGTAGAAGTTGAACAAGGAGATCCAATTGGTCTATTTATCTTCTCAGTAGCCTAGCAAAAGCTGACTTCATCAATTCGGACCTACAGACATCCATGTAACAAGGGAAAATGTTTGCACGCAAGCTTAGAATGAACACTCATACTAATTAAGGTACCAGCTTTTCAACCCCCCCCCCCCCCCCCCCCCTCCCAACACGTGGCCCAATCATGTGAGGGGCCTGTATTCACCATGTTCATATGTTAGAAATGTATATCTCCCTCCCACATGCCTCCTATATAGCACCTCCCCCTCCCCCTCTCCCGCTCCCCTCCTCCCTCCCCCCCCCCCCCCCCCCCCCCCCTTAAGTAACAAAATAGGGTACCGGGTATTGGTTTGGCTTCAATGCGCGTAAGGCCTAAGGAATGTAATTAAACGTGACGTCATGGCTGGCGGCTGGTATGTCAACGTGAAGTCTATGGACTTAGCTTGTTACGAATTCCTGCGCTTCCTATTTAACGCTCTCTAATTATAAGAAGTTCTATAAACTCAACAGCCATCCACGTGTACTGTACCGTTTGTAGCGCGAGAAAAGATTGAGTGGTTGCAGAGATACGACTTAGGCACTGCGGAATCCTTGATTTTAGACCGTAAAATCCTAGACGTCAGAAGAAAATTGTTCCGTTTGCAATTTATTGACACCATTTCGTAAAAACGATCTGGTAGCTTCATTGTGCTTCATTGTGGCTTACTATGCATTCAGAACGACTGCCGAATGCGTGAGCAATAGACCAGACTAGTTTTTAAGTTTTAAAACACGCACCGTATTTATTGAGTGTTGTTCAAATCGAATATAGTTTTCTGGCCACGATTTTCGACTCCAAAATGCTGCGTCCCGTCCACGGTAAGTACTCTTAATTCCCTCTAGATAATTCATCCTTCTATCTTTCTACGAAGCCGGTTTCATAAAGATTTGACGAAGCGCAGGGTACCTTCTACGATGCACCAGTTACTGAACATCTTTGGACCGATGCATCAAATGGTACTATGCACCAGGAACTGGATCTACAGAACCATCATTTTTTATAACTTAGATCATAAGATTCATAACTTTGGGTTTGGATCACTAAAAATGTCGGAATTCCTATCTGACACTGAATTTTCAGGGTCAAAACATTAAGGTATCTTCAGGTTAAGGTTTTTGGCTTATAACTCAACAAATAGTTCGACTTAAGAGCACTTTTTTGTTGCACAGATAGCTCACTATGGTAGCTTTATATTTGAACTCTTAACTCCAATTCGTTGTGACGTTAGGATCAGTTGTTTTTATAAGGTTTTTGATATGAGCGCTGCTTAGCATCATTACGGCCGAATTAATTCGACTTAAGAGATAAAAATCATGTCGTACTATTCAGAGGTCCCTAAAGCAACCATATAATTTTTAATAATTTATTGGACATTTGCTAACCATACTAAACATTGCTATAAAGGCAAAAAAGCTTAAAATTTAAGACATTGTATTTAATGTTAGGATTCTTCAGTAAATGTATTTTATTACGTGACGTCACTGAGGGTGTGCACTCGCGTCAAACGCTACGGGTTCATTTCAGAAATCAGAACCAATGCAGCTTGGCATCCCAAATGGACCATTCTGGAACAAGAGCCACGAGCCTAATCCGAAAGCGCGTGATATGACGGGTCTATTAGCGGAAGATCTCAGAGAGGAGGCAAAAGCATGGTGCTTGCAGAACTCGTTAAACGAATCAGAATTTCAGCTGACGCTTATGACATAGATTGCAGCAATATAATAATATAATATAATTATATACATGCATATATAATCAACAATGTTGATGTCAACCGAACAGCCATAGCTGCACTGGTCCGGTACTGCAAGGAGTACAATAGTCAGCCAGGTGAGGGCCTTTATACATAGTACTGATACCAAACAAAATTTAAATTAACGAAAACGAATTATTAATTCCAAATAACACCTAATTAAAACATACTATTTTAGAGGCATTCAAAAGCCCCAACATTTCCTTGAATTTTAAAAATATTAATTTGGCCAAATGTATTAATAAATTCAAACCACTAAATCGAGATACAATGGCCCCTAAATCAAGTTCATTGCGAAAATAAAAAAAATCAACATTTCAATGGAAGCAATTAATTAAGTACAGTTTGCAGCTTTTAACTAACCACCAACCCTACACTTATTAACATCTTGGGACTTTTATCAACATTAATTAACCACTAAAGATTATATTAAATTTATTTAAACAGCATGTCTTAGAACTTTTAACAACAGTCAACAGTTAATTAACTGCTTGTGGTACAATTTTCCTTGATTGCGAAATACCCTATATATATAAGTGCAAATAGTGATGATGTAATCATCTGCACTTATGGTGACAAAGAGCGTAGCAGTGATGTAATCCACCTATTGCTGCACCGTATTTTATGGTCTGGGCATGAGACGCAGCATACATGTACTCGTCTTACCACGTGGTAGCAGTAGGAAGCCTTCCATGAGATCCGGAATACTGCGAAACGATTCGTATGGGTTGGGACAAGTCTTGGAAACCTCTTGGCGGGAGCCGAGAGCAACCGGTCACAAACTGAAGGAGGCATGCCATCTCCTCTGTGCTAAACCCCTGCAGGGCCGCCCAGAACCACGAGACCACTTCCTGCCACTTGCTGTCCCCACTGTCCACTGTGGCGGGCCTCCTTAGCTCCTCGTAGGTCACTGCCTCCACACCACACATCAGAAGCTGTGGTGGACCAAGAGAAGGGTTAGCTCCCTGCAGGCAGAAGGGACCACCTCTCAATACTTACCTCAAGTTCCTTCTCATCAAATATTGCTAGAAGCTCACCTGGTACCAGCTTGTGGAAACCTTGGGAAACATTATAATACATGATGCAAGCCCACCTGACCACTCTGATACCTTCAAGAAAGGCTTTGACCTCTTTCTTAACAGACATGACCAGTTGGTGCTCAGCCAGAAGTGCAAGGTACTCCAGCTTGTTGGCCTCAGTGATGGCCACGCCCTCTCCCCCTTTCTTCAGAGGCACAACCTGCCATGTTAGCACCACCAAGGTCACACCAAGACTTCCCCTTCCCATCACACCCCACCAGGAGGTGATTGCTTACCACCACTTTACCAGTGAACCTGTCATACTCCTCGTCAGCAAACACCAGGTCTAGACCAGTGATGTTGTGCGTGGTGATGGAATCGTACAGCGCTGGGTCATCAGTTTCAAGTAACTGTGGTGGCAAGAGTTGAGTCACTTAAGCAGACATGAACATGGTCCTGGTCTGTATTTAAGAGCAGTACAAACACAATCTGCCATACGCTTACTTGTGTGGTGACTTTGAGTCCCATGATCTGTACCAGGAAGGACCTAGTGAATCTTGCCTTTGTCTGTTGGGGCTTTTCCAAAGGCACTTTCAATGATGCACTTCGCAACAACTCGGCCGACAAACTTGTAGTAGCTGAGGTCAAGGTTTGGGGGTCTGTGCCGCCGAGAGCTAGGGTGTACCTTCATAGCAAGGGAAAGAGAAGGGTGGGGATAGGTGTACCTTCATAGCAAGGGAAAGAGAAGGGTGGGGATAGGTGTACCTTCATAGCAAGGGAAAGAGAAGGGTGGGGATAGGTGTACCTTCATAGCAAGGGAAAGAGAAGGGTGGGGATAGGTGTACCTTCATAGCAAGGGAAAGAGAAGGGTGGGGATAGGTGTACCTTCATAGCAAGGGAAAGAGAAGGGTGGGGATAGGTGTACCTTCATAGCAAGGGAAAGAGAAGGGTGGGGATAGGTGTACCTTCATAGCAAGCGAAAGAGAAGGGTGGGGATAGGTGTACCTTCATAGCAAGCGAAAGAGAAGGGTGGGGATAGGTGTACCTTCATAGCAAGGGAAAGAGGATAGGGATAGGTGTGCCTTCATAGCAGAAGAGTGAAGGGTGGGGATAGGTGTACCTTCATAGCAAGGGAAAGAGGATAGGGATAGGTGTGCCTTCATAGCAGAAGAGTGAAGGGTGGGGATAGATAGTGGGCATGGTGGCAGGAGCTGCGACATGGTGGGAGGGGCTGGGGCCTATGACTCACCAAAGCTTGAGGACTGTCGTCAGATTTTCTGAACAGACACTGGGCAGGGTCGAAGCATTCACCAGTGAGCAAGTCAAAGAATTCTCTGCAAACTCCACCAGCATCCAACCCTGCACATTTATATACATTCATTAGTTGACACAATGCACATTTGGAGAGTGTATGCAGTACATGTGTGCAAAAGGGGAGTGGTGTCGAATGAGGGGGAGGAAGGGGTAATGGGGAGGAGGGTGGGGCACCACAGGAGGGGAGTAGGGGAGGCACAATAAATCTGAGGGAGGGAGGTGGGGAAGGAAGGGAAGGGAAGGGTACCATGGAAAGGAGCAGGGGCTGTGTGATGGAGGTGTGTGATGGCATGAAGCAGACATGGTGATGAGGAAGGAAGGTAGTGGGGCAGGCAGAGAACAGCACCATGCTGTGTGGGCATCTCTAGGTACAATGGACTCAATATGGCCAGCTTACCTTCCTCTCCAGCAAAGCGGACAGAAAACTGTCTGCTCCAGTCGCCCTCCAGCAACACCTTTGTGGCTGCCATCGCCTAGGCAACGTGTACACATGCACAATTTAAGACAAGACAATAACAGTGTGAGCACACAGACAATGGTGACATCATCTTTTGATTTTACATATTTCTGCATCCTCAGGAAACAATACTTCGCACAAATGTGAGGACTTTTTTAAATTTATTTTTAATTGGATCATAGTCAAGGAGATGGTTAGCAGCATGTTACACTGGGACACCTAGCAATATACTCACACTTTGCAGGAGCCTCTCCCTGGTGACAACTATGCTGACAGCTATATTGCCTCTCCCAGAATGGTACTGCTGTAGGTTGTTGTAAAAGAAGTCCCTCTTCTGTGCAAAGCTCTCAGAACCTCCTGCAGGTATTCAGGCTACATAGCAATGCCAACATCTACACCAACACCCCCTGCCCCACCCACCACACACAACCATCACATACATACATGTACATCTCACCCCCCCATATTTAAATCACACCACACATACACAAACCACACACACACACACACACACACATTATTCACCTCACTCATACATGTTCACAACTAATGCTCCCCATTTCCTTTACACAACCACATACACATACATGTATACACATATTCACACATACTTACATACATACATATGTATACATACACACATCATACACAAACACTACCTCTCTCCCTGAGTTACTAAGTACAAATCTGACAAATGGGGATTTTACCTGCCACATGAGGGCTATCCTGAGCAGCTGGTGGGCAGCAACACGCTATCAAGCTATCGTAGGCGGCACAGACGCTACGGCAAGTACGGTGAACACCGCGGCACTTTTTACAAAACCACTTTTTGAGGCTTTTTATTTGGTGGTAATGACAATCTTGTTATTATATTAATCTTCAATCGACCAGCTAGCTGCTACCTATACCGTATGTACGTATGTGCAAAACATTTTAGGCAATCCGTAACGACAACTAACAAGTGTTAGGCAAACCATAGATTATTTAAATAATCTATGGGCAAACGACAAGTAAATTGAATTGGCTATCGCTAGGGGGCCGGACCCGGGCACTTTTTATATTGCTCCGCCGCCGCTGGCTATCTCTGATCTCTGAAATCTGTACACGGTGCATCATACAACACCATGCATCGGCATCAGAGTGATGAGGCAGTACACCATATCATGCCACTGCCATTCTTAATTTAAGGCTTGCAAGCGTCAAAGTGCGCATTCATGGACTTACCAGTTGAGAAACATGAAACAGTTCGTCTATTGGGGTCTCACTGTTCCCACTCTTCGATTTAAGTTGTTTCACGTCGTTCATATGACCTGATTGCAAGCTGAATGTAAAAGCTGTGTTGTCTGTCTTACCATAATATACATGTATATGTATGGCAAAGCCTACCTGGTCATCTTGGGAGATGGAATGTGGGAGTACTTCCAACGAACATAGACGACAAGTAGCGTGTAGCTACAGAAGACAGCTGCCAGCACAGACAGAACGCCCAAGATCACCAGTCCTGCTAGACTGCTAGTTATGCAATCTATTATAATAATTCAATACCGGTAATATAGTGATAAGAGTAGCAAAATTACATAATTATAACACAAATGAAACCAACAAATAATAAAATAAAATAAAACAATAACGATTTAAGAATGACGTTCAGGGAAAGATATATACTGAGCAACTCTGCTCCATCTTCCATTCCAATTGCACCCCTCCATTTGGTGCGAGGCCCCTCAGACAGAGGTTTATTAGCTCTAAAAGTCATCAAATATACTAGCAAAGTAACCACTGTCTCAGCCTTAGCTTTGATTTCTTCTGTTGATCCACTTACATTTCCTTCTGTCGATCCACTTAAACAAGTACAGAAGGTAGATGCTATTATAATTGATACCTACTATAATAATGCCTCCCTCATGTACATTTCGAAGATGGAAAATTTTTAGTTCAAGCTATCCATTGCCGATGATCTGCATGGGACCACTGTTTCGCAAATATTTTCACAGATAGCCAAATTGTAAAAGCATATGATATGTACGTGGCAGGACAAAAACCACCAGTCCTGCATACTAAATAATGTGATTGCTGTACATGTACACTTTACAAGTAAGTACATGTATTATTACACCAGTAATGTATTGATTGTAAAAAAGCACGTTCCATATACAGAGTGTAGCTTCACTTGTGGAAGCAATGAAAGAGAAACCTTTTAATTTTAATGATAAATAAAATTCATAGTTCAATAAATTCTATACTACCAACTTTCTCATAGTGAATGTTTTTATTTGTTTTTTTCATGGATTTTTGTTCAAAATGCCTCTCCCACAGCATAGACTACAAGAATTGTATGCATTTTAATAATAATAATTGAAACAGCCCTCTGTTGCCTTGATGCTGCAGCCCCCATGCATCTTCCTCTGCCGGTCTGGCTTCCTTCATGTCTTCGTTCTCCCTCTGCATCACAGCCTCTTCTGCCACCATCTACTCTCACTCCTTGAGCTCTATATGGTACCAACACCATCTACTTCTCACCACAATCTCCTCCTATGATGAGCTCCCTGTCCCCAACATCCCCTTGTTCCATTGCGCTTCTTCACTTAACTCCTTTTCACCACACACCTGTAATCCTCTGCTTCCTTAATCTTGGGCTCCATCATGGCCATGTTTTCACCCTGCACCAGTTCACCACAATCTCTTCCCTAAGTGAGGTCTCCTCCCTCATTGTCATGTTCTCCGCAATCTCCTTCTTGTTCCATTGCTATAATTTGTTTCACTTAACTCCATTCTACTGAATCCATACATAACACTATGTTCAGCTTACAACCATCTAACCCCACCACCTCCACTCCATCAGTCTGGTCTATTGAACAATCTCCACATCTAACAAGCACTATGCACCATCACTAATTCCACCCACATTGTTTGGTCCATGAACAATCTCCATATTTGACAACCATCCACCCACCTCCACCCCATTACTGTAGTAGCATGCGTTTTCAAGGGCACTGCCTTAGGGTATGTTTAATAATACAGCAAATACAGTTACTCGGTACACAGAAACCTCTCAACCTAACTAGTCCGGTTAGTCACGTGACAACACATTACGTCAGTCAATTAACACCACTACATATCCCTTTATTGAGATTGCCCTTTAATTCTGGCCAGGAGCTTGGGAGTCTATCTGGGGGCATTGACAATCTTCCACTTTTTGTGCGATATATGCCTTCTGGAAGTGGTTTAGGAGCTGCTGTTTCACTTGTAGGGGCCTTTACAGCTTATAGGACACTGTCATTGTTCCATGGTCAGTAAAGATGGCGGACAATATTGAATATGAATTCAATCAAATTATTTTTCACGTGATGTTTGACGTCATATGCAAGGGGTCCATAATTGATCAGTTTGCATGAAGCTCTCCAAAGTGTTACTATAACTCTGTCATATCGATCCTACATCCATACTTGCATTAAATTTGACATCAGTTTAGGGGGGGGCACCATATAAGTGTTTTGCCCCCCCCCCCCCCCCCCCCGCCCCCCCCCCCCCCTAGATAATTAGTGCCCAGACCACCACTGTGGGGGGAGGTGCTGTCAAAAGCACAGATTTTGTTCTGAAACTGTACGAAAACATGAGTTTTTCATGCATAAAAATTTCTCTGCACCAAGGGCTTCCGCACTTATCGGGGGAGGCCCCTGTTGCCCACCCCTGGAGATAAATGAGTGGATGCCTATGCTGTATCTAGTATAAGCTTAACTAAAAGCTTCATCAGCAGTATGTGGTCACAAATCCACTCATGCATCATCTACTGAACCATGCATATGTTCGTCATCATCTGTTCGCAATGAAATATGTTATTCATAATCCTAAGTCACATGCAAGGCATATTGAACACATGGCTCAACGGCATACTAAATGCCTCGTGGGTGGTAGAAAAGTCTGACCAATGAAGGAAGATAGAAACACGGTACACAACCCGGTGCTTACATGCACCTCCCAAAATATTATTTACAGCTATACCGGTTTCACTAGCGTAAATGGCAGGGGATGCCACGTTCAGTGATAGCCCTCACCTGTTCCTTCATTAACTATGGACTGTTGTTTTATTATGTAGCTCGTCGAAAATACAGTCTTGTACCCATACCAAACATATGTAAGCACAAGCTATGAACGTTTGGGTCTGGGTACGAACGAGACCACAAGTGTTGCCAGTACCAGTCAAAAGGGCAGCAAAACGTCCCTCCCTAGTAAAAAAAAAGTACTTTCCTGCCAATTCCTGTGGTTGACTGAACTGCAAATAGCCCAGAAATGTAGCAGCTGCATGTACATGTACAGCTTCCAGAATTGCCAATTTGGCCATATTAAGGAATGCAACAAAACCGCTAGAGGTCACATGACATTATGTAAGCTGTATTCTGATTGGGTCTGCTAGAATTTGTGTCAGAATAAATAATCAGTGGCCGATGTCCCTAGACATGCTACTTGTGCTAGTCCCCAGTCCACATCATAGTACGGTACGTCGAAGTATGTCTGGCTTGTAAGACTACATAGTTCCGAAGCCACGTAATCGATATTCGAACAAATGAAACCAATGAACCACTTGTGTTGACATCACGCATTCTTTGCAGGTGAGGTTTGGAGGGGCAGCTACAGCAGTTAATCAGTATTACACCGTTAGCTATTTTTGGCGCCCGGTCGGTTACTTGCCGCCCCCCCTTTTGGGGTCCACTGGGAGGAGGGGGAGGGGCAATTGCCCCTCCTGCACCACTGGCCAGACCGCCACTGGCAGTAGTGGAGTCATACAGGCATTCCGATTGTGAACTGCTATACTAGTATAGTATCCTTACCATGAAAAACTCGAACTCCTTCGAAGCCTTCAACTCATGTTACATGAATGCATCGCTCAACGCTGGAAAAAAACAAATGGCTTTAAAAAAATAATAAACTTACCTACCTAGTACCTGTTTATGAATAGAGAACGTGCTTATACTATAAGGTCACGTATGCACAATGAAACATAGCACGACCTCAAAAAGTTAGATATTTTTGTTAATCAAAATGAATGACAAGACAGGACACAAACAACTAGGATACACTGTAGGTATTTTGGATGGCTAAGAATTGTCCAATTGTGAGCAAAGCTTCACAGGACTTTTCAAAGAGTGCACTTCACTCACAGTATTTGCTGTCCAACACAAACACATCGTTTCTGTTTATGTATGAATGTGTGTGTGCATGTATGCACACACACAAATGAATTATACACATACACACACATGAACACACATACACACATGTGCATATGTGCATTGTGCATGTGTGTGCATTGTATGTGCATGTGAATGTGTGTGCATGTGCATGTAAATGTGTGTGCATGTGTACGTGTGCATATGTATGAGTGTGCATGTGTACATGCATATACACATGCACACACATACACACATACACACATGTATGTGTGCAGTGTGCATTGTGTATGTATGTACGTGTGCATGTGTGTCTGTGATTGCACGTGTTATGTACATGTACACGTATGTGTACATGTGTGTGCATGTGTGTATTGTGTGTATGTGTGCATGTGTGTCACGTACATGTGTGTGCATATATGTGTGCATGTGTTTGTGCATGTGTATATGTACGTGTGTGTGCATATGTGTGTATGTGTGTACGTGCTAGCATGTGTTATGTACACATGCATGCCTGTATGTATGCATGAGTGTGTGTGCATGTGTGTGTGTCATGTATATTGTGTGCATGTGTGTGTGTCATGTATATTGTGTGCATGCCAGTAGCCAGGAGTCTGGTGCCCCTATGCGCCACATTTTTGATCCCTTGTATCTTCTTTCTTTTATGTCCGATTTTTATATTAAAGCAGATTTGTAGTCCTCTCATCAAGCCCTACAATATTGGACGATGGGGTCCCACACAGTTTTTTTTTGCCCCCTCCACCCCCCCCCCCCCCCCCTCGGTTTTATCCTTAAATCTAAGAAACCAGAAATATTGGTTTAGTTGTAAATATACATGTACAAAACTTACTGCGCAAGGATTAGAACTAATCTTGATATAAATTTATAACTATCATCAAGTTGATTTACTGAATATGCTAAATTGATGAGGGAGTTAATGTGTAGCATTTGCGGGTAAGATGCAAGCAGCAGTGATCACTGTATTGTTGTTATACAAGTTACTTATAAAGAATTCATTAACTCCTTGAATGCTATATATGCATGCATTCTCACACAACCATATAATCATCTGTGTGATGCATGTCAGTGTTGTTATAGTACAAAGAATTGTTTTGAATATCATCTTTTACATTTACGCCAGTAAAATACATGAAGTCAGTGCAATATACTAACATGCACGTAACAGGCCATGTAGATGCTGAATCCATATACTACTGGGGGGGTGTAAGCACAACTTGTGTTGTAACAACCCAATTATGAGCTGGCAAAAGGCAAATGGAGATGGAGTGATCTGGCGTTTATGTGGGTTACACATTCCTGTTCTTGGAGTAAATAAATGGAGTGATGAATTAGTGAAGACATCTGAATAATGTGTTCTTGAGAAAAAATGTAATTACTACATTTGTAGTAACCAGACATGTATAAGGTTACGCAACTATTTCCATGCGTGCATGCATCATGAAGTTCCACACTTTTTACTTACACCCTCATGGTAAAATCCATAACAGTTATGTGCATATGCATGAAATGCATGTATATTAACTTGCATGGCGTCCAAAGAGTTAAAATAAAAAACTCTACTGAAACAATTCTATATTAATATCACATAGCAATATAATAGCACTACACCAAAGAATTCATACGTGCATGAGAAGCACTTTTATATGTTTAAATGTTCATCAGCCTTCAAACCTACTGTGTAGATATGTGTGTGTGTGGTACTGTGTGTTTGGTGTAGTGCTCTTATATTGCTATGCGATATTGTTTCAGTAAAATTTATTCGTTTTAACTCTTTGGACGCCATGCAAGTTAATATACATGCATTCATGCATATGCACATAACCGTTATGGATTTTACCATGACAGTGTAAATAAAAAGTGTGTACCTTCATGATGCATGCATGCATGCATGCAAATAGTTGCTACACTTGTAACCTAATAACTACATGACATGATTGGTTACTACAACTACAACTACAAGTACTAGTAATTGGTTACATGTACTACAACTACAGCAATAAGTACATGACATGATTGGTAAGTAATAAGTAGATGACATGATTGGTTACTACAACTACAATTAGTAATTCTAACATTATTCAGATGACTTCACTAATTCATATCACTACTGCATCACTACATTTATTTACTCCAAGAACAGGAATGTGTAACCCACATAAATGCACGTGTGGGTAAGGTGTGTGCACATACATGTATGTGTTCTGTTCTTATGGGAATATTTGAAACAGTATGTTAGAAATCCAAAACTAGTATTCCGCATGGGTTGGTTTGAAGTACAAACCAATTTGTATTCAAACCAAAATGTTCTGCAGTTTAATTATTATACCACAAATTTGGTTTCATAATTTGGTTTGCTCTACAAACCATCAAAATTTTAAACCAACTCTTTGGTTTTACGTAGCAACCAATTTATTTACAGTGTGTGTGTGCATGTGTGTGTATGTGTATGTGTGCATGTGTGTGTATGTGTGTGTATGTGTGTGCATGTGTATGTGCATGTGTGTATGCATGTATGTGTGCATGTATGTGTGCATGTGTGTGCATGTGTGTGCATGTGTATGTGCATGTATGTGTGCATGTGTGTGTGGGTGTGTGTATGGAACGCACCTCCGTATTGATGGAACAAGGGAGAATACAAGAAGTGTTCTAACTCTACCCTTAAGGCAGAACAAAAGTGTTTGGCAGCATCCATCCAGCATAGTTCATTACTGCCTTATATGTAGCCACATGACTGCATGAACACTTTTAGCATACACCAACTGCAAGCTGCAACCTGCGAAATACAATTAAAAGACCGCTTCCTTGAGCTATATGTACACATAACAAAATACTTGTAAGTAATAATGTTATATGCTCCCATGTCATTTTACTAGGTGTGATCTAAATAGAATCCAAGTGGATTTTTATACACTCTTACTACACAAGCGCAGCCATGCTACTTAACCTTCACTCTCAACGCAGAATGGCATGCAGGCATCAAATTTGAAACTTAGTATTAGCCTATGCGTGCATACTACAACACACTACTGCTAGCGAAGCGCTAGCGGTGCACATACACGAACACTGCTGTGCACGCAAGCCTTCATAAGCACAGCGAGATTACACGCAAGAATACGGTACTAGTAATTGCATGCAACGTGTATACGCACTGCCCTAGTCTAGAAATCCACACCAACGCATGGGCCATGGCTATGTTAGACGTCTTTAACTGGTAAGTTGTGTGCGTGCATACCTTTAAGATGTAACTTTGTCACTTAAAGTCCAGTATCACGAAGACTGTCACAGCTGCCATCATATATGTTTCGCAAACCACACCCTCAACCGTCAGAAAGTAATTACAAATAAGGCTGGGAACTATCATACATTGGGGTGTAATGCCGTAAACCAGTGTGTAATGACAACACACCTTTAATTAAAATCACCTAACACCCAGCATAGCCTGCCAACACCCAGAGATGTCAGCTGAACACCCTTGTGTGTTGCCATAACATTGCCTGAGCTGTAACACCCTAACACCCCTTGGGCCTTTTTTTTTTTTTTAACAGTGCAGTGATAACCGTGACGCTACGGGTTGCTTTGTCAGCCGTTTGTGAATGAACCGTGTTTTTCGTAGAATAAATTTCATAAAAAGTGTAAAACACATAGTTGGCAAACAGGATAGAGCATCCTACTGCTGGGCTTATTGCCACAATGGATACTAAACGCGTAGCTAACATAGGTGACGTGGTCCTGAAGTTTATCACTGAAGCTATTCTGTTTTGTGCCAAGCAATGCATAGCATCAAGAGGTGATTGTGAAGACCTGGAATCTGAGCAAAAATCCTGGTAATTTTCTTAGTATCCTAAACCTCATGTCAAATCACAATGATATTCTAAGTACCCACTTGTATTCACCTGCATGCAATGAAAAATGCTACATATATACATATCTCCTCGAATGCAGAATGAGTTGTTGAATATAATGGAAAGACATATTGTGCTATTTGAGATTGTGCAAGTGATTAATTAAAATAGCTAAACATTACATTCAGACGAAGTTACTTCACATAATACAGAATATTTGATTTGGTACAACCAGCACATGCTGACATGCATGCTGGTTGGTCCCTTTAATCAAATAACTGCACCACGCCACTTGCGTACGGGCCTGTGAATGTTGCTTTGCAGACTCATTTGTGCTGCGCACGAATCCACTTCAGGTACTCCATGCACTTTTATCAGCTAGCTGTGCTTCCTCCAACCTCTATCTTGAGGTACACATGAATATCCCCCCCCCCCCCCCCCCCCCCCCCCGCCCCCACCTCATGCAAAAAATGGCCCGTGTTTAAACGAGCGTATCGACGTAATCATGAACGCAGCTGCGTGCCATTCCTGCTGGAGTGCCAGTTCTTTCCTGAAATGTTTAAACAGGTACGCGGAAGCGTTAACGATTACGTTGATTGTTTAAATCAACAAATGCGAGCCATTTTTTTTTTTTTCCCTTCCTTTTTACACCGACATTGCCATCAAATCCTATCTATCTCAGAGAGAATGTTTTTTATGTCATGTATGTACATAAAAGTAAACTGCGTGCCTCATCACGTTTAGAGATGTAGGCCCAAGCATACTTCTGTGTCATTCCTGGTACATATATTATTGTTGCAACCATTTTTATAGAGGTGAAGGGGGGGGGGGGAGGGGGGGGGGGGGGGGGGGGGGGGGGGGGGGGGGAGGTGACTCGGCTCGGGGTGGGAAATGTATACTGGCCAGCAAAAAATGCCTCACACAATTTAATACATTCAGTACTGTTACATGTACTGGTTACGGCCTACCGGCCGACTATACAACTAGGGGCGAAACGCGATCCACTATAGACGATCCAGGTGCAGATAGTCGCCTTTTTGTTTTAGTGTATCTCTAAAAGCGTTCTCATTTTTAAGAACTTTGCCGGGCATGCATGCATATAAAGGCATTTTCCCATGCAGTGATATAAGATATTAAATTGCTCGGTATTCCTCGCTAAGTGGCTAGGCATGTAGGCTCGTATGCTATAGGCTATATAATTAACAGGATACGGGCACATTCCTTCCACTTTTAATAGCCTACAGCTCGCGGTATCACTACACAGACCGTAATCGCACTTGCATGGTATAATAAAGGCAAGTTCTTTGCACGTGAGTCTCTAGCTAGCTTCATAGTGTGTTTACAAGCATGACTGTGTACTTTCGTTCAACAAATTTATCAGTATCTTCGATCGCACCGAATACCCGACCTGCCCAGCCAACTGAAAAATAAACGTCACCGACTCTTGTTGCGGGAGAGCAGCCAGGCACTTGTAAGTTGTGATGGTGATTTATTTTACTCTATAGCTGTGGTGGTTGAATGCAGCGCACTTAGGAAGCACCACCACTGTGTGAATGAAGCATCTCGGACAGGCCCCCTTCCCATATGATATTATTAGCAATATATACTTGTATAATTCATAGTTGCCAACCGTCCCTGAATGTCTGGGACAGTCGCGGATTTCGTACCGTTGTTGTCCCCGAATTATAACGCCGATCCGTTTTAGTTGGGCGTGTCACCGGTGCACAGGGAAAAGAAGCGTCGAATCATTCAGAAATCATTGCGTGATTGAACAGAAAATCACACAAAAATCAATAGAAGCGTGTGATTTTGTGTGATTTTCTGTTCAATCACGCAGTGATTTAATGATTCGACGCTTTTTTTTTCCCTGTGCCGGCGCCAACTAGATCCGTTCAGCTACACACACCCAATTCGTTAGGCCACTCCCATGCGATGAAATCCCCCATTAGCGCTTGCCGGCATTGCTGTGGTTCCCTAGCTCGGGTGCATGTAACGATCGCGGAGCCCCACCCTTGCATCTGGAGCGAGAGTGGGGCTCCGGTCAGCGAGACTATAGTACAATATTAATCACCATAGTTGCTCAATATTATAGTGCCACACTGACACATTTGAATATCATGCTACATCACGGCGGGCAAAATGATGTGAAAAGAAGTGAGCGTGGCGGTATGTGGTGTGGCTTCCGGTCACAGAATTATTTGAAGTTGGCAACTATGTTATATAGTTAGAGACCGAGCCATAACTGCTCCCATGCACGACTGATGTGGTCAATTTTTAATATTTCGAACTGGACAAGGCTGCTCTTCGATTTTGAACAGAAGATGGCTAGCAGGGTAGCTAGGCGGGAAAATGTGTCCCTAGCAATTCCCATATGTCTCGGCTGCCCCGCACTTTACACCTTCTGTACATGTCTCAAATTGTTAGCAACATACATAAAATGCATTGTGGTAAAGTTCCTTTCAGGTTGAAAGGTGACGAAGACGGATATGTAATTGATTACAAAATTATCTGCGACTCGCAGGATACGATGACGCCACGCTATAGCATCAGCGTGAATAATCTTACAGTGCCCGACCGTTTACACGTAAAAGTATCAGCTCGATCATGCGGAAAATAAGGTATATTCATTCGCTAGAAAGTGGAGACTTGGACAATACACATGTAGTTAGATATTATTCCAAATGAATTCCATCATTTTAAGCGTACACATGCAAGCTGGCACTGCTTGCCAATGAATGTGCCTTTTATTTTCCGTTTAATACAACTGTATAAACGGTCAGGCACTGTACTTGATAGAGGATATGCAATTTATTGGTATTGTTTGCCTACGTAACTTACGTCACCCAGTGGCGTAGCGAAGGGGGGGGGGGGGGGGGGGGGGGGGGGGGGGGGGGGGGGGCAATTGCCCCCGGGCGCCGACCTAAGGGGGGCGCCAAAATGCCTAGATGTTTGCTATAAATAGCATTGCAATGCGCAATAAGCCGAGGAAAGGCTTATGTTAATGCTCTTATGTTTATTGATTAGGAACAGCCAGAGTGATTTTATTTTCGTATAATTAGAGCTGAATTTTGGAACAAGAAATTAAGCCCCCCCCCCCCCCCTCCCCCCCGGGCCCGGCAAAACCTGTCGATACGGATCGCTTTAACCGTAATTAAACGGCGCAACGATCCTCCAATACATAATACATGCAGTGGCTGTTATAAATGTCCCAACTCACATGATGTAGTTAAATATTAAACTATGGATCGTTGAGCGGATATACCGTACTAGTATATCGGTTCAATAACGTGGCGTGCAAGACTACAGGAAAGTCTGGAAGCAAGTTATTTACTATTCTACCTGGTTTTAGCATGTTTCTACACAATTATGCTATGTTTTGTGACTTTAAAAGTGTGAAAGTTGCAAAGCGGCTGGGGCTCCGCCCCAGACCCTGCTTGCTAGGGTAGGCGTGTCCCGCCACGCCATCACTTTCCCCCCACACCTAAATCCTGGATCCAGTCGGATTGGCCAAACTCGAGGGCCCCCCCCAGTATTCTGATTTGGCCAACGCAAGGGCCGGTGAATGGTCTTGGGCCTGTGAGGGGGGGGGGGGGGGGGGGGGGGGGGGGGGGGGCGCCATTAGTGCATTTTGCCCCCGGGCGCCCAACACCCTCGCTACGCCACTGACGTCACCGTATATGTTGCTATATATATACGCAATAAGTGCTATTAATATATATCACGTGGGTGAAGTCCCGATTCATTCCTCCGTCGTACGCTCTCATCCGCTTATTCATTACTTGTCCCCAGCATTATGAGGGGAAAATTAAAAAAATTTGACATATTTGGGGACGTATTTTAATACGCTACACGAGTGAACATACCATATTCCATCAATAACATCATCCTCAGATTTGAAACTGTAAAGAAATGTTACAACCTAGAGTCGGTTTCGTCAGGGATTGACGCACATAAACATACCCAGAAATGAGCGGTCAAAAGTCAGAAATTCGCGGTTTACGAATCAACGAATATTCCCGTATATCTTCCCATAGACATGTATGGGGTACTTCAATACCAAGTACGCCAGATTTTACTCAGCATTTGCCAAATGGGGTTGTTAGTACACTACATTTGCCATGATTTTTAGTGGGGTCGCCGTATTTTTCCTATTTAAGGTAGCGCTTCCCTAGGATAGGCACTGCGGAATTTTTTCAAAAATGCTCAAAAGATTATAATATTATTATCGTTAGAAAGAGCAAAAAAAGCTGTGTTTTTCAGTATTTCATGCGTCACCGTACCATTTTTAGCACCGGAGATATGTAGCGCCAAAGTGACAACTTTTTTTGTACAGCGGTCAATGCGTAATCGCAATAAAAACTGTGACGGTTGAGGAACAATAAAGCATAACCTCGCCATTCAGTAAGATATATTAATTCCAAACATTGCATATAAGTAGTTCTGACTTAGCTAAGACTTTTTGATGGTTTTTAACTAAAATTCATCACATGTATATTTTCAAATTGTAAACACAAACTGACTAGCATGCATACACCACTTGAGCACAATATCATTTAGCATTGTTTCATTGGCCACAAACGCTAAATCACCAACTAAATAGCCCACGAGCATGTCAATGACCATGCATCAACTCGTTATTCTTCAGATTCATCCATCATTCAATATTTTTGGTAACTTGCTTCATGAGTTACATGTATCTGTCCATCGTATAGTGCGTTGGTGAAATTTACATGCACCTTGCAGAGAAGTTAAATTAGTAAATACTCTGGAAATGAAGGTTTGCTGCTCCTGTGGAATTGTCATGCATAGTACTGATATATATTTTGCAAGATGTATAGTCATCTTATGAGGCTATAAGCATGCAACTATATAACGTTAAGATTCTAACATTCACAGCTACACTTGAAAACCATTGTAGAACGTATTTTAATGGTAGTATACTATGTATAAAGGCCCTCATCTGGCTGACTATTGTACTCGTTGAAGTACCAGTGCAGCTATGGCTGTTAAGTTGACACCAGCACTGTTGATTATATACAGTGTATATGCATGTATTATATTATTATATTGCTGCAATCTATATGTTATTAGAGTCAGCTGAAATTCTGATTCGTTTAACGAGTTCTGCAAGCACCATGCTTTTGCCTCCTCTCTGAGATCTTCCGCTAATAGACCCGTCATATGACTCTTATCACGCGCTTTCGGATTAGGCTCGTGGCTCTTGTTCCAGAATGGTCCATTTGGGATGCCAAGCTGCATTGGTTCTGATTTCTGAAAAGAACCCGTGGCGTTTGACGCGGATAACTCGTCGTACATGGCCATGCATCTGTAGTACGCACACCCTCAGTGACGTCACGTAATCAAATACATTTACTGAAGAATCCTAACATTTAATACAATTCCTTAAATTTTAAGCTTTTCTGCCTTTATAGCAATGTTTAGTATGGTTAGCAAATGTCCAATAAATTATTAAAAATTATATGGTTACTTTAGGGACCTCTGAATAGTATGACATGATTTTCATCTCCTAACATTTAATACAATTCCTTAAATTTTAAGCTTTTAATGTTTAGTATGGTTAGCAAATGTCCAATAAATTATTAAAAATTATATGGTTACTTTAGGGACCTCTGAATAGTATGACATGATTTTCATCTCCTAACATTTAATACAATTCCTTAAATTTTAAGCTTTTCTGCCTTTATAGCAATGTTTAGTATGGTTAGCAAATGTCCAATAAATTATTAAAAATTATATGGTTACTTTAGGGACCTCTGAATAGTATGACATGATTTTCATCTCTTAAGTCGAATTAATTCGGCCGTACTGATGCTAAGCAGCACTCATATCAAAAACCTTATAATAACAATTCTAACTTCACAACGAATTGGAGTTAAGAGTTCAAACATTCCATATATAAAGCTACTATAATGAGCTATCTGTGCAACAAAAAGGAGCTCTTAAGTCGAACTATTTGTTGAGTTGTAAACCAAAAACCTTAACCTGAAGATACCTTAATGTTTTGACCCTGAAAACTCAGTGTCAGATAGGAATTCCGACAATTTTAGTGATCCAAACCCAAAAGTTATGATCTAAGTTATAAAAAATGATGCTTCTGTACATCCTGGTGTATAGTACCATTTGATGTATCGGTCCAAAGATGTTCAGTAACTGGCGCATCGTAGAAGGTACCCTGCGCTTCGTCAAATCGTTATGAAACTTCGTAGAAATATAGAAGAATGAATTATCTTCATTGTGCTTCATTGTGGCTTACTATGCATTCAGAACGACTGCCGAATGCGTGAGCAATAGACCAGACTAGTTTTTAAGTTTTAAAACACGCACCGTATTTATTAAGTGTTGTTCAAATCGAATATTGTTTTCTGGCCACGATTTTTGACTCCATGCAAAACGCTGCGTCCCCTCCACGGTAAGTACTCTCCCCTCTAGCTACCAGATCGTTCTTACCGAATGGTGTCAATAAATATTTTAAAATTGCAAACAGAAAAATTTTCTTCTGACGTCTAGGATTTTACGGTCTAAAATCATGGATTCCGCAGTGCCTACCTAGGAGTGTCCTCGATGTATGGTTATACCATACATTGAGGACAATCCTAGAGAAGCGACGTCTTAAATAGGAAAAATACAGCGACCCCACTAAAAATCATAATGTAGTGTACTAACAGCCTTATTTGACAAATGCTGAGAAAAATCTGGCGTGCTTGGTATTGAATTACCCCATACATGTCTATGGGAAGATATACGGGAATATTCGTTGATTCGCAAACCGCGAATTAATTACTTAACGGATAAGGTTTTGTCTTTAATTTTTTGAAGTAATAAATCATAATCAGACCTGCTTATAGTACATTTTAGAGTTAGTTAAAATTCAAATTGAATTTTAAAAAGCAAGATGACCGCTATGTATGGGCCATTTCTGGATATGAGGTACCTTACATACCTACAATATTATATACCTCAAGGAAGTATGAGGTTTATACCAATTTAAACCCATATTCCATTACAACAACGATCGGCCAACAAGTCTGGCCTTGTACTTTATTGGTATACGTAAAGATGGACTGGCAGGAGAGCGCACAAACTTAGACGTTTGTACCATCGGTTGATATGATATAAATGATAAAACTGTTTTTTCCCCGCCTCTTTCCCAACTTAGAACTACTCATTCTTAATGATAACACAGTTAAAGGCTTAAAGCTGAACTATGTACCGCAGAAACCAAGTTTCTCTACGACTTTCACCTTGTAATATCGCCATTTTGCATGACGTAAAACACCAAAAATGTAAACAATACACATGATGTAAGACGCGCGTGTCGTCAATCGCATATCCTCTATCGACTCTTGCCCCATTAATGATGTTGTGAATCAATGTATAGTGGTGGATCCGAGGGGTATATAAGGAGGGGGTGACTGTATAAATGCAATAACTGATGTACAATTTATTAGCGTATGAAATAACGTAACTGACGCGTCCAATAAACAGAGGGATTGGAAATAGCGCTCGTTGAGCGCGTGAAGTTGCTAACTGGTTAATGTTTCATTGGTTAGTAAACCATTTACATTTTTGGGAGCTTTGTAAACTGATAATGTTTTCAGGGGTAAGTAGGAGCTAGGAATGATCTTTATTTGAAATACTTAGTAATAGTAAATGCCGTTTTGATCTCCTCGCGTATGTAGTGACCTTGTAGTCAAAATAGTGACGGGTTTTCAAACTGCATGTGACTTAATTTATGCAGCCCTTCGTGATGTTGTGTATTGTCTAAATACATGTAGACCAATGTCAACCAGCTGGTGTCAACTCCGATGCAGAATGATGTACAGTAGTGGATTATATTTAGTGCCATGCGCATGCGCAGTGTGGGCTATCCTGAATTGCCGTGTACTATGAACCTTGTCGTATATAGTCCAGAACATAGTACTGGCAACGAGGGTGGGATGGCAGGGTTTGGGCAGTTCAATGTGGACTTGGAGTCTATCATCGCCTACCTCGAGCGTGCAGAGCTGTACTTCTCCGCCAACAGTGATAGGCCTAGGACCCAAGACGTATGGGGTGTTGAGGAACCTGCTGGTGCCTGTGAGGCCACAGGAGGATTATAGCGTTGTGGTGCAGGCATTAACTTGCCATTTTGAGCCCCAACGTATCGTGATAGCTGAACGGTTTAATTTTTACCGTCGAAGTCAGGGGGATGGTGAAAGCGTAGTAGATTTTGTGGCTGAGTTGCGTCGGCTCGCTAGTAGTTGTGATCGGGAAATAGTGTGGGGGTTATTAAACGAGGTCACGCAACGGATACTATTGACCGAGGCGAATCTTACGTTCACGGGTGCTTTGGACTTAACGAAGTCACAAGGAGTAGCGGAGTTGCAAATCAGGCAGTTTAAGGACCCTGACTTGAGCGTGAATAAGCTGTCCAGGATGAAGCCTTACGAGAAGGAATCAGAAGGAAAATGTTCCCACTGTGGTCGACGAAATCATTTTTTGGACCAATGCCGGATGGAGGATCTTAGTTGCCACAAATGTGGTGAGAAGGGGACACATAGCTAAGGTATGTAGGAATAAAGCTAAGGCTAAATGGGTGGATGTTGAAGAAGACCAAGATGGGGACCAGTGTCACATGATAGATACCATTGGAAGGCATCAATCACCTGCATTGGTGGCTGAGCTTTGTGTCAATGAATCCTGGATTTCAATGGAAGTAGATACAGGGGCAGCAGTGTCAATTGTTTCAGAGTGCATATTTGCGTTCTGTTAAGTTGAAGAAATCTCGCGTATCTTTGAGAACATACCCTGCAGAGCCTTTGGTGGTTTTAGGGGATGTCATGGTCCAAGGTCAACCCAGTACAAGTACGCACGGCCAGCGCAATAGCATGCACAGCTGAATAAGTATCAAATAAAGCACAGAAAAAGGCTCCCGCACAAACAAATGCATTTCCTTATATACACACAAAGTGACAACAAGTCTGTATAGCCCAGCGGCCAGATAAACATTGCACACAAAGCATTCAAGTAGCCTTCTATAGACACTTTGACGGCTCGACAGTGTTGGACTCCTAGTGAATGGAATTAATCCAACACCTCTACTCAGAGTATTCAGGTTATTGCCTTTGTGTATACTGGTTCTCATGCAGTCCTTCACATTCCTCCCTCTTTCTTCAGCAGCAAGCTCATTTGCTGCATCTTCACTCCAAGGCATCCTCGATAGACCATCTGCATTTCCGTTTTTAGGTCCTTTGCGGTGCGTAACCGTAAAGTCAAATGGCTGTAATATGACCGGCTCCAACGAGTTAGCCTGGAATTGCTTAAATGCCTGGTGATTAGTCTCGACTGTGAACTGGCAGCCCATTAGATAGGTTTGAAAGTGACACATTGACACTTTTATAGTGAGGCACTCCTTTTTGATAGTAAAGTACTCTTCTCGTAGTAGCAACTTTCTGCTATAGTAGGTGACCAGATGGTCACTGCCACTGTCGTCTTTTTGGCTCAGCACAGCTTCCAATCCCGTGATCTGAAGCGCCTGTTTGTAATATAAACGGCTTCTCAAAATCAGGACTCTGGAGCAAAGATGAAGAACACAAAAGGTTCTTCAGGTCCTCAAACGCCTGGTTACACTGATCGTTCCATTGCACTTGCATCAGAGCAGACTTCTTCATCAGGTCTGTTAACGGAGCAGCCAGTGATGCAAATTTTGGGATGAAGCGCCGATAGTAGCATGTTAGTCCCAGAAATGCACGCACATGTGTCTTGGTAGCCGGAATGGGAAAGGTCAACACTGCGTGCACCTTTGACAGTTCCGGGCGAACAACCCCACTACCAACCACGTGGCCCAAATACATACATGATGTTGTCCCAAAGCCAGTCGGCCCCGCCCCTTTAAGTCTTTCCAACACAGCCCTGATATGGCCTTCTACGACTTACTGCATATAATCAGGTCGTCAATATATGCTCCACAAACACTCAAGATTGCATATAACTCAGTCAACCAGCCTCTAAAAGGTAGCCAGTGCCCCCTTCAGTCCAAACGGCATCTGATTACACTGGTAGAGTCCAAAGGGCATCACAAATGCTGTCTATTGCTTGGCATCGACTGGAACCTGCCAGTAACCACGGGTCAAGTCCATGGTAGGGTAGTGATGCAATATGCACCTCCCAGCTGATCAATAAGGTCATCCACACAGGGCATAGGGTATAGGCATCAGATTGTGAAACGCTATTCAGTCATCTGTAGTCTAAGCACAAGTGAAGAGAGCCATCTTTCTTTTTAACAGGAACAATTGGGGAGCACCACTCACTCATCGAAGGTTCGATGAGCCCTTCCTCCAGCATCTCCTGTATTTCTTTCTCCACTGCCCCTCTATATGCATGTGGAAAGCGATATGGTGGTAGTCCCGTCTCGATATAATGTTCAGTCAGGGTAGTCTGTCCAGATGTATTGCTCATCACGGACGAGAACTCGTCTAACAGAGCCCGTAGCGTTCCTCGCTGCTCGGCTGTAAGCTATTCTCCAAAACAGATATCCTTGATAGAGAACGTTCCTGGTCCAGCTTCCCTCCATGCAGACTGGAATCTTATCTGGCACATCCACCTCAATATCTTCTGCCCATCCAGCAACCTGTGTGCTGCCATCCTGACTTTCATCTTTCCCGACCATACCACGGAGAACCTTGAGAGTAGGATCTGCCTCTTGCAGTGCCTTCAGCTCCTCAGCGGTAATGAATCTTCCATGGGTGGGTCTGGACGCGGTGTTCTGTCGTTTCTGATTTCTGGTCTGAGTTGACCTTTGCTTCCTACCCTGTACGCAAAATTTAAATCAAGATAAAATCGTTTCATTCCTATAATTTAGCGATACAAATTCTCTTAGTACAATCATTGATAATTCTCTATTATTTATCCTTAATTCCCCAGGTCCAAGTCCTACGCATAGGACCAATATTTGAAAATTCATCATAAATGGAAATGCAGTTTTTTGGCATCCATTTCTCTACTGTTGTTTGATGTGTCTATCGTGCTAAATTTACCAATTTTCAGTCTATTTTTTTAATCACACCCTTCGTTACACAATGCAAATAAACAGATACGGTTCTTAAAAATGCAATATGTAGAGAATTTAATTGTCACAGAAAAAAGTATGACAAGTACAACTTTATTTGAATGTTTTTGGAAGCACGATGTGTGCTACTTTATACATCAGTTCTATGGCAGTGTTTTTACTCTAATTGGTTTTGCCATTTTTACAGAAAATCCACTGTAAGTTTTCAAGATTTTGTCCATTCACTTGGCTATTCCCACAATGACAAATATCTATCGTTCATAAGCTTGTGGAGCTAGCTATTTCCAAATCTGCAATGTACTTTTTTTATATGCTTAGTGCAAAAGACCTGTCTTACTACCCCCTTCTTTTAACATGTTGCTCTGATCTTCCCAACATTACTTTTTGGTACTTTAAGTTGCTTTGCAATTTACCGCAAATACATCTTTTAGCTGTTAGTATTGGACAATCTTTGAAGAATTGCAAGAAAGTAAAAATATTTTCTGAATTAATAACCATTTCTACAGTACAATGAGTTTTTTGTTTGTTCTTTGAACATATCAGTTTGCTAATAATTAATTTTAACTTGCGTCCTACACATAGGATGATAATCCTCGTAGGACGATGGGGGTTAAAGGTTATGGTACAACTCATGCATGTGTTTTGAGTTTTTTGCGTTCATTAGGATTTGGAGCTTTCATCTTGCCCAACATGATGACTTTGCCCGCTGCTGCCCTCCCCTGGCTAGTCCTATGGAGCTTGCCAGAGAATAGCCCAATTGACATACATGTAACCCCTATAAATGCCTCCGATGCATTATTGCATGTTTAGTTTTGATTGGGGGGGGGGGGGGGGGGGGGGGAGCATTTCAATGATGCAGTGAGCATGTGCTCATGTTTACAATTCAACTCCTGCATCCCACCCAAACTGATATGCATGCTGCAGGTATCAAAACCCCTATGCCTGTCATTATTGGGATTGTAACGTGAGTCTACATGTATGTGACATTGCCAATATAACCTTTTTATGGGGAATATGCATAATGAAACATCACTTCATTGATTTATTGTTTCAGAGGTCCAGATATTTCTTTGTATACCTGAAACAGTAATGGCCGCTTCAAATTCATGCGATATGGAAATTTGGTGGGCATCTATAGCTACTAGCAGAAACCCCTAGGCCTGCATGTCATTATTGAGATTGTAACATGAGTCTGTGACATTGCCAATATAACCTTTTTATGGGGAATAAGAATATTTTGGCTAATTACTATTTACAGTGACACATCGCTTCATCGATTTATTGTCGGTTTCAAAGGTCCAGATATTGCTTTATATACCTGAAACAGTAATGGTCGCTTCAAATTCATGCAATATGGAATTTTGGTGGGTATCAATAGCTACTAGCAGCCTACTGTATTTTATCGGGACCACCACATCACTCATTTTATTTGTGATACATGCAAAGATACTGCACAGCCTTACGTGTACGCCTTGGATTGGGACGTTGCTGAGGAATGTAAAGCAGACATGCCGAAACTGTACCTCTGTGGACCACTATCTTGGTCGTATTATGACAGTCCTTCACATCTGTTGCAATGTGGCGTACTGCAGCTTGGTCGTCTATCGAGTATATCAACCTGTAACACGCTGCTTTGGTCAATTTCTTCTACCAGAGATCAAAATTGAATTAGTCATCTCCACTGTACTTACTTTACATTTTTTTATTCGTTTTCTGGCAGCAAGAAACATAGCTACGTTTTGGTTGAGCCCCTACACAGTAATTGATATCTTCACTATCCCATCTGTTTACATAGCCTGTGCACTACTTAAGGACTGGATTGATCTTAGACCATTGAGGTTTTTATGGTTGATACAGATTTCAGACATCCTCAAATTCTCAAGTCGCATTCGTTCTACGTCAATAATTGACATAGTCGCAATATTGCTTCGTTTCACGTGTATTTGGCTAACTGCATCTGGCATCATTTATGTACTGGAAACAAGTGGTGACCCCTGGAAAGATTTTACAAATGCTCAGAATATAACATTTCGTGAATACACATACTACATTATGGTCACAATGTCAACAGTAGGATATGGTGATTATTATCCGAAAACAGCTTGGGGGCAGACCTTTATCACATTCTTCATAATTGCTGGATTGGCAGTGTTTGCAGTGTCTCTTCCAGTTCTAATTGATCCACTTATACTGTACTACAAAATTGTTCCATATTCAAATTTTGACAATACAAGAATACAGAAACACGTATTGGTGTGTGGACATGTAGATGCCACTGGTGTGCAGGAGTTTTTAAAAGAATTCTTGCACCCAGATCATGGTGATAAACTAACACATGTTGTATTCATTGACCCCACATACCCAAATCCTGAACTGAAGTCAGTTATCTCAAAATACAACAGGTCACACTACCTCCTAGGATCAGTTCTGTCCTCTAATACGTTACAAAAAGCAAAGCTTAAGGAAGCTAAAGCTTGCATTATACTTGCAAACGGGCAATGCAGTGATCCGGCCACAGAGGACAGTACAAGCATGTTCTATTTGGTCTCTTTTAAGAATGCCTGTGCATCAGTACCGGTCATCATACAAGTTCTCAGTACAACTAGCAAAGACTTTGTTGGTCATATTGAAGGTTGGAAACCTGAAACGGATGTGGTTCTGTGCCTCAATGAGCTACGACTGGGGATACTGGCATTAAGTGCTTTGTGCCCAGGAGCATCAACATTAATCTCAAACTTATTCTATACAAGTGGTAATCCCAAACCAACTGCTGATTGGAGGTCGCTTTATCTTGAGGGTGCAGGCAATGAAGTCTATGAGGTGCCACTCTCTCATTCATTTGAAGGTCTCACATTTACAGAAGCAGTGAGAATGTGTTACGATAAGCTGAATTTGATGCTAATAGGAATTAACGATGGAGCATGCCATTTAAATCCTTCTGGACCAGATATTCATATTCATGAAGGCACATTAGGATATTTCATTGGTACAGATTTTGAATCAGTCCAAATTGCAAGTATTTATTGCTCCAAGTGCCATGAGACAGTTACAAATCTTCGTCAAGTGTGCAGTTGCAGTTGCAATATGAATAATGTGATTGAAAACTCAAGTGTGCCTTTACAGTACGTAAGAATGTCCACTTCCATGTCTGATCATGATGAACCACATTCGGAGCAGTTCTACACATCCTCACCACAGCAGCCAAGCATCCTCTCTGACCAGCAAGTGCTACACAACCATATAGTTTTATGTGTGTTTGCACTTGATCATTCTGCAAAGCTGGGATTGCACAGTTTTGTAGCACCTCTTCGAAGTAAGAGCATTCCATCATTGGAGTTGAAGCCCATAGTGATTGTGAGCTCTCCATCATTTATTGAAAAGGAGTGGTCTGATCTGTCATCCTTTCCATTGATCTATTATGTGCTTGGATCACCTCTGGATTGGAAGTGCCTCGCAAAGGCCAGCATACAGCACTGCAGCTCCTGCTTTTTGATAACAGCTCCTGCAAGTAGATACATATTTGATAATGGATTGCATGACAAAGAGGCAATCCTGTGCAGTCTTAGTCTCCAAAGGAAGCTGCAAAACTCATCTGTGTTTGTGATTACTGATTTGGTTCAGGACAGCAATGTTCAATTTCTGGACTTTTCAGATGAAGATACAGGAGGAGAGCTATATCAGGCTGAACCATTTGCCTGTGGAAATGCATTTGCTGCTTCTGTATTTAATTCAGTTACGACAGTAGCCTATCACCGTCCTGGAACAATAAAGCTGCTTAGCAGTTTGCTAAGTCTCAAACAAGGTACACAAATTTCTTCATCAAGAATACTTCCAATGAGACTCAATTATGGCTCACACTATCAATTCTCTGACCTGTACTCACAGTTGTTAGAACAAAAACTTATTTGCATTGCTTTGTACAGACAATATCCCATAAACCCTACCAAGAGCTTTGTGATCACTAATCCAGCTAAAGATTTAGTACTCCATCCATCAGACACAGCAATTGTTATCACCCCTAGTGTACAGATTTCATAGGTTTGTGTGTGCATTTCAAGTGACACTTTTGTATTTATGTGTATAATATTGTGATTGTGTTGTAAGAATATAATTATATACCAAGCATGAGATTGAAGTGGTTGTCGCAGAACTAACAGGTAGCAGCATGCTAGAGTTTTATCAAGGAGAGCTGGTAACAGAATAAAAAAGGTCTGTGCAGAGGCAGAGAAACATGCTTGTGATTTAATTCCAAATATTTCTGTATTGATAGTGTTGCTCTACTGATGTATTCTAATGCATGACAACTATTTAAAAGTACTTGTTACCATCAATGCAAATATGTGTTGTGCAAAATGTAATGTACATTTAAGCACCAGGTGTGCAATGAAATGTGGTACTGTTTTAAGATTAGGTGATATACATGTAGTGGTATGCGCACACGTGTATGGTTCCTACACAGCAGCATTAGCTTAATTCCAGTGGCAGCTAGCCTAACCTGATCATACTCAACAGAGATTTGTCTGCAGAGACCTTAACGCAATTTATCTGTGTTCTCTTATGAATGTTGGCAAAGCTGTCCTAAATATATATATATTAAGCAGTTTTTTTCTGATATCCCATTTTTGACTATAGCTTGTATGGCACCGTACATGCAAGCACAATTATCATTCCAAATCACCATATCCATTGACATTTGCATATGCATGATGGTGTGAGCATAACTGAAGAAGACAAACCATCAAAGAAGAAACGCTACATGTATATATTTGTAAGCGGACGATAAAGTCGAAGTGGGAATCTGGCGGGGCAGTCAAGTTGTCAAACTTGCATCATGGGAGGATGAGAGGCGGGCCCAAACCCTTATTTTGCCAAACTCTTCGGGTGAAAAATCACCAATCTTTGCAGGATTCGAACTCGCTACCCCGTGATTCAGAACCACTGGTTTTAGCGTTGAGCCAAATGACTCGTCGTGAATATATAAATAAGCCCCATTCATTATAGATATGAGAAAAACTGCGATTGCTATTGAATACAAAGAAGTGCTTCTATAGTGTCAGGGACGCGAAATGCTTCTGCTCCGACGGTTTCAGTACTAAGTAAAAAAAAACCACACAAGAATGCAATGTTTAAGTTTCTGGGGCTCCCCATAGCTGCAATGGGGTCACTATGCTGGCCTGACCATGCACTATTTAACTGCTTCCTACGGGTCTGCATTGCGGCAATTTTGTATCCTTACATCATAGACGGTATAGCGCTGCATTATTATTCATTGATGGGTGTGGTCAATAATAATGTGGCGCAATAATTCTTTGAGGGGAAATGTGCGTGATTAGACCTGGCACTTGATTTTTAGGATGGTGTCTACCACTTTTTTTTTTTTGTTGTTGTTGCTCCCCCTCGCAAAACTTCAAGATTTTGTATTCAAGCCAAGTTAAGATAAAACCGAAAATAAGAGATTTCAAAACATACATACTGTGTGCTTTATACATGTATAACATTTTTCTCCTAATAGAAATAAAGATATATATTTACCGTCCAAAAATTTGTAGCGCTAAATCAGCCATCTGCCAGTTGTTGGCCAGATTTTATCCATTTGGGCGTTTAACTATTCCAAAAGCGAATATTTTCTGTGAGACATCGATATGGGGGTTCATACAAGTACCTGTACCTTTATATATGCTGCTTTTTTTTTTTTTTTGGCACTAGAGCACAACCGTTTGGTGGCGGCATAGTAGACGGTGGTACAATAAATGTGTGCATGCAAGTTCCAAAATAAGTGTAACTTACGATGACCTGGAACCAACATGCAGGTTTAAAAATGAGGTATTCCAGTGCAAAATAACCGTTTCCTTAGCAGTAATACAAAATTGTAGTCAAAATCTACCTGTACGCGCCGCGCGGCAAGCCGCATGAAATGTCAAATGACGTCATCCACTCGTACTCATCGACATATACATCCGGATCGGAGAAAAACGAACACAAAACTCCCAGCGAAACGTGACAGCAGGCATTATAAAAGCATCTGTTGAATAGGTGAGTGCGTACAGAAGCTATGATATGCTTACGCTAGAGTAACCGCGCGTGTGGTGTTGTGTTCCCTTCAGACATATATAATGGCAGCAGCTGCTATCATGGCACGACCACTGATGACTTCTGACTCAAAGACATTTTTGCCACCCAAGCGCTTCAAAGTTAAGAACGTGGACGACAAAGGTCGCATCATCCATATCGGCTACCTGGAGGTGACGGAAGCGGAGGTTACGTTCACGTACGAGTACCACCCAACGGAGGTCATAACATGGCCGCTCTCCTGTATCAGAAAGTACGGCATCAGCGCCGACAGCAAAATTTTCGCCCTGGAAGCGGGGCGAAGGGCGCCAAGCGGAGAGGGACTGTTCGCCTTCAAGACAGACGAAGCACGTGACATTAATAAGAGGATTGACTTGTATGTAAACACCTCCCAACCCCACGGAGCAGAGAGAAGGTGACAGATCTCTGTACAACAAAAACTATGTGTTTTGTATGTGCACAACGTGTGTTTTAATTTGTCAGCATAATGTATATACATACATGGACTCTGTACAATAAAACTCTGAAAAACTAAGGCTTATAGCTTGGCATATAGTTTAATTTGGCTTATAGTTTGGCTTTTATGACTTGGGTGGACTGTGGCCACTTCCCATACATAGTGACCACTGCTGCTCCTCCAATACCAAAGTTCTGCTGGAGACCAATTCTGGCATTTTCAACCTGTCTCTTTCCTGCTACTCCCCGCAGCTGTGTGTGTGTGGGGGGGGGACCATTTTGTATGCATTTTGGATGAACCTCCACACTTTTCTCTTGCACGGACCAGTTAGCTTACCTGCCAGCTCAGTTCTGCACACTGTGCTAGTCCTGTTGCTCCAATTGGATGTCCTATATAAAACATGAACAGATTCAATGCTAAACTAACTTTTTTTTTTTTTTTAAACAATACCTTTACTTTCCAGCCCACCACTAGGGTTGACAACCCACTTCTGACCAATGTAGCAAACCTCACCACCTAAAAGCCAATGTAGAAATGATATCGTGACGGTGTGTGTATGACAATGGTTATACATTTTGGTTCACCAGTGTACACGCGCGCACACATTCACACATCGCGGTCGACCGCAGACAGATAAAACACATGATTCTATTATTGTGGCTGAAGCCACACCACTACTGTGCCCCAAAACCATATATGAATAGCACCTGTAACCCGCATGGCGGGCTTTGCGGTTGATCAGATCGTTTGCTTGTGGCCAAGTCCACGCCCCTACCATCTGCCACTGGACCAGAGAAAGGAAGACGACAAGCACACACATGTGCAGGCGCAAACACACCTCTTAAAGTGGGCAATTTGAGGCCTTGCGCGCGAGAAATGATTCAGAAACCTCCGGAGGTGTGTAAATGTTTAAACACATGATATATTAGGAATTATTATGCAATACAAGAGATTATTATGCAATGTCAATTTGGGGGGGGGGGGGGGGGGGGGGGGGAGAGGAC
>OX442432.1:4215252-4566679 GCA_949361645.1 Spongilla lacustris | reverse complement strand
GGTATTTCAGTTTTATGTAGGATGGATGGTAGGGGACCATTCACAAGCAAGGTCATCATGCAAGACTATACTTCAACTTTTTAGGAGAATTGGCGAGAGATTGTCAGGGTTCCATCAAGGAAGGGCCCCCCCCCCCAGAGATTTTGGAGTAATATGCATTCCAAAACAAATAAACACAACTGTTGTATCTTTTCTATTCCACGTATCAATTCTAATAAGCTTCATTGTGCTAATACAAAGGAACGAATATCAATCAATCTCAGTTACAGGTAACATTAAAGTGTTACTTTTTAAAACTTTTATACAGTATATGCATATCAAAAAAAGTTTAAATACTTCACACGCAGGGGGGAGGAGCACTCTCCAGTCCCTTCCCCTCCTACCCACATTTATACGACCACTACTTATTTCACAATGTCAGCCCTTATATACAAGGGATAAGTGGCACAACACTCCAGGAGCAAATTTTTAATTACCCCCTCTAAAACATATTAAGCACTGATTTTGCACCCCCCCCCCCCCCCCCCCCCCCCCTCCTTTGAGGTTTTTCTTCTCAATGAAACCCTGAGTGTGTATGTGTGGTGGTATAGCAAACCACATCATAAATGCAGATGATACCAGAGTAATAATACATACATGTACATCAATGGACATCACTGGCGTTTTTTCCCTTCTGCAACCAAAATAACAGGATAAGCCTTGCTGCTACAAATGTCCCCAGCTGCATCACCATGGGCATCACCACGGGCATAACCCTGATGCTGCAACGGGGCAGTTTCACTAACGGTTATATGTTGGCCACTTGTCGCTGCCTCATACTTTCGCTTCAAGGCCTTGGACTCGGCCAAAGTTCCTGAACTACGTCGAGACACTCGAATGACATCAATTCCATTTCTTGTCTCCAACCTCACCTCTCCCTCTGAGGCTGAAGCCATGGAGTCTAGGTCACATTCAGACTGAGACATTGAATAGTTTACAAAGGCAGGTTTACGTACTTCACCAGGAGAGGCTGCTCCAAGCTGACCAGGCCCATGTGGTGCTCCAAGCTGACCAGGCCCATGTGGTGCTCCAAGCTGACCAGGCCCATGTGGTGCTCCAAGCTGACCAGGCCCTTGTGTTGCTGGCAAACTTGTACAAATATCTTCAGCAAATGTTGTATCAGTTGCAGGGTGGGTGCTATCATCATCATTATCATCTGTGTGGTTTGGAGTCTGAGTACTGTTCTCAGGTGTAGAGGTACTGAGTTTTGATAAAAATCCACCAAAGAGACCTCTAGTTGCCTGTCCTTCACTCAACACCTGTGTATAAATAAAACAACTCAACACCTACATGTATGTTCACCTACAAGATGACAAATGCCAAGCTAAATTTAGAAGTTTTAACAAGCCACACTTAGGATGCTACCAGCACAAGGCCTGAGTGCACCACAAAGCGTACTTAAGATCCAACTAGTTTTAGTTAATATTCTTGTTAATTAATAGTAGGCAAAGGGCATCATAACTATTAGATGCCTGCATGCTACAACATTAAAGGACCTGGCACATGCACATCTCCTGCTGTGCATTCAAACAAACACAATGACATTCAAGTCTGCAAATGATAACAGTGCTACATGTAGTGCCAATTTTTAAATGTTAGACAAGATATAAAAAACATTCTCTCTGAGAAAGTTAGTGGTATATAGGATTTGAAGGCAATGGTGGTGTAAAAAGGAAGGGAAGAAGGCAGTGGAGACACAATAATCATTCCTATATTTAGCACTTAGTAGAACGGCATGCATTATATTTATGTTGCTAAATATAGGAATGATTATTGTGTCTCCACTGCCTTGTTCCCTTCCTTTTTACACCACCATTGCCTTCAAATCCTATATACCACTAACTTTCTCAGAGAGAATGCTTTTTATATCTTGTTTCATTCACTTTTTTTCAGGATCCGCGCGCATTGTACGTTGCTAAATTCACAAATGACGTTGATCCAAATCGTAACTCTGCTCATCACAGCATACACCTCTTTGAATAGAAGCGCGGTTCGCATTGTACCGAACCCGGGAGGTTTCTAATTCATCGTCTCGATTTTGGATGTATTCCTCTCTACGTTTGGCTCATCCCTGTCGTTCCCGTGAAGGCATTTTGACAACGCTAGTTAAACATAGCGAACAAACTACAAACCATAATGGTACCATAAGTTTCTAATTATACGTATAGGTATTGTCATGGGAACGCTTGTGTTAAGTACTCAATATGGTGAAATTATTGCTTGTACCAAAGCTGTATATCTGACACCAATTGGCAGTCGGTAGAAAAATTCTACGATTTTTGGTGTAACTGGCGCTCTCTAAAACCGTTCCTATCTCGAGTTATACTCACCCAGGAAAAACTGTCGGAGGAGAAATTTGGGACTGGGAACGAGAACCACGAGCTTTCTTGTTCTCTTAATGCAAACTGTTTGGCGACTTGAACAAAACGTTTAAATGATCGCCTTTCCAATGTGGTCCGATAGCAACAAAGAGCTAAACTATCCGTTTCTCGGTTCGTGAGTTATACGCGGGTCGCGGTTTTTTTTAAATGATTTCATGATACGGCACAAATCCTATATGAGAGTTACTGCCGTAACTCTCGATACATGTATTTTACTTATGAATTCAAATGAACACATTGACATTTGCTTTAAAACTGCGTTACATGTACCAATACTGCCAATTTGTAAAAGTGAGCTATCTTTGATATGAATTTGAGACACCAAATTTCAAACTGAGTTATTTTAAACACATTAGCCGGCAGACACACGCACATACATATGCTGGGTGATGTACACTTCCTACATACTGTGCTGCCCATATCCCTTTCTAAGCCCACACTTATGGCTAGTAATTTAAAAATATTAACAAGTTGCAAACAAATTGTACACGTTTCTTAAAAAGTTAAATGCTCCACTGAAATGTAATTAACACAACACAAAGGTGCCTAAATTGAATGAGCCTTTTATCTTCAGGAGCACAATACAAACGGCTGTAAAGTGACCTATTTAGCCCTCCTAACAACAATTACTCAATGACATGTACACTAGGTGTTAAAAAAAAAAAGAAGCTCTCTGACTGATAGAATAGAAAATTTTACACTTCAAGTCTCAAAGAAGAAACAACGAAGGAGTGATGGTTGAGTGCACATGACAACTTTATATGCACTGCTTTAAAAAATGACCGTAGCTCCTTAAATACTATCCTTCAGGGCACTGTGATTAGAAACACTGCCAATCACGGCAATGGTAGTTTATTAAGTCTGGTAGTAAATTAACTATCACAGCAGCATAGGAACATACATGTATACAGGATTGTGGTGTGTTCAATATAAATTCAGCATTCTATATATCATGCCCAAGATTGGGGGCCAAGCCAAGGAGTCTCATTGCTTACAATGTTTTCTGCTGTATCAGAAATACCGTTTTCATATTTTAACATTTCAAATGTCATGGCTCCTACCCCTCCAGGTGAAGAACATTTTGGACCCAGTGTTAGAATTTGCATGAAATGTTTCTAATACTGTTGGAATGCATGGCCTCTGCACTGTGTCACTGCAGAATGCTATGCACATACTGTTGGTGAATAGTGTACAACGTACAGAAGCCATTCAATTAAGCAAGGGATATTTGGAGGAAAGTACTTGTATAAAATCATTCAGTCATTCCCCAGGTCCCCTCTGTCCACCTCAACCCCTGTACCTTCACCTCAACCCCTGTACCTTCACCTCAACCCCTGTACCTTCACCTCAACCCCTGTACCTTCACCTCAACCCCTGTACCTTCACCTCAACCCCTGTACCTTCACCTCAACCCCTGTACCTTCACCTCACCCCACCCCCAATCTGTCAACCTCACCCCACCTCCAGTACCCCAAACTCTCACCCCCCCCCCACATGTACCTCCCCTTTCCCCTCACTCCCTCACCTTCATCCATCACTCCCCTCACATTCTTCACCCCTCCTCCCTCCCCTCCTACCCTTCCACACTCACATAACCCTCACTGTTCCTTTCCCCCAGGTAGTGGTACAAACATCCCACAAGCCACATGTATATACATGTGGGGCACAAATAAAACACATGCTCATGTACATGTACATATGTGTCATTAGCAATAATGTGCTTTAACAGTAAGCTTTTACTACTAACACAACACATGTAGTCCTTTCCAATAATCACTCTCAAAAGCTAATAGGGCTGTACTTATTAGGGAGGGTACCTCCATCCCAGGGCTGTACTTATTTGGGAGGGGGGGGGGGGGGGGGGGGGGGGGGTACCTCCATCCCAGGGCTGTACTTATGGGGGGGGGGGGGTACCTCAATCCCAGGGCTGTACTTATGGGGGGGGGGGGGGGGGGGTACCTCCATCCCAGGGCTATACTTATTTGGGAGGGGGGGGGGGGTACCTCCATCCCAGGGCTGTACTTATGGGGGGGTACCTCAATCCCAGGGCTGTACTTATAGGGGGGGGGGGGTACCTCAATCCCAGGCTATACTTATGGGGGGGTACCTCAATCCCAGGCTATACTTATGGGGGGTACCTCCATCCCAGGGCTGTACTTATGGGGGGGGGGGGGGGGGTACCTCAATCCCAGGCTATACTTATGGGGGGTACCTCAATCCCAGGGCTATACTTATGGGTAGAGGGGGGGGGGGGGGGGGGGGGGGGTACCTCAATCCCATACTGAGTGCTGTCAGAAGACATCTCTGAGAAATCCTCCCGTGAGGCCCCACCCACTGTCTTGCAGTCCAGGATTGGTGTCTGGTGTGCTACAGAGAGGAGAGATGTACATGTAATCCGTTCTACTGCACACCATCACTGGCTGGGCTGACCAATTGGAAGCTGTTTAGTCGCAGGGAACAAGCTGCCTATCTTTGTATGGAAGGCCTTCCATCTGGCGTCACCAGGCGACAGCGGGACTTCCCCCTCGCTAAAGGACACACCAGGCTCGTGGCTGACACTGCACATGGTGAAGATGAGCACATCAAAGTATGGGAAGTGAGGGAAGTAATAGCATGTAGGAGTAAATGGAGGGTGACCAAGACTACTGGGTAAGGGCACTGAAGATTACTGGGTAAGGGCACTGAAGATAACTGGGTAAGGGCACTGAAGATTACTGGGTAAGGGCCTGAAGATTACTGGGTAAGGGCACTGAAGATTACTGGGTAAGGGCACTGAAGATTACTGGGTAAGGGCACTGAAGATTACTGGGTAAGAGCACTAAAGATTACTGGGTAAGGGCACTGAAGATTACTGGGTAAGGGCCTGAAGATTACTGGGTAAGGGCACTGAAGATTATCGGGTGAGGGCACTGAAGATTACTGGGTAAGGGCACTGAAGATTACTGGGTAAGGGCACTGAAGACTACTGGGTAAGGGCACTGAAGATTACTGGGTAAGGGCACTGAAGACTACTGGGTAAGGGCACTGAAGATTACTGGGTAAGGGCACTGAAGATTACTGGGTAAGGGTACTGAAGACTAGTGGGTAATGGCACATCCACCAATTAGTCGACTATATGCATAACTACTGAACCATACATGGCTGGGGGCATACTACATGTACTTATGGGTACAATCGTACAGGGCTCAATTATGGTGTAGGGATGCCTGCTTTCTGTCATGCAATATTGGGGTACTCTGAAGGACATGCACACAAGAACACTTGAACACACACACATGCAGACTGTAACATGTGCAATGAACGGTGCATATTTCCTACCTTTGCTTAATAAGCTCCCCCATGGATATCTCCCTGTCAGTGCTAGTGGAGGTGGTGGTGTTGTGCACGGCAGAGGAGTGGACAACACATGACGAGGATGATGATGTCGCACTCTCTGACAGACTGGGTCTGGAAGAAACAAAACCAGTAACCCCCCCCCCCTCTCACTAACCAGGCATGTCACCACAACCCTCAAGCAAGGCTACAGACCTTACAAGCAACATGAGGTATGCATGTCAGGGCCTCATAGCTGGTACGTGTGGACAGCACAAGTGCTATGTCAGGACATGCAAGAGAGCTCGACTTGCACATTCCTTCCAACGAAGAACACAAAAACCTTGAAAGCATGGACATACGAGAGGTATGTTAAGAGTTGGGTCCCTTTTACAGCTTACATGTATGAGGGACAGGTCTAATTGTGCTTATGAGGACCTAGGGAGGGACAGGTCTAATTGTGCCTATGAGGACCTAGGGAGGGACAGGTCTAATTGTGCTTATGAGGACCTAGGGAGGGACAGGTCTAATTGTGCCTATGAGGACCTAGGGAGGGACAGGTCTAATTGTGCTTATGAGGACCTAGGGAGGGACAGGTCTAATTCTGCTTATGAGAACCTAGGGAGGGACAGGTCTAATCGCGCACAGTAATAGCACTAGCAAGAGCACAATATCCAACTACCCACTAATTTCTGCACCAAAGAATTGGAAGCAGTGAGGGCCATGCTTATACAGCACTCCTTCCCATGGCTAGTGAGGGCCATGCTTATACGGCACTCCTTCCCATGGCTAGTGAGGGCCATGCTTATACGGCACTCCTTCCCATGGCTAGTGAGGGCCATGTTTATACGGCACTCCTTCCCATGGCAAGTGAGGGCCATGCTTAAACGGCACTCCTTCCCATGGCTCAAACTGTGCAGGGTGAATGTGAACTAAAGAGGTGTGTGCTAGAGCCATATGGGTCCTGACGGGGCAACACATGTTCACACAAAATAGAACAGATGCCATAAAGGTCTTTTTTCCATCTGCGAAAGCAGAATGGTACCAATCACCCAGTGCAAAGTGCTGTTGCAATCCATCCTGGTACCTTTGAACCAGCTGCACAGAAATGCTTACACTTCCACTGACAAATGGAGTACAACATATCAAGTTTTGGTAGTCTGGCTACTACACCATATGCCATCCTGTTCTGTGTGTGAGCAGCCTCCCCCTCCTCCTCCTCCCCCTCCCTAAGGGAACACCTCCTCCTCCCCCTCCCTAAGGGAACACCTCCTCCTCCCCCTCCCTAAGGGAACACCTCCTCCTCCCCCTCCCTAAGGGAGCACCCTCTCCCTTCCTTCCTCCTCCCTCCCCCTCCCTAAGGGAACACCTCCTCTCCCCCCTCCTCCTCCCTGAGGGAGCACCCTCCCCTCCCCTCCCCTCCCCTCCTCCCTCCCAACTAACTGGATATGACACCCAGCTTAGCTCATCAGTATATCACCTCCCCATTGTCATAAGCTATTGTGCTAGAATCCCCTGTTAAAAAAATGGTCTGAATGGAATTAGTATTAAGACACACATACATGTAAACAACCTGGCAGCCCCTCATCCCTCTCTTATCACCCTCACCCCTCTTATCACCCTCACCCCTCTTATCACCCTCACCCCTCTTATCACCCTCACACCTCTTATCACCCTCATCCCTCTTATCACCCTCACCCCTCTTATCACCCTCACCCCTCTTATCACCCTCACACCTCTTATCACCCTCATCCCTCTTATCACTCTCACCCCTCTTATCACCCTCACCCCTCTTATCACCCTCACCCCTCTTATCACCCTCACCCCTCTTATCACCCTCACCCCTCTTATCACCCTCATCCCTCTTATCACCCTCACCCCTCTTATCACCTTCACCCCTCTTATCACCCTCACCCCTCTTATCACCCTCACCCCTCTTATCACCCTCACCCCTCTTATCACCCTCATCCCTCTTATCACCCTCACCCCTCTTATCACCTTCACCCCTCTTATCACCCTCACCCCTCTTATCACCCTCACCCCTCTTATCACCCTCACCCCTCTTATCACCCTCATCCCTCTTATCACCCTCACCCCTCTTATCACCTTCACCCCTCTTATCACCCTCACCCCTCTTATCACCCTCACCCCTCTTATTACCCTCATCCCCAGTCCCTCATCCCCCTCTTATATAATGAACTCACTCCTTAGTGGCAGGTGACTCTTCAATGGTTGGCTGTGTGGGAGGTGGGTGGGTTATCTCTACAGTGGACGCTGGGGTGGACATTGGACTGAGCAGCAGTTGAGGTGGTGGAGGAGGGGTGGTGGAGGGGGTACAAATGCCCTCCACTTCCTGCACATGCCAAGATGGCTGACTATGGCTTGTGGCCACACTGGTCTGTGCCACCAAGTCTTCAGCCTCTGTGGACTGTGACCAGTGCAACAATATTATCGGAGGATACATGTACATGTTAACTGATCATGGTGCCAAGACACACCCACATGTAATAGAATCATGCTCAGATGATCTGTTCGACCACACAATGACAGCCACCCAGAGATTTATTTACTCATCCATTTTTGAATGGTACCATTAAAAAAAAAAAAAAAACCCAAACATAAAAGAGGGGAACTGTACCTGTGGTGTGGCCAGCATTTTATCCTGTAATTGGATAGGGCGCTGTGACTTAGGAGAGGCAGGGGGAGGGGTGGGATTGGGTGTCAAAACCGTCTCAACAAACAAAGGGTTGGCTGATTCACACGGAGGAGGTGAGGCTGGTGGAGAAGGTGAAGGTGTGGGTTTGGGCGTGGGCACCATGGTAACAGTGGAGGCATCGCTGCTTGCAGGAGGAGTATAGCTGAATTCTTCTTCACTCTCTGAAGATCTGGAGAATTGTAATGGAATTCATAATGGAAGAGTAAAAAGCATTGCATGAAAAAAAATATTGCTGTGGTCCCATAGCAGGGAGACCAGAGGTCCCATAGCAGGGAGACCAGAGGTCCCATAGCAGGGAGACCAGAGGTCATATAGCAGGGAGACCAGAGGTTATATAGCACATAGACCAGAGGTCATATAGCACATAGACCAGAGGTCATATAGCACATAGACCAGAGGTCATATAGCACATAGACCAGAGGTCATATAGCAGGGAGACCAGTGGTCATATAGCAGGGAGACCAGAGGTCATATAGCACATAGACCAGTGGTCACATAGCAGGGAGACCAGAAGTCATATAGCAGGGAGACCAGAGGTCATATAGCAGGGAGACCAGTGGTCATATAGCACATAGACCAGAGGTCACATAGCAGGGAGACCAGTGGTCATATAGCACATAGACCAGAGGTCACATAGCAGGGATGTAACAAGCCATGCGTGCAGGTGTCACACACCATAAGAACTGCCCCCTCAACTGCCTCTGACAATGTACTTTTAGGGGAATGGCACTAAAACGCTCCATGCAAGCCACATCGGGTGGAAACAAGAGTAAAGAGGAAGTAATAATGGCAAACGTGTACATATGCATGCATACATACATACATACATACATACATACATACATACATACATACATACATACATAACATACATACATACATACACACACACACACACACACACACACACACACACACACACACACATACATAACATACATACATACATACACACACACACACACACACACACACACACACACACACACACACATACATACATACATACATACATACATACATAACATACATACATACATACATACATACATACATACATACATACACACATACATACATACATGCATGCATACATACATACATACATACATACATACACATCACATACACACACAAACTGCACACCTCTCTTCTGAAACTCTATCCTTGTTTGCCTCATCACCACCAAGGGCCACACCTTCCTCTACGACTATTTCCTGCACTAACTTGTGGACAAGCTCACTATCCACAGGGATGCCACTGTCAGCAAACCACTGCAACACCCCACCACCATAGCTCTGTGCTATTGTAAGAACATAACATATGAAAACTTACACTAGGAGCATGGCCACACCCACTCCATATAATTTTCCACCCACCCACCCACCCCACTTACCCCACCCACCCACCCACCCCACCCACCCCACTTACCCCACCCACCCCACCCACATGTGCTCTACAAAACCATGAAGCAAGCACACATGTACCCATGCTGTGATTGGAGGGGGAGGGGCAGGTGGAGCAGGAGTTGCTGCTGGGGTCTTGATGCAGCACTGTGGTCGGGTCGCTGGGCAGGCTGACCTGTGCCATTGCCTGAGCAAAGAGCTCCTGCTGTACCCTGAATTAAGGACAAATAAGGGCATACTCCACATGCCTCTTAATATTAAGAAACATGAGCACAATTAAAACTTGTTTATCCAGCAGGAGTTCAGGATCAGAGTAATGGATGGGCAATGAATATGCCACCAACCCAATAACATGCAACATTCCCCATCTCATAGTAAACTGCTGGAAGACTACACAATGCTTGGGACCTGGCTTCTTAAGCCATCAAAATACATACACACACACACACATACACACACATACACACATACACACACTTCATGTACACATACACACACATACACACACATCATGTACACACATACACACATACACATACACACACATACACACATACATGTAAACACATACATGTACACATATACACACACACACGTACATACACACGTACATACACACATACACATATATGTACACACACACACACACACACACACACACGCACACACACGCACACACACACACACACACACACACACACACACACACACACACACACACACACACACACACACACACCTACCATTGCAATGCCTGGAATGTCACATGCTCGTTCAGACGTTGCTCCAACTCCTCAGAGGACATGGTAGTGCCCTGGCACCTGCCACCTAATGGGCTGTATGTCTGTGGTCGGAAGAGGGGGGCAGAGTCTAGCTGCACTGGTGGACCATTCTGTCCACATATCACCACTTCCTCCAGTTGCTGAGAAACAGCAGCATTCTATGGTTACATGAAACATGAAAACATGAAAACATGAGCCTAGAAGAACATGACATGCAAGCAGCATTGGCATCTGACCTAGTGTGATAGGAATTGGGCCTTATCAGTCAAGGAGAACTAATTTCATTACTCGTTAAGGTCACCACCAAGGGGCATGAAATAATTGATTTTTAAAAAAATTAGATCATCAGCATGTGACTGTAAATGAATGATGCAAACACAAAGGTTCCCTCAGATGTATTGCACCTCATGCACACAGTGATGGCCACTTGGGGGCCTTGTAAGGGCGTGAGGTAGGGACAAGTTCTACACACCCAAAGTACCTCTTCATTTTCATGGCCGCTGTCTCCCATAGGCTTGGCAGAGGCAGCAGTGGAGCAACTTCTGTGAAATACCTCCTGTTCAACAGCATCTTCATCCTATCATTGTGGAGGGATAGGTGAAGGGAGAGGGGAGGAGTTGGAGGAGGACAGAGGGAGGAGAATGGAGGAAGATGGAGGGGAGAGGAGATCGAGGGAGGGGAGGGGAGGAGGAAGGGAGGGATGGTAGAAGCACGTTGAGGGAAGGAGGAGGTAAGTGACAGTGGAGGGGAGGAGGAGGTAAGTGACAGTGGAGGGAAGGAGGAGGTAAGTGACAGTGGAGGGGAGGAGGAGGTAAGTGACAGTGGAGGGAAGGAGGAGGTAAGTGACAGTGGAGGGGAGGAGGAGGTAAGTGACAGTGGAGGGAAGGAGGAGGTAAGTGACAGTGGAGGGAAGGAGGAGGTAAGTGACAGTGGAGGGGAGGAGGAGGTAAGTGACAGTGGAGGGAAGGAGGAGGTAAGTGACAGTGGAGGGAAGGAGGAGGTAAGTGACAGTAGAGGGGAGGAGGAGGTAAGTGACAGTGGAGGGAAGGAGGAGGTAAGTGACAGGGGAGGGGAGGAGGTAAGTGACAGTGGAGGGAAGGAGGAGGTAAGTGACAGTGGAGGGAAGGAGGAGGTAAGTGATAGTGGAGGGAAGGAGGAGGTAAGTGACAGTGGAGGGAAGGTAAGTGACAGTGAGGGAAGGAGGAGGTAAGTGACAGGGGAGGGGAGGAGGTAAGTGACAGTGGAGGGAAGGAGGAGGTAAGTGACAGTGGAGGGAAGGAGGAGGTAAGTGACAGTGGAGGGAAGGTAAGTGACAGTGGAGGGAAGTGACAGGGGAGGGGAGGAGGTAAGTGACAGTGGAGGGAAGGAGGAGGTAAGTGATAGTGGAGGGAAGGAGGAGGTAAGTGACAGTGGAGGGAAGGTAAGTGACAGTGGAGGGAAGGAGGAGGTAAGTGATAGTGGAGGGAACGAGGAGGTAAGTGACAGTGGAGGGAAGGAGGAGGTAAGTGATAGTGGAGGGAACGAGGAGGTAAGTGACAGTGGAGGGGAGGAGGTAAGTGACAGTGGAGGGAAGGAGGAGGTAAGTGATAGTGGAGGGAAGGAGGAGGTAAGTGACAGTGGAGGGAAGGTAAGTGACAGTGGAGGGAAGGAGGAGGTAAGTGATAGTGGAGGGAAGGAGGAGGTAAGTGACAGTGGAGGGAAGGAGGAGGTAAGTGACAGTGGAGGGAAGGAGGAGGTAAGTGACAGTGGAGGGGAGGAGGAGGTAAGTGACAGTGGAGGGGAGGAGGAGGTAAGTGACAAAGTGAGGAAAGAGGCAGTGGAGGGGAGGTGGAAGAGAGAAGAGGAGCGATAAAAATTGCTTCATCTGCACATGCTGCCTTAAATGCATTTTTTCACTCCACTTCATACCCCCACTCTACTTAATGAATTGTAACTAAAGACATACTTAAAATGTCCCCCAGAGAAATCACTGGATGCTGACAAAAAAGCTCGTAAGATGAATACTCTGAACTCATCTCCTCATTTGCACCTCATTTCAAATCCCAAAAAGGTAAATGCACGAGGTGGTCGGATATCTTATTGGGGTCATGTGACACGTGATCAAGGTCATGTGACCAGAGTTGTGCACAAAACAGTTTATGTGTGTGCCCACAAACATACATGCACATGATCATTGTAATGTGTACATGTACCTTGATTTTGGATGATTGTAGCTCATCCTTAAGATCAACACAAAAGCAAACACACCAATTCTATTACCATAATGACATCTTATACACATTTACTTGTACACATAAGACACACACACATATACACACATATACACACACGCACACCACACACACACACATATACACACGCACACCACACACACACACACACACACTCACACACACACACACACACACACACACACACACACACACACACACACACACACACACACACACACACACACACACACAGAACTACAACATGCAAGGCAACAGAAGATAAATTAAAGCCATACCTGTTCTAATGTGGTCATTGATCCCTCCAGGCTGGTACTGATGTTCACCAGGGGCAGATGCTAAAAATGATGAATGGAATGCATGGAATACAGCTGCAGTGATAGGCCATGGCTACAGTGATAGGCCATGGCTGCAGTGATAGGCCATGGCTACAGTGATAGGCCATGGCTGCAGTGATAGGCCATGGCTACAGTGATAGGCCATGGCTGTAGTGATAGGCCATGGCTGCAGTGATAGGCCATGGCTGCAGTGATAGGCCATGGCTGCAGTGATAGGCCATGGCTGTAGTGATAGGCCATGGCTACAGTGATAGGCCATGGCTGTAGTGATAGGCCATGGCTACAGTGATAGGCCATGGCTGCAGTGATAGGCCATGGCTACAGTGATAGGCCATGGCTGTAGTGATAGGCCATGGCTGCAGTGATAGGCCATGGCTACAGTGATAGGCCATGGCTGTAGTGATAGGCCATGGCTGCAGTGATAGGCCATGGCTACAGTGATAGGCCATGGCTACAGTGATAGGCCATGGCTACAGTGATAGGCCATGGCTACAGTGATAGGCCATGGCTACAGTGATAGGCCATGGCTGCAGTGATAGGCCATGGCTACAGTGATAGGCCATGGCTACAGTGATAGGCCATGGCTACAGTGATAGGCCATGGCTACAGTGATAGGCCATGGCTACAGTGATAGGCCATGGCTACAGTGATAGGCCATGGCTACAGTGATAGGCCATGGCTACAGTGATAGGCCATGCTACAGTGATAGGCCATGGCTGCAGTGATAGGCCATAGCTGCAGTGATCCATGTAGGCCAACAATGATATCCCATAACAGAGCCCATGGGGCTAAATTCATACTTCAAATTTCACTAAGTAACGCTTAGTACATCTAAAACCATGTTTTTAGTGCACTATGAAATTCCTTAATGCTTGTTGAGTACAACCATACTTATTTTTGCAAACTCCCCCAAGTACCCCTGGATATGCAAAGTTATTTACCAGTACATACACATGTATATACACATACACTGTACAAAGGCATATACCAAGGGAGACACACTAGGGGGATAAGCCTCACATGTAAAAGATACCCTTGCTCCCGATGCATGTGCATGAGTGCGCGCGCACACGCACACACACACAGCCACACACACACACAGACACATACACACACACACACACACACACACACACACACACACACACACACACACACACACACATACACACACACACACACACACACACACACACACACACACACACACACACACACACTCTCTCTCTTCAGGCTAACAAGAACCCATGCCTCAAAACACACACAATCTCTCACCATGACCACCAGGCTCTTGGATGTGGGCTCCATAGCAGCACCACCTCCCCCTGCCTGGGTGCCCATCTCACAGCAGCCAACAACAGCAGCACTGCCTGGCTTCCCAGCAAAGAGCTGGGTTTGTGTGGACGCTTCCGAGCTATGCTGTTGGCGAGCTGTTCCATGGGAAGGGACAACCTGTGGTGTAAACATTGGGATGGCTGAGGTCTGAAGAGGATGTGCGTTCACTGCAGAAGACGTCACTGATGAGACAGGATGATGGGGAGCATTAAGAGGTGGTGGGGGTGGGGGTGGGGGTGGGATAGCCACTCTGGCCTGAAGAGGTGGGGGTGGGATTGCCACTCTGGCCTGCTGGCCAGCTCCTACAGGCCTAACGTGATGCATGTCCCTTCCAACTGCAGAGGCTGGTCCCCCTATCCTCCTCATCGCTCCTGCACCAATCTGTGTTGAGCTGGGTGCACTCCGCTGCTGGGGCACATGCTTGACTTCACCTGGATGCTTTGAACTCTGGTAACTCTGTAAGCCAACAATACACACCCAATGTAAGTACCACCATAAGATCAACACACAGCTTAGCAAAACAAGAAAGAATTCCCCCACTACTATTGCAACAGCCTGGAGGGGGATTTACAAAAAAAATCCTGATGAGACACAAGACTACATTCCAAACCACTTAAGAATATTAACATGATTTTTTTTTTTAAGTATGGGGTATTAATTCCTCAAAGCATGTACTTCAAACTGTAAACAATCACTCTCTTTGGCATTACCATCCTTTAGAGGTGTACCCTGGATGTGGGAGAAGAAACCAACCATTGTATTTGGATAGAAACAATGCAGGTGCAGGGGAGGAGGAGGAAGAGGAGGAGGGGGGGAGGAGGAGGAGGGGAGGAGGGAGAGGAGGGAGAGGAGGGAGAGGAGGGGAGGAAGAGCAGGAGGGGGAGGGAGGAGGGGAGGAAGAGGAGGAAGAGGGAGGAGGGGGAGGAAGGGAGGAAAGGGGTGTCAGCAAACAGATCAATTCTTTCAAGAATATTCCATCAGCACATTTTTACAAAGAATGGGAGGAGGGGAGAAGACCTACAGTGGGCTGTTGTGTGCACAAAGCAACCAACAAAAAAGGTGTTAGCCCGTGAATCTAGGGAGGGGTTGTGGGAAGGAGTCACTTTGTCAGCCAAAAAGGATAGATAGTATGCAATGACACTACCAAGTAAAGGCAAGGGCAATAAAAAGAATGAAATTCACGATGGAAAATGATAGTCATACCACAATCCCCTGAGTAAAGCTGTTTACTTGAAAAAGAGTGCTACTGAGCAAAGGGATCACAAACACTCAAAATGCCACAAAAGGGACCCTGGCACAAGCTTTAAAAAAAGCCAATTCAGTTCTTTTCTTGAACAAATGAAATCACATTGACAGACAAAAATGATTGCCAAGCAAAATACAACTTCCTTAGCAACAAAGAACCTACCAAAAGAAAATAAATTTTCAAAGAGAACAAAAAGTTGTCCACTAGCAGTGTACCAACAATAATGCCTACAAACAAACAAACAAACAGCAAAAGCCAGCTATTTATGGTGGACACTGACATTTCATCCATCAGCATGTTTCCCTCAGGGAAAACATGGAGTATGGACAAAAGGGATGATTATGAGGAGTGTGTAAAAGAAGTCAAACCTTATGTTTCGCAAGTGATTTGAGACTTCCCTTCACAGCTTCCTTCTTTCCTTGCCTGCGGACTAGCACATCATTAGTAGCCTGAAAAGGAAGAGGAGCAATAGCACAGACCTCTCCATGTTTTAGAATGGGAGCTTTGCATATGTGAGCATACTAACAGTATGGCCATGCATATGTACATGTGTAGGTGTGTGTGTGTGTGTGTGTGTGTGTGTGTGCATATGTGTGTGTGTTGCATGGTGTTGCATCACAAGTATGAGTCCAATCATTCACATCACTACACATACACATACATGCCCTTCACATCCTACATGTACACATCCGTTGTCGTTTTACACGTGCCCACCTCAACCTTTTTCTTTTCCTTGAGGTCAGAGGGTCCACTTTGGCTGGAAGGATCAATGAACCATTAAGTAACAAAGTAGATAACAACCTAATCCAATCAAGGCCTGTGAGCCTAAAACACACTACTCAAGGGGCGCTTAATCGGATAATTGTGAGGACCTACCACTGGTTGAGGAGCTTCCCAAGCCCAGTTCTGTGCCTTCTCTCCAACAGCACACTTTCGGTCTCCAACGCCTCATGTGCTCGCTTCACCTCATCTAGTACCTTGGTGGCCTCCACTAGGACCCCCAGCTGCTCCACAGGCGGCAAGGTTCTCTCGACATGCTGTGAAGACAAGCACAAGTCACAAGTAAGGTCACGGTTTAAAATGATTATCGTTTTGTTGCCCTAAAGAAAATCGATGAATATTGTTAACCTGCTATCAGATGTCAACCGCTGTCACACGTACTTGTACGCACATGCATACATGTACTACTATCCTTTCTTGGTCTTTACTGCAATTAAGAACATCTCAAATCAAATATTTTACGTCAAGCAAGCACTGCTTTGAAGCTAACAATACGTTTAACAGGGTTACTCCCCCCCCCCAAACCTGTCCCAGCCATCTTTGAAAAATCAATCCTTGGACATAACCAATTTCCAAAAACGTTTCTTAAAAATGAACTCAACAACAGAAACAAACACAATGACACATGAAAATAAATACAGCGTGATCCGGTGTCCTGGCAACTATTAACTTATGACTCAGAATACATATGAACACAATATCTCGACATGCAATACCACCAAAAAAAAAAGAAAAAGAAAAAAAAAAAAAAAAAAAAAAAGAAGTAACAATGTGAAGCAAGCAGGTGCTAAAGAGATGGAAATTCGCCAGTACAGCCTTTATGAATTTGTTTCCAGAATAGTGGCTATCTCTTGCTCCATAAATGCCCAAGGTGTTGCACTCCCTGCCACCAGGCACTTCAAGCCACTGGGGCAGTACACGTCACACGACGAGGCGGACTGCTTTCTGATGCTATCGCGGGAGCACGAGAAACAAAACTTATGCGTTGGTTTTGACGGACACTGGACAAATCTTGTGTCCTCCAAGGTTCTGTGGCACACCATACAAACCATTCCAAGGTCGTTGTGTCTCGGACTGTCCTTTGGACTACCGTGTCCAGGGCTACCGCTAGTTGTGGGACTGGTTGGGGCGCCCGTACCGTTTACAGGAGACAGGCTGGTCGACTCTCCGGACTTTGGTGAGTCAACCGGATCGCTTCCGCCATTTTCAAGGCGCTCCTCTTTTCGAGCTTCGCCGCCATTTTCAAACGAATCGTCGTTGGACGATCTTCGCTTACGTATCAAGTTGTTTCTCAGGAACCCTCGCGTGGCGTTGAGGGTAGCAGGTGGTATGACGGCGTGCTGTGGGTCCAGGTACGGTGTCGGCAATTCCTTCTTGACAGGACCTCTGAAAAAGCGAACCTCTTCGGTGAGGAGCTCACCGAGCATGCGCCACTCTTCCGCCCCGTGCTCCTTCTCGTACTCGAGGTCCTTGTACCCGTTCGATGATGCTCCCCTAAACCCGCCACCAATGCCGAGCCGCTCGCGAAATTCACCGTACATCTGACGGCCGGCGCCCGATGCACTCTGAAACACGGTTCCCGACCCGATGGGGTACTCAATGAAGACTTTTAGCTCGTAGTCTGAGCCTCTGCAGACAGCATCGAAGGCAATAACACGCCCCACCAGAGAGTGGTCTTTGCTAAAACGCACCCGAAACGGAGGAGTCTTGGACAGCACATTCAGGGTCTCTTGAATCTGTGCAAAACGCTGCGTCGTGTTATCCGGAGTGTGCATGTTTTCCAGCTTGTGGTGCACGGCGTAAGAGCCGACGGGTAGGGGACACGACTTCGGTACAGCCACGCTGACGGGAGTGCAGGTGAAGTTGGGTTGAGTAATGAAGTGTGGCGCGGTCGTGGGCGCAACCACATGCACCTTGCCTTCAACGGGTGGCCTGGGTATGACGGCGTAAGGCTGACGTGGTCCGGGAGGGAGCGGAGGGCGGTTAATTCCGGAGTTGACAGCAGGCAGAACTGGAATTCCCATCACCTCTGCGGTGGTGCTAGGGCTCACCAGCTCGGGCTTCATTTGTGCACAGGGTGCGGGAGATTCAAAAGTTCGTCTGAGTTGCCGGGCTTTCTCGATCACTTCAGAAATGCGATCGATCCCTTCGTAATTGCAACAAGCTCGGCACACAGGTTCTGCGAAATCATACAGCATTGCCCAAGGCCCTCTCGGAACTTCACAAAGAAAGCACTTCTGCCTTCCTAAGGATTGAACGGGACCCGAAGACATTTCTAACAACATGCGGACGATTCCGAACTAAAATTTCTACAGTGAATTTGATGAAATATTTTGCTATCAGTTTTATACCTGCTGTCAAATTGTGTGATTATAGTTGGTTGCGTAGGCGCTAAAAACTAAACACGCCTCCCGCACATGCCAGAAAAAGGATGGAATCAAGCATACCGGAAATATTTGAAGGAACGGACAAAAATAATTGTAGCGTGTTACCTTTTCACCGTCACGTACACACACAGGTATACACAAAAGGTAAAAAATGGGATTTTATATGGGCATTTTGTGACACATAAGCATCCAGTGCTGTTAACTTTCTACACATACTGCTGTTAGCACTTCATATGTGCACTACGTGAACAGCGATGATAATTGTAGAAAACTTACTGAATATATGATTGGGTGTTTATCCTTGTCTGCAGGCATGCATTCCATTGAGTGCTCTTTTTTTGGTGCAGCAGTTACCAACAACTGTTCCTGAACCGTTTGAGTTGAATCATCCGCCATCCTTATTGGCTTGTCTCTTTCTTGGTCTCTTGTGGAACAGGTTGCACGCGTGTCCTTTTTTTGGGCCATCTGAATGACATCATCACAAGCCTTGGTTAACAGCTAGGGGAATGGGAGGCAAAGAAAAGGTTAAGGTCAGCTTGGAGTTCCAATAACAACAAGGATCAATGAATAGATAACAAACGCTAGAAATAACAGTGGATGGGAAAAGGGTAGGGGAAGGAGATGATCTGACAATATTTAACCACCTAGTGGTCAAATCAAAATGCCCATACCAATGTATTTTTTTCCTTCACAATTGCCATATCAAGAACATGGGGACTAGTTTTTCTTGTGGGTCTTTCCAGCACTCATGTGATATATAAACATAAGCTATGTGGGAGGATGTATCTACACGTACCCACCCATACCTACATGTACCCACCCATGGACCCATACCTCCCTACATGTACCCATACCCATACTTACATATACCCATACCTACATGAACCCATACCAGCATGCATTAGGTTTCCGTCACCTTTTATTTGTAAGGCTTGCGTTCAAGTGTGATGGTAATATTTACTCCAAAATGTGTAAACGACTGAATTGTTACTAAAAAGGAAGCCTACCATATGGAAGTGGCTACACCACCCCCATTTTTAAAAAAAGGTGCTAAAACCACAAGGTATTAATGAGGGTCACAACTAAGGAATTATAACTCCCTATGCCTACCTTGGCTGAGTTGACAGTACATGCCCGATGCAGGTGCTCAAGGCTCTGGAGCTTCTTCAATACATCAAGTGATCGGTCGTGAATATGGTCCTCTAAATCCCGCGTGCTTGTACCAGCGTGTGACCTTGTGCAGCTGGTGGCCCCAACTGTATGTGCCCGGTCGCTGTCATGACAACAGGTACCAGGACCCATAGCTGATGTTGGCAGCACAACATCAGCTACATCTCTGTAGGCACCCCTGTCAGTTAGAGGCAGTGGGCCCTTAAGGAATGGGAGAGCAAGTGATGCAGGAAGCTGACATACATCTTTTAAGAAAAACATTTTTAATGACCACAATGATGTCATGCATGGTGAATTCTTTGTATTAATAGGCAAGAGTGCATGTACACTGCAATGCAAATGTAGCACACACACACACACACACACACACACACACACACACACACACACACACACACACACACACACACACACACACACACACACACACAGACACTCTCAGAGAAGTTGTAGAAATACTGTGTACAGTATTTGAAGTTGTGAGAGTGGTTGGTGCATCACACTGATTCTTTAGTAGCCACCCTCACATGGCCACCTCCACCCTCACATGGCCACCTCCACCCTCACATGCAGATGGCCACCACCCTCACATGCCGATGGCCACCTCCACCCTCACATGGCCACCTCCATTCTCACATGGTCACCTCCACCCTCACATGGCCACCTCCACCCTCACATGGTCACTTCCCACCCTCTCATGGCCACCTCCACCCTCACATGGCCACCTCTACCCTCACATGGCCACCTCCACCCTCCCAGGGCACCTCTCACCCTCAAACTGTCACTCTCCAACCTCACCCATCTTCATCAAAGCAATGCTTGATACATGAACACCATGGTGGTGTTCCCAACGGCTGATCATTATATTTTTGGTTAAAAAATTACATAATATTTATAGAAACCAAAGGGTAATACTCTGCTGGCTAAACTGTGGAGATTTTAAAGACCAAACATTAACCTTCTAGAGAGCAGACCTGAACGCAAAACTCAATATCAGAAAGGGCGGGTCTAGCCACAACAGCAAAATTAAAATCAAGCTAAGGAATTAGATCTACTGGATAATACCAATTTTTTTAATTAAAAAAAAAAAGTAGGTACCTGTAACCATTAGAATCATGCCACAAGGTTATGTGGTGTTGGACCGCAGCTCCCAGAAAAGGAAAATCAAGGGTACCAAGAGCGAACAGCTAAGTAGTAGTACTACATGCACAATCAAACCACAGACATGCTTTGCACCATGACCCCAGAGCACCAGCTGGATTTGAATGCCAGACACACACTCACACAACACATATGCAAACACACACACACAAGTACACAAATACACACACAACATGTACACACACACACACAACACGTACACAAACACACACACACACACACACACACACACACACACACACACACACACACAACACATACACACAGACACAGAACACACATACATCCATACACATGCAACTCTTTCCCCTTATCAACTCAATGGTTAAGGCACACACAACACACACACATACACACACCTAACACAAACACATGCAGAGCAATGCAACGGAGCACACTTACCTGACCATGTCTGGCTGCACACATATTCCCCGCTAGACTTTCCGGCTGTGCAGGCTCACCCCAAGCAGCACCTGCTTTTCCTTGCAAGGCCCGGGAGCCCTTAGCAGGCCTGTCCAGATCAGCAGGTGAGATATTTTGTGGACAGGATACAATTACAGGTGTGATGAACACTTGATGAGCTTCCTGTTCAGTGGACTGCCTGGATGGGGTCAAAGGATAAAGTTGAACACTGGAGACAGTGACAAACGTAATTCTATCACATTGCTTCCTTTCTTTTCCAGATGACTACCCCATTACACAAACGTACACACAACTGCAAAATACCACCCACTGATCAGAAATGCTTGTAAAGTGAGATAGTTTGTTAATGTGCTTGAGGTTGGCAACGTTCCATAGGTAATCTGCATGTGCTAAAATCGAGAAGCCGCGACTTCTTTGCACAAAACTCTACACATGCACCATTATTGGCAACTACATTAAATAAGACACACTTTTCCAACAACTTCAGTTTTCCAAGTTTGCAATTGTCACCAGATTCAGTGATGGAAATGACAATGCTGTCATCTAAAGCAGGAGAAATAGACACACAAGGTCAACCAATCCCAAGGCAAGGCCAGCCATCTTCCCTCTCCAAGGCCAGCATGCCTATGCTCTGACAGTCATTAGGGCTGGTGTAATCCTGATACCACACATGATCACATGATCATACACATGTATAAGCTTGTACACAAAAAATAACTCTTACACACACACACACACACACACACACAGACACACACACACAACAAACACACACAGACACAGACACACACAACACACACACACACACACACACACACACACACACACACACACACACACACACATGCCAGACATGCACACACACGCAGACATGCATACACACAAGACATGCATCCACATCGTCGTATTAGTAGTAAAAAATAAATAAAAAGAATTAAATATTTGACCTTCTGCATGAGGAAACAAAGCAGTCTTCCATCTGCAGAGAAATCTAATCACATGCATGTCTGCAATAACTGTAAATATGACTTCCCATCTTCCAAGTGCATAAGAACAGGACACTTTAATGGATTTTCTACTTGTATCAAGCAATATAGTGACTAACACCCGAGGCAACTGCTACCCTAAGCAACAACCATCTTACTAAGTAAACAAGAAATCCTTACCAGCTAATTTATTGAACCAAATAGTAAATTTCAGCGCTTATATCACACTTACATCTACACCTGCACACAGCTCAAAATGTATCTAAATTCCTGCTTAAAGGAATTAGATTTATAAGTGCTATTGTTTTGATGGGTGCGTAGTAATTTAGATAATGCAGCTCCATATGACACATCAGAAATTGAGGAGCCAAGCTTGTCGTAATACAGATACCTAACATACCACAGCCACAGGTAAAGCTGGGTACTGTAAAACACACCTGGCCTCCAGAATTCGTACCATGTATCCAGGTATAGCACTTCACTGAACAATGGCTGACAACACTGTGGCAGCAGTGATGAAAACTCATTTGTCTAGCAGCTAACCGACCTGCTGTGCACCCTCATATGGGCACTATGGTTACCCATACATGCACACTACCAGACCTGCTGTGCACCCTCATATGGGCACTATGGTTACCCATACATGCACACACAATGCTCACACTACCACAAGCACCAACAACACAGTGTATACCAGACGTGTCCAGTTGATGTGCAGAACCTTCTTCTGCAGTATGCAGCACCCCTTGTCGAAGACTCTTATGCTACACAAAGGCAATCAGCGAAAATAAGACATCCAACTCTATACCTCTTCAAACTCCACCCACTTCATCTCCTTCCCTCCCTCTCTGTCTTACTGTTGATGTGTAACACACACACACACACACACACACACACATACTCACACAAAACACACTACAGTATATACATACACATACACTTCTTCCTCTCAACATCACTACTGCTCCAATGTCAGAAAATCAGGGGGAGTTACAATACGCTAAATGCTACAATATAGCACTTATCATAAACATTTTCCAGGACACTAAAGAAGGTATCGTCCACACCAATTATGCAATCAGAGACGTCAAATGTTTCTCTGAATGTTTGAACTTACAAAAACTCTCAAGTGGCTTCCCTGGGCATGTTTGTTGTTGCCTGTGTCGAAAAGAGTTGGAATGCAATTAAACTATTCTCTCAGGACACAAACACTCAAACAAGCCAAATTGTTTAAGCATCTTTGAAGTAGCGATCCAAAGCATCAAAAGGTCTCGTTGTAATAAATACAAATTAATCATGTAGAAACATGACCATAAAGAACTGCTATTAAGAATACATTGTAAGTCTTAAAATAGCCAGTAGCTTCCATACCCAATGTACCCATATAAGGTATGCTCTCCAAATATTAGAATGCAGATAGTGTTGTGAATCAAATAGGGCACATGCACTAGTGTCTTACATGTGTATCTGTGAATACTATCCACCACTTCACTCCACAGTACAGCATACCAATACTTATTTTAGTTCCAATGAGGAAAGCATTTTTTACTTCTTCAGTCAAAACAGGATGAAATTTAAATGAAGCCAAAGCTGCAATGCTACCGCTAGACAGCTTATAAAAAGGACCTTCCAGCCTATCTCAGAATGGTACGTCTTGACAGTTTTCTAGACTCTTTCATTACCCAGTTACCTAGCAACTGCTGACACAGATTTACATGTAGGTTTTAACATCCTACTGCCCTCCAATGCCCACAGCCTTTTCATCAAAGGTACAACTGTCTTCACCACTCTCATCTCCAACAAACTTTTGAGTGAGGCCAACAGGATTCACTGAAGTTCAATCATATTTATACACTTACTGATTAGGTTCAGGGTGCGAAATAGCACTAACCTCTCCTGCATTCCAGAGGGACACCCTTGGCAGTAGAGTAAGGCGAATGAATTTCTCTCACTTTCTTAGCTGACACTTTGACAGTCGCTGGCACTGGCAAAGCCATGCTATCATCCAAGGATGGCACTGTGGAGGATCCCCGGACAGGACTGGTGTTAGCCAATGGAGTGCTGCTGTTGCAGACCCCACCCCCGGCCCGAGGTGATGACTCAGCACTACTGGTGGCTTGGTCCTCGCAAGCAATCCCAGTGGAATGGACGCCAATGCTTAAAGGTAAAGCAATTCTGTTTTTGGTATGTGTGCTGATTGGGGGGTTCATTCTTGAAGGGATGCTATTTACACTGCCGAGGACTTCATCTCCATACCAGGTTGAGTCAACATCCCCTAAAGTAGACAACATGGCACCAGTGAATAATCTTCAGGGTCGATTTGTTGGCACACAGTGTTAGGTAAAGACATAACTCCTTTTTGTTCAAGGAAAAAAAACCAATATATTTATAGCTGAAAATCACTCATTGCCACACAACAAAGATGGAACGCACATATTTTTGATTAAACAACAGTTTACACAACTTAAAACATAAACACCTGTAAGCGGTAAATACAGTACCATAAAATAATTAATACCATGGTATTTTAAAAATTATTTTTTATTGTGCTTGCAGAACTGTATGGGAGATTAAATCTCTGCCTGGTCAGGGCTAATGCCATGGCTTATTCATACTGACAAATTTGGTCAATAATAAAACCACAACGAAAATTCTGTTAAAAAAGCTGGGAGGCTACTGCACAGGCAGAAGATAACAGTCCAAGTTAATTACGAAAACAACGTCGCACATGTGTACCATACCTTTACTTTGCAGCAGACGTAGAGCTGCACCAGTGTAACCCAGTAGCTCTGATCCTGCGCTCATGGCATACCTTGTAAAGGCAGTGTTGTCATGACGTAAGCACCAAGTAAACAGCACAGTCAAGGTTCTATCTAGGTCACATTACTTCATCATACGGTTCATACCATATCAGCTTGCAAAACATTTTCAAACACAAACCTACCTATCTGCACAAGAAGAATGCAATCACGCCACACACACACACACACACACATTTGGTTGGCGCTAATCTAATGCATACATAGTACACATGTGTAATAAGTCCACATATGTGTGTTACCTCGATAGCGGTTACATGTACTAGTGTTTGTATCAGGTCAATATTACATTGCAATTAAAAAGAAATGACCCCACTACATTCAGGTCAAAGGTGAGTCAAATCAAGTGTACTCGACATGCAATAATGATAAAAACAAAACCACACACAAGAGCTTGAGCATCCAGAGTCAACATTGTGTCTGCATGTCAAACAGGATAAAGCAAGCCTGATGGGTTAATGTAAGCCAGTAATGGCAGTCTGCCTGGCTGGAAAACATCACATTAGTCTTGGACATACAAACATTTGTATGGTCTACATTGTGTAATGTTTAATCATTTACAGTTACCATGACAACTATTAAGACTATTCAAATGCTCTATTCCCAAATGTTTTTGGTTTTGCAGTTCACTGGATCATGAAGTTTGCTTTCATAAAACAATATCAGTGCCCATCCAGTCTTACAGCGAAGCACATTTTCATCATACTAGTATATACTAGTAGGCTGTGTGGGAATACAATTGCTGTTTGGTATTACCCATTCTTTAAGCGATGTTGTGACCGTCCAGGTGTACTATGTACTAGTTCCCACACCTTACATTACTGATAAGTTGTGTGTGTGTGTGTGTGCATGTAGGCCTATGTGTGCATGTGCTTGTGTGTATTTACCTGTGTCCATGTATGTGTGCATGTGCGTGTGTGTATTTACGTGTGTGTGCAGTGTGTGCGTGTATTTACATGTGTGTATGCGTGCGCGTGTGTTTTGCTAGGGGTATTTGTTATTATTAGCAATACGACCACGCAACTCATTTGGGGGGGGCGTTAATTGAAGTAAACCCTTTTTTGCGATAGATACTAGTATATAATCGCAGACTGTTTGGCGAGCGTGTATCACCGCTTACCTACTTGTTTTGACTCGCGGTTCTATTCAATTGAGCAGCTATGATGCAAGATGATCGTGTATGGTTCTTGAGGAATTAATTATACATTTCTTTTGTTCATAGAATCGTATGACGTCACTAATTAAGGTCTAGACTAGGATCTTAAAATAATAATAATAATCCTACCTCCTCTTGACCTCTATTTGCTTTGCAAGTTAAAAGTGGCTACACAATTTTTCGTGCTTTGTACTCTTTAGGACGGTAGCCCAACCATTCATTATTCTTATTTCTGCACTGCAAATGCACTATAAGACGGACTGGGGACAAGCACAGTCCAAAAAATAAATAAATAAAAATAAAATTAAAAAGGCCTCACGAGACGTTTTTGTTATCCACGTGTAGTAATTATGTACGGCAGGTCAGTGGAGAACATTCAGAACCTGTACCAAAGGGACGGGGTAAGTACTTGTGGCGGTGCAGAGTTAAATGAGCAGAAAGCCCAATATTCAGAAGACGGGAAGTAAGGGCACTTCTTGTGTGGGCGTACATGAGTTCGTACACCTTTCCGTGTAGATGGCTGTTTGTCGCAAGTGGGAACGACGTTCAAGTGTATAGTTATGCATCACAAGAGCTAGTGTGCACCCTGCGTCATCACACTGCCAAGGTGACCGGAATAGTGGTCAGTCCATTCCACAGGATGCAGGCAAGTACATAGGGCAAGGGGTAACCACGATAGGAGACAGAACAGAATGTTAAAACGAACCCCACCCCCACCCCACCCCCTCCTTTTAGCTTTTTACATCATCCTTGGATGGCCATGTGGCCCTTTGGGACTATTCAGATGGCACACTGCTGCGGGTGAGTTCCCATCACCACCCCGCCACGGTGGACTATTGGTTATATGCGAGTTTATTTATTGAGAATTAACCCTTATGTCAGTGCATTTGTGTAAAAATGAGTTGTATGTTAGGTGTCGATGGTTTCATCTGATGAGAGATTATTTGCTGTACTTGCCATATTAAAATTATCATACAAACAGAAAACGGTTTTTATAATACACGCAGGCCATGTACACACAGTCGCAATGTCTGTCTGTGACTGTGTGTAAATGGCTTGTGTGTTTATTTATTATTTATTACTTTTTGGTTCTTCGTTCTTCTCCAGTATATGGATTTTGGAGCTCCTTTGCACAGGTTTGCCTTACGCCCAAGAAAAATAGAGCCATTGGTGTTCTGCTTACTGACGAAAAGTAAGTTCAAGTTGTATCGGCTATGCAGTGGCAGGTTTATTAGACACACACACGCACACACACACACACACACACACACACACATGCACATGTGCATCCACATCGCACACACACACACACATATGCACATGTGCATCCACATTGCACACACACACACACACATATGCACATGTGCATCCACATCGCACACACACACACACACACACACACACACACAGCTGATACTGAGGAATGTAAGTTACATAATGTCTTTTAAGATAAATAAGTCATTGCACAGTTTTTTTTTTTTTAACCACACACACACACACACACACACACACATACACACACACACACACACACACAGCTGATACTGAGGAATGTAAGTTACATAATGTCTTTTAAGATAAATAAGTCATTGCACAGTTTTTTTTTTTTTTAACCTGTAGCGAAGAATGTTGTAGTAGGGATGCCCAGTCAGTTGCTAACAGAGAGACAGCTGGGAACCACCTTAGCTGAACACTTATCAAATGCTCAGCAGTACCTTCAGTTGGGCACTGGGAAGAAACAGTCAGATTTTGTGTTTACATATGATGTAAGTTGCTTTTTTTTTTTTTGTAGTAATAATATATGTGTATGTTTCCAAGTTATTGTTACATGTATATAAGTGTATGTACTAGTTATGTCATATGTTTCTTTTCTGTATTTGCCTTTCTAGGGGAAGTACCTTGTATCTTATGTAAGCAAGAGGGTTCTTCTGTACAATCTGGAGACTGATGAAGCTTACAAGTGAGTGGTTGACATAACTCTCATTTCCCGTTGACTTTTAAAAATTTATATTGAGTTCCCCCTCTCTTAGCATAGCCCCCACTTCTGTGTGTGATCACACGCTGTGCGTGGGGATTTCTTAAACTTACTAAACAAGGGGGTGGGTGGGGAGGAAACACAAGTAGAACATCCTATAGCTGCTAAGGGCATTCATATGGGACATTGGTGTGGTATGGAGGGAGGGGGGGAGGGTGGTAAAAATATATGCATACCATTGTATTTCTAGTGGTACAACCTATTGATATACAAATGTAGCTCATCCTGTGCATTAAGTGCTCATGCTATTCGGTTGTCTAATTTAAAGATATGTCTGATTAGCAGTTAGCATGGATGACTAAATAGGTGTGTTAATGCTCCAATGTGGCCTAGATAGGTAGACCAGAGCCTCTTTGTCTCCTGTGGCATAGATGGACCTCTTTGTCTCCTGTGGCATAGATGGGCCTCTTTGTCTCCTGTGGCATAGATGGGCCTCTTTGTCTCCTGGGACATAGATGGACCTCTTTGTCTGCTGTGGCATAGATGGGCCTCTTTGTCTCCTGGGGCATAGATGGACCTCTTTGTCTGCTGTGGCATAGATGGATCTCTTTGTCTGCTGTGGCATAGATGGGCCTCTTTGTCTGCTGTGGCATAGATGGGCCTCTTTGTCTCCTGTGGCATAGATGGGCCTCTTTGTCTCCTGGGGCATAGATGGGCCTCTTTGTCTCCTGGGGCATAGATGGACCTCTTTGTCTCCTGTGGCATAGATGGGCCTCTTTGTCTCCTGGGGCATAGATGGGCCTCTTTGTCTCCTGTGGCATAGATGGACCTCTTTGTCTCCTGTGGCATAGATGGGCCTCTTTGTCTCCTGGGGCATAGATGGACCTCTTTGTCTGCTGTGGCATAGATGGATCTCTTTGTCTGCTGTGGCATAGATGGGCCTCTTTGTCTGCTGTGGCATAGATGGGCCTCTTTGTCTCCTGTGGCATAGATGGGCCTCTTTGTCTCCTGTGGCATAGATGGGCCTCTTTGTCTCCTGGGGCATAGATGGGCCTCTTTGTCTCCTGTGGCATAGATGGGCCTCTTTGTCTCCTGTGGCATAGATGGACCTCTTTGTCTCCTGTGGCATAGATGGGCCTCTTTGTCTCCTGGGGCATAGATGGGCCTCTTTGTCTCCTGTGGCATAGATGGACCTCTTTGTCTCCTGGGGCATAGATGGGCCTCTTTGTCTCCTGTGGCATAGATGGACCTCTTTGTCTGCTGTGGCATAGATGGGCCTCTTTGTCTCCTGGGGCATAGATGGACCTCTTTGTCTGCTGTGGCATAGATGGGCCTCTTTGTCTGCTGTGGCATAGATGGGCCTCTTTGTCTCCTGTGGCATAGATGGGCCTCTTTGTCTCCTGGGGCATAGATGGGCCTCTTTGTCTCCTGGGGCATAGATGGACCTCTTTGTCTGCTGTGGCATAGATGGGCCTCTTTGTCTCCTGTGGCATAGATGGACCTCTTTGTCTGCTGTGGCATAGATGGGCCTCTTTGTCTGCTGTGGCATAGATGGGCCTCTTTGTCTCCTGTGGCATAGATGGGCCTCTTTGTCTGCTGTGGCATAGATGGGCCTCTTTGTCTCCTGTGGCATAGATGGGCCTCTTTGTCTCCTGTGGCATAGATGGGCCTCTTTGTCTGCTGTGGCATAGATGGACCTCTTTGTCTGCTGTGGCATAGATGGGCCTCTTTGTCTCCTGTGGCATAGATGGGCCTCTTTGTCTCCTGGGGCATAGATGGGCCTCTTTGTCTCCTGTGGCATAGATGGGCCTCTTTGTCTCCTGGGGCATAGATGGGCCTCGTTGTCTCCTGTGGCATAGATGGGCCTCTTTGTCTGCTGTGGCATAGATGGGCCTCTTTGTCTGCTGTGGCATAGATGGACCTCTTTGTCTGCTGTGGCATAGATGGACCTCTTTGTCTGCTGTGGCATAGATGGGCCTCTTTGTCTCCTGGGGCATAGATGGATCTCTTTGTCTGCTGTGGCATAGATGGGCCTCTTTGTCTGCTGTGGCATAGATGGACCTCTTTGTCTCCTGTGGCATAGATGGGGATTGGGGGAGGTGATACATGTGTTTGCTTCGGGCTTGAGATCCTTTTGAATGAGTTCTCTGTCATTATAATACAAACATGTTCTAGTGCCTTGTAGTTAATTTGTGATCATAGCCAAAATGAGGGATATGGCTTTGCATTACATCATGTGGCTTAGCATTACATCATGTGGCCAGACTATATCGCCCACCTTAAATTGGCATTGAAGCCAATATTTAAAAAATCATATAACTTCCTGTTAAAGAGTGGGTGGCACCAGCTGTAGAGATGTATTGGGTACATAGCCCCCATTGTGCTCTTTGAACAGCTCTTTGCAATTAAGTTCATTTCAGCAGGGGCAGTGTCATTCTCCATCTTGTCCATATCATTCTCCATCATGTCCATATCATTCTCCATCTTGTCCCTAGGTCATTCTCCAAGTGTCCCTACTGATACATTTTAAGTTGTGGTACTTGAAGTATTCATAACTTGACCAGTTACAACTGTTCTTCTCTTGGATGGCTTTCTCCCCTTCCCCATCCAAAAGCCTCACCTTATGCTAATAGTTAGTAGCCAGCAGCCCATAAGTGCAGATCAGGTGGGGAATGGTTTGGAATGCATCTGTCGTAGAGATATGGGAGAATGAGATTATTTGAGGTAGGAGGAGGGGCTTACTGAAGGTGGGGGAGGGGCTTACTGAAGGTGGGGGAGGGCTTACTGAAGGTGGGGGAGGGGCTTACTGAAGGTGGGGGAGGGGCTTACTGAAGGTGGGAGGAGGGGCTTACTGAAGGTGGGGGAGGGGCTTACTGAAGGTGGGAGGAGGGGCTTACTGAAGGTGGGGGAGGGGCTTACTGAAGGTGGGAGGATGGGCTTACTGAAGGTGGGAGGATGGGCTTACTGAAGGTGGGAGGAGGGGCTTACTGAAGGTGGGAGGAGGCAGTTAAGTCCTAATGTATTTGGTCTGTTGTAAATCTAGGCATTAACACCGAGTGTGACATCACAATGGGTGGAGTGTGGAATGCAAATGTCTCTTTGAAACATTTGTTAAATGTATCATAATCACATTGTAAATTTATACTTGCCTTTATGGTGTTAACATGTTCATCAAAATAAATATATCAATAAGGATGAATGTTTTGCAACTGTGCTACAAATAGAATGCCTGCCTGGCTGTGTTCTGCAATGCCTGTACCCAATAGCTTTCTCTTTGTTGTTGAGGTTGTGTTGTCATCAAATCAGTACACACTGCAAGCCAAATACTTCAGTTATACAAGTCAAACTACAACTGTAGCGTTTAACTTTGATGTGACTTGGTATAGTATGTATCATTTATGATAATGTTTGTTTATACAGAAGTTATATCAACAGTTATATTGACAGTTATATTGACAGTTATATTGACAGTTATATTGACAGTTATAGTCACTTGTGGTAATCGCTGTGTGTCATTGTACAAAAAGAAAAAAAAATGTTGTGAAACTTTCTCAATGATCTTGATCATTGCATTGAGGACATGTCGTGCTAGGATATCCCACAAGGTGTGCTAGGATATCCCACAAGGTGTGCTAGGATATCCCACAAGGTGTGCTAGGATATCCCACAAGGTGTGCTAGGATATCCCACAAGGTGTGCTAGGATATCCCACAAGGTGTGCTATCCCTTTGTTCAATTGGCATGCATGGGAGGGTTTGGTGTACTGAACATATAGTAGGGTTTGCTGTTTGCTGTAGGGAAAATGCACTCAAGGCTTGCCTGGAAATGATTATTAATTCTATAATTAGCCATTCTACAGGTATTTGTTTTATTTGAGGGCAGTGTATGGCAAAGCAAGTGCGTAGGTAATCGAGTAGTAATGGTGCATGGGTGTGATGGAATGAGCTGTGGTGTGATGGAATGAGCTGTGGTGTGATGTGCATGAATGTATAATTTGAAAGGTTATTTCATTGTAATCATGACTTGACCAATTAATGATTTTATAAGTACGTGTGCATCATTTTTTTGTATGCAGTTTGCCTTCCCAGTACATTTTGCATTTTGTTTTGTTTTGTTGTAGATACGATGTTGACTGTACTGTGACGTCTGTGGCCTCCCATCCTTCCAAAATGTGCTTCGCTACTGGAAACCGCATTGGACAGATTCACTTGTGGTACGTGAAGGTGGGACTAGTTGTGTGCTGGGGGGCAAAAGTTTACATACGAGGAGCTGGGATTTCACGATATACCTTTGCCCACCCCCACCTCCACCCCTCCCCCCTCCCATACCCAAGGTATGACTTTGGAAAGAGTGAATCTGTGGTGGTGACAACGGTGTATCACTGGCACGCTCATGCTGTTGCTGACATTCACTTCACCACAGATGGTAACGTTTTGTGTGCGCATTGGAGCAGGGTATGGGCCACCTCATATTTTATTTTTAAAGAGGGTGGAGTTACACCTTTTATAGGTCCTCTATAAATGCACTTACTTCTTGGACACCTGTTGTGGGTTATTAGTGCAGCATTCATTATTTCTGTGGGTGGTGTTGCTATGGGGGTGTTTTCCCTGGAAGATTTTCTGGAAAATGCTTTACTTTGATGCAGCCTATGTAATAATTAGTAGGTGTACAAATACAGACCACTGTATGTAATTTGTGGTTACCAATAAAATTGCCCGCACCATACAGCGTTTGAAGTGTAGGACTTGCCAATTAATTTTGACCTGCAATGTGTAAGCACGTGCAGAAGTGAGCAGGATATGAATATTGATCTTAGGTAGCCATACTATTTGGCACCTAGCCACAATGAATTGTTCTCTTAATTCTTGGATCAACATGATATGCATGTGCAAGGTACCATGTAGGTGCCCTCTCTATGCATGTGCAAGGTACCCCACAATGTAGGTGCCCTCTCTATGCATGTGCAAGGTACCCCACAATGTAGGTGCCCTCACTATGCATGTGCAAGGTACCCCACAATGTAGGTATCCTCTCTATGCATGTGCAAGGTACCCCACAATGTAGGTGCCCTCTCTATGCATGTGCAAGGTACCCCACAATGTAGGTGCCCTCTCTATGCATGTGCAAGGTACCCCACAATGTAGGTGCCCTCTCTATGCATGTGCAATGAAAAAAGGTGTGTACCATTAATTCACATGCAGTTGTAAGGAAAGTCATGTTATTATTAACTTGCTCAATGATCCATGCTACGTCGGATGAGAGTGAGATACAAAGGGTTATGGAATAATACTATATTGAGCATGTGTGGAGACATTTGTGGTGTCGTACACGTACCAGACATGTCAGAACACGAGAGGCATGTACCAGAAAGTACGTGATGAGGTGGACTTCAATTGAGATGCTTTTCACCTCCACACAGGCACCTATTTACTCTCTGGAGGAGAGGAGTCAGTGCTGGTGCTTTGGCAACTTGCAACAAACAGGAAGTACTTCCGTCCACGGCTTGGCTCTCCAATCACTCGAGTTTCCTGCTCTCCTAGTGACCAGTATTTTGCTGTGTGCCTCCAGAGCAATGGTCAGTACTCAGCTAATAGTGCAGTGATAGAGGGAGGGTGGGTACCGCTAGTGCAGTGGTGACACCTCTAGTGCAGTGGTGTCACCTAGTGCAGTGGTGTCACCTAGTGCAGTGGTGTCACCTAGTGCAGTGGTGACACCTCTAGTGCAGTGGTGACACCTCTAGTGCAGTGGTGTCACCTAGTGCAGTGGTATCACCTAGTGCAGTGGTGTCACCTAGTGCAGTGGTGGCACCTCTAGTGCAGTGGTGACACCTCTAGTGCAGTGGTGGCACCTCTAGTGCAGTGGTGTCACCTCTAGTGCAGTGGTGTCACCTAGTGCAGTGGTGGCACCTCAGGGGAGGGGCACATCTAGTGGGGACCTCTGGTGGACTGGTGGGGGTATTTAATGGTGGGGGTACCCTTGGACTAATGGTGGGGGGTACCCTTGGACTAATGGTGGGGGGGGGTACCCTTGGACTAATGGTGGGGGGTACCCTTGGACTAATGGTGGGGGTACCCTTGGACTAATGGTGGGGGTACCCTTGGACTAATGGTGGGGGGTACCCTTGGACTAATGGTGGGGGGTACCCTTGGACTAATGGTGGGGGGTACCCTTGGACTAATGGTGGGGGGTACCCTTGGACTAATGGTGGGGGGTACCCTTGGACTAATGGTGGGGGGTACCCTTGGACTAATGGTGGGGGGTACCCTTGGACTAATGGTGGGGGGTACCCTTGGACTAATGGTGGGGGTACCCTTGGACTAATGGTGGGGGTACCCTTGGACTAATGGTGGGGGGTACCCTTGGACTAATGGTGGGGGTACCCTTAGACTAATGGCCCTCTGAAGTAATGGGGGAGTTCCTTTAACCTTTCTTACTGTGATCTGTGCTTAACTTGTGTTTTCACTTGTCCTTTACAAAAATAATGTACAGTCTGTGTTAAGTTTATACACGACAGTGTGCAAGTGTCTTGTTCCTTGATGTGGTGTGTATCTTGCATGTGTGTCAGTGGCAACATGACATGTGAGAGAATTTGTGGTTCAAGACTAATGTCATTAAATATATTGGTCAACCAGCATAATCACACAGGTGTGTTCCTTGCATCCACGTGGGGCTTTGGTGACAGTGTGTTGTGTGCCATGCATAGCTGGGAGCATCAGTGGGGCGTCTACCCTCCTGTGCTGTACATCATGTGGTGGCCATAACTTCTGTGTTCCTTGGGGGAGGGGGGGGGGTTGGGTGCTAACGTACGTGTATATTGAGCGCAGCACTATTATAGCCTCCACCTCTTCCTTGACCACTGTTGGCACATTTGTATGGTCACCAGCCTATTTCATTAAAAATAAACTTAGATATCCGCTATCATGATAGGCTGGTTTCCTTGATGTTTCCTCGGTATTAGCTCATCAAGTGGTTGAATCATTAATTTACCTGTATCATGGATGAGAAAAGGCCAGGCACACAGCTTCACCTTATCATCCACCTTATCATCCACCTTATCACTCACATTATCACCCACCTTATCACCCACCTTATCACTCACATTATCGCCCACTAGATGTGCTTGCACATGATATCAAAGGAGAGATGAACAGCATCAATATAGCTGATGTGTTCAGATAGCCTAGGTATCCATGGGAGGTGTCCTAGGGACCATGGGAGGGTGTCCTAGGGACCATGGGAGGGTGTCCTAGGGACCATGGGAGGGTGTCCTAGGGACCATGGGAGGTGTCCTAGGGACCATGGGAGGGTGTCCTAGGGACCATGGGAGGGTGTCCTAGGGACCATGGGAGGGTGTCCTAGGGACCATGGGAGGTGTCCTAGGGACCATGGGAGGGTGTCCTAGGGACCATGGGAGGGTGTCCTAGGGACCATGGGAGATTGTCCTAGGGACCATGGGAGGGTTTCCTAGGGACCATGGGAGGGTTTCCTAGGGACCATGGGAGGGTGTCCTAGGGACCATGGGAAGGTTTCCTAGGGACCATGGGAGGTGTTCTAGGTGTTGTGTGTAGAATGAATTATCAGAACAAAAAATTAAATTTGACAAGCATATTTGTTGGGTGGAGTTGGGCTTAGGTATGCCAGTTGTAAACCTGTTTATGTAGTTTGTTTTGAGTACAAATTTCATAACTGCATGTAAACAAACCAACAACAAAAAGGAAAATCACACAATTAGAATGATGTGGCAGACTGCTACCTTGATAAACAAGACTATTGATGTGTTTTGTTATCTATTAAAGCCTCTCCACTTGATGTGAGCACTGGAGCATGGTCAGTGTGCGGCCATATCGCATGCATTGACCCACTCCAGGCTTTAAGGGTGTAGGTCCACGCCCCATCCGTTTGGGGGCGTGGCAGCCCAACCCACCCGTGGGAGTGCCAACCCTGCCTGATCAGTTCACTTTAATTTGTAAGAGGCAAAGCCCCACAGTACTGCACAATAACTACTCACCCTACAGTACTACACAATAACTACTCACCCTACAGTACTACACAATAACTACTCGCCCTACAGTACTACACAATAACTACTCACCCTACAGTACTACACAATAACTACTCACCCTACAGTACTACACAATAACTACTTGCCCCACAGGACTACACAATAACTACTATCCCTACAGTACTACACAATAACTACTCACCCTACAGTACTACACAATAACTACTTGCCCTACAGTACTACACAATAACTACTTGCCCTACAGTACTACACAATAACTACTCACCCTACAGTACTACACAATAACTACTTGCCCCACAGTACTACACAATAACTACTCACCCTACAGTACTACACAATAACTACTCACCCTACAGTACTACACAATAACTACTTGCCCTACAGTACTACACAATAACTACTCACCCTACAGTACTACACAATAACTACTCACCCTACAGTACTACACAATAACTACTATCCCTACAGTACTACACAATAACTACTTGCCCTACAGTACTACACAATAACTACTCACCCTACAGTACTACACAATAACTACTTGCCCTACAGTACTACACAATAACTACTTGCCCTACAGTACTACACAATAACTACTCACCCTACAGTACTACACAATAACTACTTGCCCTACAGTACTACACAATAACTACTTGCCCTACAGTACTACACAATAACTACTCACCCTACAGTACTACACAATAACTACTCACCCTACAGTACTACACAATAACTACTCACCCTACAGTACTACACAATAACTACTTGCCCTACAGTACTACACAATAACTACTCACCCTACAGTACTACACAATAACTACTCACCCTACAGTACTACACAATAACTACTTGCCCTACAGTACTACACAATAACTACTCACCCTACAGTACTACACAATAACTACTCACCCTACAGTACTACACAATAACTACTCACCCTACAGTACTACACAATAACTACTCACCCTACAGTACTACACAATAACTACTCACCCTACAGTACTACACAATAACTACTCACCCTACAGTACTACACAATAACTACTCACCCTACAGTACTACACAATAACTACTCACCCTACAGTACTACACAATAACTACTTGCTTAAATAACAATAATATGTGCAATGATTGCGAGGCAGCCTCTTGTTTAGTGTGGTCATTGTTGTCATGCGTATAGTTTGTGTGCGTGTATACATATTCATTTGTGTTTTTGTGCTTTGCTTGTAACCCTTGTATAATAATAATCATCGTCATATTATGTAAATCTGCGTCATTTATTATACATCATAAATTTACATAATATATGCAATTATATAAATAATAATAATCATGTCGCTCTAACCAGGCAAAACCATTTGTCACCAACCAGCTATACTAAAGATTGGCCATCACCTTGCAGAGGCAACATGCCAGGGCAATGATTGCCAGGCAGCCCTTGTAAATTAGTACCGGTAGTTACACATTCCTTTTTACAATGTATTCTGTACCATCTTTTTCATATAAAATAATAATAATAAAGTGAGCGATACTGGCAGCATTATGGAGGCCCGATACTGGCAGCATTATGGAGGCCTGATACTGGCAGCATTATGGAGGCCCGATACTGGCAGCATTATGGAGGCCTGATACTGGCAGCATTATGGAGGCCTGATACTGGCAGCATTATGGAGGCCCGATACTGGCAGCATTATGGAGGCCTGATACTGGCAGCATTATGGAGGCCCGATACTGGCAGCATTATGGAGGCCTGATACTGGCAGCATTATGGAGGCCCGATACTGGCAGCATTATGGAGGCCTGATACTGGCAGCATTATGGAGGCCCGATACTGGCAGCATTATGGAGGCCTGATACTGGCAGCATTATGGAGGCCCGATACTGGCAGCATTATGGAGGCCCGATACTGGCAGCATTATGGAGGCCTGATACTGGCAGCATTATGGAGGCCCGATACTGGCAGTGTTATGGAGGCCCGATACTGGCAGTGTTATGGAGGCCTGATACTGGCAGCATTATGGAGGCCTGATACTGGCAGCATTATGGAGGCCTGATACTGGCAGCATTATGGAGGCCTGATACTGGCAGCATTATGGAGGCCCGATACTGGCAGCATTATGGAGGCCTGATACTGGCAGCATTATGGAGGCCTGATACTGGCAGCATTATGGAGGCCCGATACTGGCAGCATTATGGAGGCCTGATACTGGCAGCGTTATGGAGGCCTGATACTGGCAGCATTATGGAGGCCTGATACTGGCAGCGTTATGGAGGCCCGATACTGGCAGCATTATGGAGGCCTGATACTGGCAGCATTATGGAGGCCCGATACGGACACATGTGTGTGTGATGCATGCGCTACAAGCAATTTTCCAGTGGGCATTCGGTACAGATACGACACGTGTGCCATGGTTGGTTAGCCACGCATAACTACCTGATACTCTATTTATATAGATGCACTTATGTGTATACATCGTTTGTGTGATATGTCACCAGTTTGATAACATTTATTTATTTTAATTATAAAAAAAAGAATTAGTGGTTAGATTTTGGAGGCACATAATTCAATATTCCAGCCAGGCCTGAAGGGTGCTGGAATGCTTTTAAGCAGGCCTATTTTGTGTGTGCAAACCACATGTATGCTGATAGGACTGATGGTTATGTTGTATGACTGGTATCCACCAGACCACCTAACTACTTCATATGTGGACCACCTAACTACTTCATATGTGGACCACCTAACTACTTCATATGTAGACCACCTAACTACTTCATATGTAGACCACCTAACTACTTCATATGTAGACCACCTAACTACTTCATATGTAGACCACCTAACTACTTCATATGTAGACCACCTAACTACTTCATATGTAGACCACCTAACTACTTCATATGTGGACCACCTAACTACTTCATATGTAGACCACCTAACTACTTCATATGTAGACCACCTAACTACTTCATATGTAGACCACCTAACTACTTCATATGTAGACCACCTAACTACTTCATATGTGGACCACCTAACTACTTCATATGTAGACCACCTAACTACTTCATATGTAGACCACCTAACTACTTCATATGTGGACCACTTAACTACTTCATATGTAGACCACCTAACTACTTCATATGTAGACCACCTAACTACTTCATATGTAGACCACCTAACTACTTCATATGTAGACCACCTAACTACTTCATATGTAGACCACCTAACTACTTCATATGTGGACCACTTAACTACTTCATATGTAGACCACCTAACTACTTCATATGTAGACCACCTAACTACTTCATATGTAGACCACCTAACTACTTCATATGTAGACCACCTAACTACTTCATATGTAGACCACCTAACTACTTCATATGTAGACCACCTAACTACATAAGTACTTCATATGTGGACCACCCTAACTACATAAGTACTTACATTGATGTACACTTTAATGTGCATTGGTGGAGTAGACTTGTCCAAGGGCCCCCCCATTGGTTCTGTGGCTGTAAAATGTTTATAGAGCATTTAATTAATTTATTTTTAACTACGTGTATGTAACCATGTGCCCTTATATGGGTGTATATGTTATGCACTGCTCCATATTTGTGCAGTGATACGTGTGGTGTCTGGGCTGAACAATGACGTTCAGTTCACTATTGGTGGGTTGAGGAAGGCTTGTTTGCAAGACCCCAGTGTTCCTGGCATGAAGACCGGATTGGTTTTGAATCCCTCTTCAAATACAATTGCCCTGAATAGCACTCCAGGCTTCATTCAGCTCTACTGTCCCGCCACTGGTGGAATTGTACTTGAGGTAATGTTTGTCAGCCAGAGGGTTTTTTTGTATGGGAAAAATGTGCTCATGTGTCGATCTTAGCCCCCTATGTGTTTCCTCTTTGCAAACTGGCTTCTAAAGTCGCAGCCCATTGTCACCACACAAATAATGTTTCATGGGAACCTCAGGTGCACCAGTAACAATATTTACACCTACGCTTTGCATTTTTTTTTCATTATGGTTTAGAGATGTGATGGGATGTGTGGTATTGTGTTTGTCATAAAGCAAATTTCTGCTTTGTGTGGTGAACACATACATGTACAGGTGTCTGTATGTGTAGGACATGTACCTGTATGTGTAGCATATGTATCTGTATGTGTAGCACATGTACCTGTATGTGTGGGACATGTACCTGTATGTGTGGGACATGTACCTGTATGTGTAGCACATGTACCTGTATGTGTAGCACATGTACCTGTATGTGTAGCACATGTACCTGTATGTGTAGCACATGTACCTGTATGTGTAGCACATGTACCTGTATGTGTAGCACATGTACCTGTATGTGTAGGACATGTACCTGTATGTGTAGCACAGGTGTCTGTATGTGTAGCACATGTACCTGTATGTGTAGGACATGTACCTGTATGTGTAGGACATGTACCTGTATGTGTAGGACATGTACCTGTATGTGTAGCACATGTACCTGTATGTGTGGGACATGTACCTGTATGTGTAGGACATGTACCTGTATGTGTGGGACATGTACATTGTACCTGTATGTGTAGGACATGTACCTGTATGTGTAGCACATGTACCTGTATGTGTAGGACATGTACCTGTATGTGTAGGACATGTACCTGTATGTGTAGCACAGGTGTCTGTATGTGTAGCACATGTACCTGTATGTGTAGGACATGTACCTGTATGTGTAGGACATGTACCTGTATGTGTAGGACATGTATCTTCAAGAAGTGCATTGGACATGTTGATGGGCTGTGTACAGCTAAATAAGCCACAGTGCATAAGCCACATTGTTGTACTCCCATGTACATTGTTACAAGCTTTTTGCACCACTGATTCTCATGTCAAAAAACCCGACTTTATCAAAAAGCAAGGGATTTCACTTTATTTGGGAGGCGTTATGTATGAGGGAGGTGGGGTGGAAGCAGGCCTAGGGGCCATGGTCCAGGTAGGAGCAGGCCTAGGGGCCATGGTCCAGGCAGGAGCAGGCCTAGGGGCCATGGTCCAGGCAGGAGCAGGCCTAGGGGCCATGGTCCAGGCAGGAGCAGGCCTAGGGGCCATGGTCCAGGCAGGAGCAGGCCTAGGGGCCATGGTCCAGGTAGGAGCAGGCCTAGGGACCATGGTCCCTAGGCCTGCTCCTACCTGGACCATGGCCCCTAGGCCTTGGTCCAGGTGACCTTACTATGCATACTGTCAGTTTGTTCACCTCCACTGATTAGTCACATTACGCAATTTACTCCCAAACTGCACATCTGGTTAGCTACACAGTTAGGCAGTTCACTCACAAATCACACTGTTCAAATTAGTGCTTTTAAAAACCATTTGTAGTCACACAGATTGGATATTGACAGCTAGATTGAGTGGTGTCGATCTCAAAGATCACAGCTCATAGTTGGGTATTGTTTTGTAATGGTGATAGCACCTGTTCAGTCATACCTAGAACCATTAAAAGCTACACAGTTAGGCAGTTCACTCACAAATCACACTGTTCAAATTAGTGCTTTCAAAAACCATTTGTAGTCACACAGATTGGATATTGACAGCTAGATTGAGTGGTGTCGATCTCAAAGATCACAGCTCATAGTTGGGTATTGTTTTGTAATGGTGATAGCACCTGTTCAGTCATACCTAGAACCATTAAAGGAATAGAGTCCAGCACCAGTCGCCTTCCTTTTCAAATCACTACGGGACTAGCAGGAATGTTGCACCATAGGCGTCGGAAGGTCATAATACCTGGGGGGGCGCAAATTAATTATTTCATCAAACGTGCACAAATTGAAATATAATACTATACTGAGTAAAACGATTGCAGTTATCGAATCTCAGTAAAAAGTAAGTCAATATATGCCAAAGAATTCTTTTCTGTGCTCATTCGCGGTTGCAAAATCTTTCATTACGAGATGTAAGTCTATCGCGTCTGTCTTTTCTTTGTGACAATGGAGTAGAACGACGTTATTGAGTTTTTCCTGGGTCATTGTTAAACGAAGGTATGTTTTTAACCGTCTTAAGGCTGAAAAAGACCTTTCTGCTGTTGCAGTCGTTACAGGGATTGTTAAAAATATCCTAACAAGTTTATGCACTTCTGAAAACATCGCGAGTGTTAATGGCGATGTTTTTAGTATGTCTGCCAGTACCCGAACATTTGTAACACTTTTCAGATGATCGTACGGTGATGTTTTCTTGATCTCATTGACCAAATCAGGAAGCATCGCTATTTGCCTCAACAATTTTTTCCCGTCTAAGTCTTTCGCATAAAACTTCAAAAGCGTTTCATCAATATTGCCATTTTCAACGTCACTAACCATGTTTGTGGCTTTAAGCAAGGTTGATTCGATCTGTAATGGAATTCGTAGAGATTCCTGACTAAATCGTTGTGACAGTTCTAGCACAATTATGTCGATTACTTCAAAGTAGGTCTTTTTATAATAATCTTCAGGCGTCTCAAACACATGAGACTCAGAGCCATCATCAATCCTTTTAGGAGGGCGTCGTTTACGAGCGAGACAAGGTGCATCCGTGAGATCTTTTGATCCTTCAAATACCTTTTTAAAACACACGGAAAGCTTCATCCGATCGTTGTCGTTGTAGATAAGATTTTGCAGTATCTGCCTGTTGCAATGCGTCTTGCAGAGTTGTGCTTTTGCCCTGCAGTAATAATGACACTTCCTCTGTCACAGCAAACACAAGGTAACACAGCTCTAGACCAAAATAGGTTTGAAATTTCTGAAGCTGAGCCAATACCCCTCCCGCTCGTCTTCCATAATCGTCATGGCTAGAACCATTTATTTCTTCAAATGCTTGTATTAGTGCTTGATAGTTCTCTATAACGGACTCTATTGCACCTGTTCTCACTGTCCATCGAGTAGGACAAAGAGGTTTGAGTCCATGTGAATTGGGATTGAGCTCATTTTTACATTTATTGAAAACAAGACTGCGTTTTGGAGAATAATGTATAAGTTGTGAGATTTCGCCAATCAAACCTAAACAATCGCGAACTATCGTGCTCATTTTAGCAGCATCTTGCAGACAAAGATTTAAGCAGTGAGCCAAGCAATGTACCTCGATTGCAGATGGTTCCTCTTTCTTCAGTTGTGTTGCAACTCCGGTTAGGTGACCCATCATGGTTGAAGCACCATCATAACCCTGGCCACGACATTGCGAAAGAGGTAATGAACAACGAATTAAAACGTCTTTAATTGCCGTAGTCAATGTGTTTGCATCTGTCTTTTCTACGTGCATAAGACCAATCAGATCTTCATGAATTACGAACTCTGTGTCAACCCATCTTATGCAAATTGCCAATTGCTCATGATTACTTACGTCCCGCGTTTCATCAGCTAAGACAGAAAATACACCGACTTCTTGAATATTCCTCAGTAACGCTCTTAACAAATGGTGCCCCATTAGTAGCACACATTCGTTAACGATGTCGACAGACAGATAGGTTCCATTATTGATCCAGTCTATAAAATTTGCATCACCACTGGCGTAAAGGTGAAGGAGTTGTCTCAAATTACCTTCCTTTTCATCATGTCCTCTTATTGCTAATCCTTGACGTAACAGCACTCGTAAGCAGGAAAGTTCCTTTAAAAACATGTCTCTCCTCTTTGCTTGAATCTTCTGTGCTGCTTCTTGTAGTTGTGAGTGTATACTAGGCATGCTGCATCTCTTCATTTTAAACATTGCTTCTTTATGACCTTCACTTACCTGATGCGTTTCAAATTTTTCTCTAGCCTTCTTCCAGTTGTTAAAACCGTCTCTAGTAAATGCTAATTCCAAATTTTTGCTTAGAACGAGTTCACCACGCGCCTCACATTGCCTGCAATAGAAACAGAAGACACTATTTCTTGTTGTGCACAACGTAAGCCATGGGAACTCCTCATACCACTTCTTTTGAAAGGAACGACACTCCTCATTTTTGCCTACTTTCCTTTTTTTGCGAGTAGCACGTAGTACTTCCTCACCTGTTGGCTGGTACGGATCGTGTTGGAGAACGCAACACTGTGCAAAGCAAAGTGAGGGTGCTAAAGGCTGGCTACTGATTGTATCGCAAGAATTAGAGTTGGTAGATACAGAAAGCATTTGGTCAGAATGAGATGGGTCAATGGCGATAGAGGTTGACATAGTCATAGATGATGTACCTAATAAATCAGACGATGCCGAACTATACGGTACTACAGATGAGGTTGAAGTGGATAGAATGATACTGAGAGAATCAGAGGCTGTGACATTATTTAATTCAGTTGCCGTAGTGGTCCCTGATGGAACATCGAGTCTCGTTGCAGAGGTACTGCTCGACGTGAGAATTGAATGGTCATCACATGTCTTTTGGGGAAAAAAGTCGGCAATATGCCTTTGGCGTTTCATGACCTTAAGATTTTCTGGATTTTGATTTGACGAAGCTTTGGACCTTGATACGATAACTCCAATTAAAGCACTAAGAATTAGCAAATTAATTAATTGATTTCGATTTTGTCATGTACGGCGTAGGCACTATTTATGTTGTACTACGCGCATCGACTTTGCATCTCGGCATATATTAATAATAATGTGTTCATAAAAGTGGGGGGGCGGAAAACTCAATGCGCCCCCTCTTAGTCAAACCTGGGGGGCTTTAGCCCCCTCTGCCCCCCCGGCTCCGACGCCTATGTGCACTGATGTAGTATATATAAACAGAACACTGGTTTGCATTTTAATTCATTGAGCAGATTTGTGAGATATGTATAGTATTGTGCAATGTGTACAAATTGAATGCAAAAGTTTAAATCCTTGTAGCATTTGTATTTTACAGATGCAGATTTTGGTTACTTTCTTAAACAGTTGTGTATTTGATATTGCTCTGTTTTGTCTGGTTTTGTTTGTACGCTGCAAAATTGTGTTCTCGGTGTAGTTAAAACATAGAACAGGTTTGAATGGAAAACACGAAGAGCTCAAAGTGACTTTTGTCAACATCTGACACAACAGAATTGAACGAACTAAATTGTCCTATTGTCTTGTATTATCACATTATGTGTTAACAAAGTTTATTGTCATAGCAACTTGCGCCATGTGACAATATCTTGCAAAATTCAGCCCACAGGAAGTGGTCTGAAATATTGTCTAATGCATTCGTCAAACCTCTCGCGCAAAATATGGAATGAAAGAGTACTACACGCTGCATTATGCAAGTGGTAGTCTGACCACTGGATTTTGCAAAACATTATATTAAGGTAATAGTTCCTTAAATGGAATAGTTGCTATGACAATGAGATATGTTTACATGATGTATCAATCTAATACTTGACAAATAAATCATTGGGTGGTGAGGTAGCAGAAGCAGAAAGTCACCACTTTTGAGTTCTGCATTTTCTCCATTCAAAACTTTGCTCTGTGCTGTAATTAACTACATGTACATGAGTTGTCATGCAAAAGTGTTCACTTTTAACATAGAATGTCAGTAAGGTCTATAGCACTAACAATTAACACACACACACACACGTACAACACACACACACATACAACACACACACACATACAACACACACACATACAACACACACACATACAACACACACACATACAACACACACACACATACAACACACACACATACAACACACACACATACAACACACACATGCAACACACACATGCAACACACACATACAACACACACACATACAACACACACACATACAACACACACACATACAACACACACACACATACAACACACACACACACATACAACACACATACAACACACACACATACAACACACACGTACAACACACACACACACATACAAACACACACATGATTTTCATACACTGCAGCTCGATGTCGTTGGCCTAAACTATGTCTCACGTCATGACGAAGCACCACTGGTCCTCACCACAGTGGAGCACGTGGCTTTCTCACCTGATGGTGGGAAGTGGATGGCTACGGTAGGCTTCAGTCATTCTCCTCTTCCCTCCCTCCACACCCTCACACCCTCTTACCTCCACACCCTCTCCTCCATGTGTTTGGCGTATCAATACGATAAGTGCTCACAGGGGTTGGGAATGAGTGTAGTGGTTTGTATTGGTTACAACTCAGGTACTCTTTAGATGGCAGTACCTTTAGGTGGCAGTACCTTTAGATGGCAGTACCTTTAGGTGGCAGTACCTATAGATGGCAGTACCTTTAGATGGCAGTACCTTTAGGTGGCAGTACCTTTAGATGGCAGTACCTTTAGGTGGCAGTATCTTTAGAAGGCAGTACCTTTAGGTGGCAGTACCTTTAGATGGCAGTACCTATAGATGGCAGTACCTTTAGATGGCAGTACCTTTAGATGGCAGTACCTTTAGATGGCAGTACCTTTAGGTGGCAGTACCTTTAGGTAGCAGTACCTTTCTCCCTCAATCATCCAGTTCTCCGGCCGAGTTGTTTCTTTGTTCTGCAAAATAAGTATGCATGTACTTTTCATGCCAAACCTTGGATAGTGTTTGTACATGGTAGTGAGAACTTGCTGATTGAGTTATGGATGGCTGAGAGCATGCTATTTTGGTTGTATGTGTTTGAACAGGATTACCTAGTTGGTTATTTTGTCCCTATGAGCAACAGACCTGTATCCATCTTATTTCTCCATGACCTTATCTGAGGCTGATTTAGCTATTGTAGTTTTCGTTGTGTGGTGTTTGACAATGAAGGTAAACATCTATAGCAGCAGCTGTGGAGCAGCTGACCTAGTCCTGTCCACTTCTCAGTGCAGGATGTTTGCAGTCCTTGAAGAAACAATTATTTCTTTTTAGTTTGTGGTTTCTTTAAGTTTGTGTTTTTTTTTAATAATTATTTTAAATCAATAGTGAAAGAATACCAGCCTTTCCCCCCCCCCCCCCCCCCCCTTCCCCTCCCTCCTCCCCTGCCACTCCTACCCTTTCCCTCCTCTCCTCCCCTTCCCCTCTCTCCTTCTCCCTGCCCCTCCTACCCTTTCCCTCGTACCCCTATCCCCGCTTCCCCTACCCTACCCCTACTCCTTCCCCTCCATCTCCTTCTCCCCTATGGGATAGTAGTCATCCTACTTGAATTTGATTGTTGCAGGCTTATACCTTAACCCCCCCCCCCCCCCCCCATCCCTCTCAGGTGGAGGCACGTGACGATGGCTTCACTGCACCAGAACTGCGGCTGAAGATGTGGCAGTTCAGCGAACAGCAGCAGAGGTTAGGTGACAATAGTCCATGGGATGTTGACCTGCGCCACTCAATTGATGTAGTGTGTTTGCCTCTTGCAGTTACTGTCTCTGCACCTGTGTGGACCCCCCGCACAACAAACCTGTTACTTCTCTGGCATTCCAGCCACACTCCAGTGAAGGGTCCCAGTTTTCCCACATGTTGGTGTCCACCAGCCTTGACGGGAATTTCAAGGTCTGGGTCCTGTTGGGGGGAGCATCTTCGTTGGACAAGGGGGAGAGGGGGGAGGAGACAGTGGCATGGGCCTGCCGATCTGTTGGCTACTACCATGCCCTGCCATGTTATGGGGCAGAGTTCAGCGAAGATGGGTCGCTACTGGCTGTGAATTATGGGAAGGTATGACTACTAATGGAAGGGTAAGAGTCCCTAGGTCACTACTGATGGGAGGGTAAGAGTCCCTAGGTCACTACTAATGGGAGGGTAAGAGTCCCTAGGTCACTACTGATGGGAGGGTAAGAGTCCCTAGGTCACTACTGATGGGAGGATAAGAGTACTACTGATGGGAGGGTAAGAGTCCCTAGGTCACTACTGATTGAAGGATAAGAGTCCCTAGATCACCACTAATGGGAGGGTAAGCGTCCCTAGGTCACTACTAATGGGAGGGTAAGAGCCCCTAGGTCACTACTGATGGGAGGATAAGAGTCCCTAGGTCACTACTAATGGGAGCGCAAGAGTCCCTAGGTCACTACTGATGGGAGGGTAAGAGTCCCTAGGTCACTACTAATGGGAGGGTAAAAGCCCCTAGGTCACTACTGATGGGAGGATAAGAGTCCCTAGGTCACTACTAATGGGAGCGCAAGAGTCCCTAGGTCACTACTGATGGGAGGGTAAGAGTCCCTAGGTCACTACTGATGGGAGGGTAAGAGGCCCTAGGTCACTACTAATGGGAGGGTAAGAGGCCCTAGGTCACTACTGATGGGAGGATAAGAGTCCCTAGGTCACTACTGATGGGAGGATAAGAGTCCCTAGGTCACTACTAATGGGAGCGCAAGAGTCCCTAGGTCACTACTGATGGGAGGGTAAGAGTCCCTAGGTCACTACTGATGGGAGGGTAAGAGGCCCTAGGTCACTACTAATGGGAGGGTAAGAGGCCCTAGGTCACTACTGATGGGAGGATAAGAGTCCCTAGGTCACTACTGATGGGAGGATAAGAGTCCCTAGGTCACTACTAATGGGAGCGCAAGAGTCCCTAGGTCACTACTGATGGGAGGGTAAGAGTCCCTAGGTCACTACTAATGGGAGGGTAAGAGCCCCTAGGTCACTACTGATGGGAGGATAAGAGTCCCTAGGTCACTACTAATGGGAGGGTAAGAGGCCCTAGGTCACTACTAATGGGAGGGTAAGAGGCCCTAGGTCACTACTGATGGGAGGATAAGAGTCCCTAGGTCACTACTGATGGGAGGGTAAGAGGCCCTAGGTCACTACTGATGGGAGGGTAAGAGTCCCTAGGTCACTACTGATGGGAGGGTAAGAGGCCCTAGGTCACTACTAATGGGAGGGTAAGAGGCCCTAGGTCACTACTGATGGGAGGATAAGAGTCCCTAGGTCACTACTGATGGGAGGGTAAGAGGCCCTAGGTCACTACTGATGGGAGGGTAAGAGGCCCTAGGTTACTACTAATGGGAGCGCAAGAGTCCCTAGGTCACTACTGATGGGAGGGTAAGAGTCCCTAGGTCACTACTGATGGGAGGGTAAGAGTCCCTAGGTCACTACTAATGGGAGGGTAAGAGGCCCTAGGTCACTACTAATGGGAGGGTAAGAGGCCCTAGGTCACTACTAATGGGAGGGTAAGAGTCCCTAGGTCACTACTGATGGGAGAGTAAGAGTCCCTAGGTCACTACTGATGGGAGGGTAAGAGGCCCTAGGTCACTACTAATGGGAGGGTAAGAGGCCCTAGGTCACTACTGATGGGAGGATAAGAGTTCCTAGGTCACTACTGATGGGAGGGTAAGAGGCCCTAGGTCACTACTGATGGGAGGGTAAGAGGCCCTAGGTCACTACTAATGGGAGGGTAAGAGGCCCTAGGTCACTACTGATGGGAGGGTAAGAGTCCCTAGGTCACTACTGATGGGAGGGTAAGAGGCCCTAGGTCACTACTAATGGGAGGGTAAGAGGCCCTAGGTCACTACTGATGGGAGGATAAGAGTCCCTAGGTCACTACTGATGGGAGGGTAAGAGGCCCTAGGTCACTACTAATGGGAGGGTAAGAGGCCCTAGGTCACTACTAATGGGAGGGTAAGAGGCCCTAGGTCACTACTGATGGGAGGGTAAGAGTCCCTAGGTCACTACTGATGGGAGGGTAAGAGGCCCTAGGTCACTACTGATGGGAGGGTAAGAGGCCCTAGGTCACTACTGATGGGAGGGTAAGAGGCCCTAGGTCACTACTAATGGGAGGGTAAGAGGCCCTAGGTCACTACTAATGGGAGGGTAAGAGGCCCTAGGTCACTACTAATGGGAGGGTAAGAGGCCCTAGGTCACTACTGATGGGAGGGTAAGAGTCCCTAGGTCACTACTGATGGGAGGGTAAGAGGCCCTAGGTCACTACTGATGGGAGGGTAAGAGGCCCTAGGTCACTACTGATGGGAGGGTAAGAGGCCCTAGGTCACTACTAATGGGAGGGTAAGAGGCCCTAGGTCACTACTAATGGGAGGGTAAGAGTCCCTAGGTCACCATTGATATTTGTTATGTGATGAGCGTACTTTAGTTATTTATGCACTTCTGGTTTCCAGTGTATCACACTGTGGGACCCCACTACATCTGCTCTGAAAACTGTCTTGAACGGTTCATTTCAGAAAGAGGAATTCAAGTAAGTTATGTGAAATTAGTGTCACGTTGGTAGAGCAATAGTTGAAGGGTATTGAATGTAGAAAGGGTTCTTAAAAGTGTAAATGATTTTGTAGGTATATCAGAAAGAGACACATGTCTGTGAGGCATGGTTTAAATGATGTCTGTAGTGCTTGCTTATGGGCAAGAAAAGTACTAATATACTGTGTTTTCAGTTATATTATATATTTGTTATATTTTTCAGAGTTTGATGATGCTTTACATGTTCATTTCTCGGTGATTGGTGCAAGCTAAAAAGGGGTGCATTGTTTTATAGAGGCAAATCGTTATCTTATGAGCAAAGTGATCAATTAATTACACCCTCACAGAATCCTTTCCATGTTGAATGTCTGTACTGGTACCAGTAAATTCTATTTGCTTTACGTCCTGTACGCATCAGAAATTAGTGGTGCCGCCCACCGACTCATCACTAATGGCACATTACCGCAATGAAACGTACGTGCACATGAAGTCAAACTATACTTGCACATGAAGTCAAGCTATACTTGCACATGAAGTCAAGCTATACTTGCAGGGCCAATTCCTCTACTCCACAGTCACTCTCACTACATCCATCAGTGTCATTTCCTCGGGTTCCTCTGCGTCATGCTTACCACTCGACCCCTACCTCTTTATCAACTGCTTCAATGTCCATCTACCCCTGCTTCTGCCTCTACTCCTGCTTCTGCCCCTACCCCTGCTTCTGCCCCTACCTCTGCTTCTGCCCCTACCTCTGCTTCTGCCCCTACCCCTGCTTCTGCCCCTACCTCTACTTCTGCCCCTACCTCTGCTTCTGCCCCTACCCCTGCTTCTGCTTCTGCCCCTACCCCTGCTTCTGCCCCTACCTCTGCTTCTGCCCCTACCCCTGCTTCTGCCCCTACCCCTGCTTCTGCCCCTACCCCTGCTTCTGCCCCTACCTCTACTTCTGCCCCTACCTCTGCTTCTGCCCCTACCCCTGCTTCTGCTTCTGCCCCTACCCCTGCTTCTGCCCCTACCTCTGCTTCTGCCCCTACCTCTGCTTCTGCCCCTACCTCTGCTTCTGCTTCTGCCCCTACCCCTGCTTCTGCCCCTACCTCTGCTTCTGCCCCTACCCCTGCTTCTGCCCCTACCCCTGCTTCTGCCCCTACCTCTGCTTCTGCCCCTACCCCTGCTTCTGCTTCTGCCCCTACCCCTGCTTCTGCTTCTGCCCCTACCCCTGCTTCTGCCCCTACCCCTGCTTCTGCCCCTACCCCTGCTTCTGCCCCTACCCCTGCTTCTGCCCCTACCCCTGCTTCTGCCCCTACCCCTGCTTCTGCCCCTACCCCTGCTTCTGCCCCTACCCCTGCTTCTGCCCCTACCCCTGCTTCTGCCCCTACCCCTGCTTCTGCCCCTACCTCTGCTTCTGCCCCTACCCCTGCTTCTGCCCCTACCCCTGCTTCTGCCCCTACCTCTGCTTCTGCCCCTACCTCTGCTTCTGCCCCTACCCCTGCTTCTGCCCCTACCTCTGCTTCTGCCCCTACCTCTGCTTCTGCCCCTACCTCTGCTTCTGCCCCTACCTCTGCTTCTGCCCCTACCTCTGCTTCTGCCCCTACCCCTGCTTCTGCCCCTACCTCTGCTTCTGCCCCTACCTCTGCTTCTGCCCCTACCTCTGCTTCTGCCCCTACCTCTGCTTCTGCCCCTACCCCTGCTTCTGCCCCTACCTCTGCTTCTGCCCCTACCTCTGCTTCTGCCCCTACCTCTGCTTCTGCCCCTACCTCTGCTTCTGCCCCTACCTCTGCTTCTGCCTCTACATGTACTTACCCTGTACCACAGTCCCCAACATAATGTAGTCTTGTCCCCCCATCAGCTCCCCCCCCCCCCCCCACCACCATCTGCATCTCCATGGGGGCAGCAGCTGTGCCCATGTCAGTGGCTGTGACTGCACAAGGTGCTATTGGGGCAGTGCTCAAGCCCAGCTGCTAGGGAGTCTATGGCAGTACCATCATCTGAACCTTCACTGTTATAGTCCCTAGGCAGTACCATCATCTGAACCTTCACTGTTTTAGTCCCTAGGCAGTACCATCATCTGAACCTTCACTGTTGTAGTCCCTAGGCAGTACCATCATCTGAACCTTCACTGTTATAGTCCCTAGGCAGTACCATCATCTGAACCTTCACTGTTATAGTCCCTAGGCAGTACCATCATCTGAACCTTCACTGTTTTAGTCCCTAGGCAGTACCATCATCTAGGCAGTACCATCATCTGAACCTTCACTGTTATAGTCCCTAGCCAGTACCATCACCTGAACCTTCACTGTTATAGTCCCTAGGCAGTACCATCATCTGAACCTTCACTGTTATAGTCCCTAGGCTGGTACGATGGTTATCTAATGCTTGTCATCCTGACCAGCTCCTTTGAACCACGTTTGGCCCATGTGTGTTTCCCCCACATAAGCTCGAAAACAATGCCATGTTGGATCTTGAGTGAACAAATCAACTTTTTTGCTGCCAGTGATCAGGCACAGGCAATTTCTGAGCAGGTTCGGGCTGACAGTCCCATTTGCTTCAGCAAGTTGTATACCAAGCCAGTGTCCATTCTCCACAAGAACGCTGCCATGCCCCCTTTTCAGCAATCACATTCCTGTTTATGGGCTCCAGTCCCTCAATGGTGATCTGCAAAGGTACATTGAGTAACGTTACTCATATAACCTACTGATGCAGCGTTTCCCACCACATACAAGAAACAGGGTCTGCCCTGTTTGAATCTCCTTGAAAATGGGCATGGTTATGTAATATGATATAAAATGTTATTGATTACATGACCGTGCCCATTTAAAAAAAAAATGCAAACAGGGCAGACCCTGTTTGTGGTATGTGGTGGGAAACGAACCATGTTCTCCATGGAAACTAATTTCTTGGGGGCGAAAAATTCTCAGCTCATTGACCAAATTGATATTTGTTGTTTTGCCGAGCAGAACACAGGTATATCTCTCAAGAAGTTGAAATGCAGGCTTTATCATACATGCTGATTATTCTGATCTCCTGATAGCTTTTGCCCATCATGCCTAAGGTACTCTGTGAGGAGAATAAGCCCGCCAATATGACAGCCACACCCATGTCTACTGTTTGTATAAGAATGTATGTTCCTTGCGCCTTTCTCGAGAGCATCTTTGAGGTGAGTACACATTCTGGTATCAGCTTCTTCGTGATCGCATTGCAGCATAGGCTGAGGAGTGCCATTGCACAGAACAGACTGACCTACAAGTGTAAACAAATAGAACAAGGATTGATGTATGATTTCTTTGATATGTGTATATATCAAACCTTAAGGCACTAACCTGATGTAATGTAGCCTATCTTTTCACCACATGTGACTAGAAATCTTATCTGTCAACAGGCTGAAAAGCTCTTCTTTGTTCTTTGGGTCCCTAAGAAAATCCTGAAAATAGTTTTCATCCTTTTTACTGTACTGCCTGGCTGCTGCAGCTGCTGCTGCTCTCTGTGCACTTCTGTACACCAGGCACTCAATGTGATGTTTGGCTTCAATAGCAACAGCAACTTCTAGTCTCCCCCTTAAATTGTAGCCAGCAAAGTTGTATCATTGAGTTCTGTAACCATACTTCAAAGATCACTGTCAAGCTTCAATGTAGAACACTAATGTAGCGTACTGTGCGTGCAAAAGTATTCTCTTTAGCTTAGAGGGTGCAAACTTAATGTGACAAGATTTGTGCCATTTTGCTCCGTTCCTGTGAAACATATCAGCTGTGCTAGTACCATTCCCTTGGATCTAGCTCAACTGGTAATGCATTCAGAGCTTTAAATTAGTCTACACTTTTTGGAAGCTTGTGTATACTTCATATCCATTGCTCGGGAGCGAGTTGTCTGGACGTCTGAGATCACTGCCACCTTAAACTGAACAGATCACGAAAGTCATCCCAATCCATCGATTGCCACATCGTTTGATTTACATTGAACTGATAATTAGATAAGGAATTTCAGCTTGTTTCTTTATCATACACCGTTCTATGGTGCCTGAGGACTTGCTGCTTTGTTTAGCTCAGTACATTAAAATGCACACGTATATGAAGCTAGGGTAGTGAGTGCGCTCAACTATTACTGGCGCTGGGGAGATGCTAATTTAGGATGGAAAATTGTTGGCTGTCAGAATGATTTGCTTCGTAAAGAAAGCGCTCATAAGACAATGTGGGGGTTGGAATATAAAAAATAAAATAAATACTTTAGACATTTTGAGATGCCATCAAAGAGGGCATGGCACATTTCAAGACGTTATTTCTTGCAGTGCACCATCTCAATTTCATGGCAGCCCTTCTGGTATCGATAGATATGTCCCAAAGAATATGTATGCCGGTTTTTATGCTTTCCACCATGTAGCATCTCACTGAAAATGGACTCCACTATAATGGAATTTGTTGAGACAGAGGGAAAGTTACAGTATGATTTCTAGTATCTCAGTTGGAGATGATAATGTTGTAATAGTGCAGCCATCAATCAGGCATACCCCCACCTTGCCTTGCCAAGGAGAGTGATGTTTGTGGTGATCTTTGTTGCATAGACTTGAAAGGTGCTCCACATTGCATGAAGTAGACTTCTTGGGGCTTTGAGTCCCATTGTACAGACTGAGAGGAATATCTCATTTAAATCACATCTTTCTGAATTTAAATCATGTCTCCCACATGCCATACCATTTTTGTATCATGACTGTGCACTTCACCTCATGACTGTGCACTTCACCTCATGACTGTGCACTTCACCTCATGACTGTGCACTTCACCTCATGACTGTGCACTTCACCTCATGACTGTGCACTTCACCTCATGACTGTGCACTTCACCTCATGACTGTGCACTTCACCTCATGACTGTGCACTTCACCTCATGACTGTGCACTTCACCTCATGACTGTGCACTTCACCTCATGACTGTGCACTTCACCTCATGACTGTGCACTTCACCTCATGACTGTGCACTTCACCTCATGGCTGTGCACTTCACCTCATGACTGTGCACTTCACCTCATGACTGTGCACTTCACCTCATGACTGTGCACTTCACCTCATGACTGTGCACTTCACCTCATGACTGTGCACTTCACCTCATGACTGTGCACTTCACCTCATGGCTGTGCACTTCACCTCATGACTGTGCACTTCACCTCATGACTGTGCACTTCACCTCATGACTGTGCACTTCACCTCATGACTGTGCACTTCACCTTCAGCACGAAGGCACGCTTGCTTTGAACGGTTAAGAATTATATAGCGGCCAGTCTCATAATTAGAGCAATAGTTTTACGTTCAAGCTCATGTAGTTTGGCGATTTTTATATATAACAGGTGTCCTATCATCATGGATAGACTGGTGTCCTAACATTATGGATAGACTGGTGTCCTAACATCAGGGATAGACTCGCATTTATTGTTCTATACATGTAGATGTATTGCTATCATTATTCCATACACTTCCCCCCACCAAAATATGGATTGTGGTTTTGTGGTGGGAGCACTTTCCACATGTAATGGCAAATGCTCCTGCATTAATCAAATAGTAATAGTGGTCTGACCTATATAGAGTGTTTGTCAGTTGTATACTCTGCTGATATTAATTTTAGCTGATATTAATTTTTGCGGCCAGTATGGTGTGTTACAGATTAAATTGCTCCTTTGCACTTTTTAAAAAAGGATCTGTCTTGTATTATCTGTGGCCAGTGTACTTGTCTCATCACCAGTGCATTACAGCATGTCTGATACCACCCCTAACATGAAGGCACTACAGCATGTCTGATACCACCCCTAACATGAAGGCATTACAGCATGTCTGATACCACCCCTAACATGAAGGCATTACAGCATGTCTGATACCACCCCTAACATGAAGGCATTACAGCATGTCTGATACCACCCCTAACATGAAGGCACTACAGCATGTCTGATACCACCCCTAACATGAAGGCATTACAGCATGTCTGATACCACCCCTAACATGAAGGCACTACAGCATGTCTGATACCACCCCTAACATGAAGGCATTACAGCATGTTTGATACCACCCCTAACATGAAGGCACAAAGCCACTTAATGTTTGTTTCCCTCCTCCCCAGGAACATGGTGTTTGGCCGCCAGTCCTCATCCCATTGCCTCGTGGCCTCCTCTTCACACCACCTCTATGTGTGGGACCTGCTGAGCTGCTCAGGTAGGCAGTGAGTAAAGAGATAGCTGAGCTGCTCAGGTAGGCAGTGAGTAAAGAGATAGCTGAGCTGCTCAGGTAGGCAGTGAATAAAGAGATAGCTGAGCTGCTCAGGTAGGTAGTGAGTAAAGAGATAGCTGAGCTGCTCAGGTAGGTAGTGAGTAAAGAGATAGCTGAGCTGCTCAGGTAGGCAGTGAGTAAAGAGATAGCTGAGCTGCTCAGGTAGGCAGTGAGTAAAGAGATAGCTGAGCTGCTCAGGTAGGCAGTGAGTAAAGAGATAGCTGAGCTGCTCAGGTAGGCAGTGAGTAAAGAGATAGCTGAGCTGCTCAGGTAGGCAGTGAGTAAAGAGATGATGTTCTCTCTGCATCTTCCTAGCTGAACCTCATCTCACAGCTTGTATGTGTATGACCAGGTGCATAGCATAACCCTTTGTACACCAGGTGCATAGCATAACCCTTTGTATGTACACCAGGTGCATAGCATAACCCTTTGTACACCAGGTGAATATATCTCTCTTAACCCTTTGTACACCAGGTGCATAGAATAACCCTTTGTACACCAGGTGAATATATCTCTCTTAACCCTTTGTACACCAGGTAAAAGGTCCTGTGGTCTAGCAGGTTGGCTCCACCTGGGTACATGGGATAGGCTGACCTCAATTGAATATTGCTGTGTCCAAACCACTAATGAGGATACATTCACCTGGCAATTTCCTGTGGATTGTGGGGGGGGGGGGGGGGGGGGGGGGGATAAGATGTTGCCTAAAAGTCTGACACTGATTGCATTTTGCCATTTAAGCATAATGAAATTCTTGTTGTAATTAGGTTTTCCTGACTCATGGCTTATTGAGCTGTCCCACCAATTGTTGTATAGCACCAAGGCTGATTATTTTGTGACTCAAAATGAATGTCATTTTTTTTTAGCTTTGAACCACGCTTGAATTCATTTTTTAAAAAAAATTTTTTAGTAATACGACATGTGCCTTTGTTATGATGTTCCACTGATCATGACTCACACACACACCCTGGTACTACCATGTCTGCACACACACACCCTGGTACTACCATGTCTGCACACACACACCCTGGTACTACCATGTCTGCACACACACACCCTGGTAATACCATGTCTGCACACACACACCCTGGTACTACCATGTCTGCACACACACACCCTGGTACTACCATGTCTGCACACACACACCCTGGTTAAAACTACTCTACCACTCTGTCACTGCAGTCTTGTGGTGCGTTGAAGCCAATGTGGAACGACTGGTAGCAGATCCTTTTAGCTCATTGGTGGCTGCCTTTGTTTCCATGGTGACCAATACTGATGCCTCCAAATCCATTCACAGTAGGTTGCCCCCTCCTCCCCCACCCTCCTCCCTCCTCCCCCACCCTCCTCCCTCCTCCCCACCCTATTATTTGCTGGTTTGATCGTGTCCTCCATTATGTGTGCAGTGTACCTCATCTCTCCACTCTGCGCTACGCCTGTGGCCATTCATGAGGGCGTGTGTAAAGGGGGTGTACTGGGGGCAGTGTTTCTCCCTGGCACTGCAAGCAAGGGATCAACACTGTTCTTCATGGACCGACGACAAGTAAGTTAATGTGCTTGTGGAAGGAGTATTTTTGTTCACCACCTGTGGCTGTGAGATATCGTCATCGTCGTGCACGAGAACCAGTCAAGGCTGAGGGGAGGACTACCTTGTGTGGGGCAGAACTAAAAAAAAATTTTGTGTGCATTAGTATTTATGCTCTGTTTAGAAAGGTTTCACCTGCAGTCACTGGGAGCTTCTACTGTTCCTTACTGTTTAGATGCAGTTAGCCATGTAGCTAATCTAAAGGTCTTTTGAATATGGTCACTTAGGCCATTCAAACTTGATTAGTTGTTTCTCGGGCAAACTTATAATAAAATGGGGTCGGTAGGTAGGGCAAAGAAATAAAAATAACACATGAATATAATTACACACCGCACGCTACAACTGAGTAGTTGGGCGTAGCCCGACCTTTGCGTATTGGTGGAAGGTCGGGCATCAAGCTATATGTGATAATAGCCCACATATGTGATAATAGGGGCCCACATACGCTATCAGATGGGTACAAATCCAGGTATAGGCTTGATACCCGACCTTTCGCCAATACGCAAAGGTCGGGCTACGCCCAACTAACAAATGAATTCGTTGCCTCTAAGTCTTGAAAACGTTGTTTTAAGTTTAAGACGGCCGACTTTGTGCGTTTTGCCTTCTGATTGGCACAGAAAGCATAGGGGACGGACCTTCTGTCATACCACAGTAGAAGCAAGATCGTGACCTCAGCGACTGTTTCGCTACCTAAATTAACTTCCAGCCTTTCAATCAGGGCACCAAAGTTGTAATCCGTGTCGCATTTGATGATGCTTCTCCTGCTCTACAAAGCCATGTAAATTTACCATTCATTTTAATCCCTGATCTAATTTTCCGTATATTTTGAAATTGTTTTTTTTTTTTTGCAAAGCAATTTTTTTTGGGTCGGTCGGGCCCGAGAAACAACTAATCGAGTTTGAATGGCCTTACAGCAAAGGATGTCAGCTTATGAATTATTTGTGATGTGCGCTTATGAATTATTTGTGATGTGCGCAGAGTTCTAACCATCAGGGACATCCATGGACATCGTTAGGAGGGCATCTGTGAACATCGTTAGGGGGCATCCATGCATGGACATCATTATGGATATTATTCAATTGCCATAATTAATAACTACTTTGTGGGATTGACCTAAATTTTTGAGTTATTACAATACAAGAGCAATGCATTGGCATTGCTGTGATGTGAATAAATACATGTAGGTACATGTGACTGAACACCCGTGTTGTTGATGACCATACATTAATTTTGTTGTTTAGATGCTATATTGTTTTGGAGATAGGGATAAACTCACTGAGGGCACAAGGGTTAAGGTGAGTGTGGTAAGCCTGTTTGCTCGGTACTGATTGTGGCGGTGGCAGCAGTCTACCCGCAACCAAAAAACAGAGCAGGCATTTGTTGAGATATTTGGAGATCCATCTCAGAACAAAGGTACTTCTTTAAATACTAGTACTTCCATTTGGAGCCACTAAGCTGCCTTTGTCTGTAGTGCCTCCCAACCAGCTGTTTCCCCAGACTGAGAACCTCGTCCCTTCTATCAAAAGTGCCCATCTTCATCAGGTGTGTCCCCTCAGTAGTAGAGGTGCAGGTGTGTAAATAGACAGTGTTGCAGCTGTACAGTGCTCCTCCGCACGCCCTCCCGCCTATGAGTGGACTGTGTATGTCCTTCCTGAAGTCCCTGCTTCCTGCTGTCAAGAACCTCAACGAGAAGTGAGTGCTACTTACGGTTTGTTGAATAACATTTCCAAGTCTCCTATCTGCAGTGATGTCACTGATGACCAATGTGCAGGTAATGATTATCAGTGACCTTTTGTGGTGGGGGATAGGGTTAGGAATGATTCATTGGTCAAAGATGATGTGGATAAGGTTAGGAATGATTCATTGGTCAAACATGATACTTATTTGATTGTGACCCACTGAGTAATGGGGTCATTTCAATAGACCCTTCTCCTATAAGATTAGGAATGTCATAGGGAGGCAGAGAGGCTCAAGCTTTGAACTTAATTTGATTCGTATCATTGTGGCTGCCTGTGGGATGCCGTCTTTGGAGAAGGGTCTATTGGGAAAGTAGGGGGGTAGGTATATGAATGATGATGTATGTGTACCAGTGGCTTAAAATTTGTATGTACACTGCAACACTGCACTAGTTAGGCTGATACACTGCACTAGTTAGGCTGATATGGTAGGTGTGATGGAGATACAACTGACACAGCTGATGAAATATAGGCTATTGATGTCGTAAAATGCCAGTTCCATGACCATGTAAGGATCTACACCCACATTTGTGCTGATTTCACAACATTTATCCATTAAAGCTAAACAGTACCCTTTTTTAGAACCCTTATTTAGTACCCTTATTTTTACCACCAGCCTTATTTGAGTGGTGTGGGGTAAGAGGGGCCCCTATAGGTCAGGTGTGGGGTAAGAGGGGCCCCTATAGGTCAGGTGTGGGCAACACTGAATCCCTGAGAGTGAAAGTTTTGTTGAACTCACTTTTCAAAGATTAGTCTGAAGACCCTCAATTGCTATTAAACCTGTGTGCTTTGTTAACCTCCTCTATACATTGTTCTTGCCAAGTGTTCTACCATTCCAATTTAAAAACCTTCTCTGTTCAAGTTAAAGTCATAAGATGGGCCATGAAAACATGGCAACTTCTATCTTTTTGTATTTCAGCAATTAAAAAAATCATTGAATTTGGTGTCTGTAATAGTGTAAAATAACTTTGGGAGGTCAAAGTGGTTGTCTGATTGGTATGAAAGGGTGACCTTGACATGTTTATACAACACAGCCCACTGATTTGTACAACATAGCCCACTGATTAGTACAACATGGCCCACTGATTAGTATAACATGGCCCACTGATTAGTACAACATGGCCCACTGATTTGTATAACATGGCCAACAAATAGCAAACACTGGACATACCAGACTTACATACTAATAAGTAGTCCACAGAGGTGGTCAGCAGGTATACTAAGGGCAACACATATTACATCTAGAGCTTCCAAAACTGATTTGTTATACTATTATTATACTATTATTATACTATTATTTTTTGCCTTCCAATTTCAACGCTTGAAATGTTTAGGCTATGAGCGTGGGATTTAAAGTTTTCTTGTATGAGAATTTGGTTCAAGAATCAATTATTGTATTACAATTATTAATATAAACAACCAAAAGGGATAGATAAACAAACAGCAGTTTGAAGCCACTTTTGTAGTGCAACTCCTGTAAAGCTAAAGGCTCCAGTCAATGTGTTAGCTCAGTTTGAATCTCATTGGCTGGGTAGGTTGGTTCTTATTTATGAAGATGCTTCGCAGTTATTAATGATTTGGACAAAGTTAATGTACAAACGTCCAGCAGAAACCACCGGGAACGTGGGTTCCCGCACAGTTCCCGCTAAGCATACCATGTTATAACAATTGTACATTAGTAATGACAATTTTAGTTGCATCTATAAATATAAGTACAGGGTAAGTAAATAACCAAACTAGCTATCTTTGATGTACAGCTGTGAAATGCAGGACCTAGCACTTGTGGTTGACGCTTTGTATACAAGAGTTCTGCAAGTGGTTGACTTCAATTGTGAAATGACACAAAGGTCCTTTCTTACAATATTAATATATGTTTCCCATAAATGTAATTGTGTTTACAACTGTTCACACGAGCAATTAATTTTCATACGAGCGGGGCAAACAGCTTGCACAAAACAACAAAACAGAACACTGTCCCTTTTGTTTTAACTCAATCTCGGTGTGAAAGTGTGGAGAGATCTTACAAGTAGTTTTCTACTGTGACCCAAACCCACAATCCCAAAAATACTCACATGCGGCACACTTTATGCTGCATGCCCTAAGGACCAAAAATATCTCCTGCTCGTATAGCTGTTACCAAGAACAACCACAGCTTTGCCTCGCACTCGATCCCCAATCTTCAGTCCCGGTGCCATGTTTTTCAATTAATCATGCCCCTTTTTAAGTTATCTATGTTGTACCCGTGCGGGGAACATTGGTTCCCACTAGGTTCCTGCAAAAAGTGACAACTACTTGATTTAACGCAATAGTTTGGCTCACTATATTGGTTTCTTTGCATTCGCATGTGTCTTTTTAGCATACATGCAAGTACTTCGGAAATAAGCATTGCGGGAACTTCCCGGAACGAATGCTGCACGTTCGTACATTAAGCTTAAGATTGACAACAACTTGAGGCTTTATCTGGTATCTGTGTAATTAATAAATAAAATGAATTACTTTCTATTGGTCATAAAAATATTTTACACGATTTTATTTGGTGGCGACATGTGTATGTAATTTTCATTGACTTAGTAATGTGGCTCTGTCACTGCCATTGTCATAAGTGCTTAGTGTAATGATGTGTGCCTGTGTGTTTAATCGTACTAGAATAGTTACTTTTATATGGTTTATCAACAGCTCAAACATGTATATGTAAGATTGTTTAAATCAGTGATTTCTGCTCTTGCACACTTGATTGGTCATATTTGATACAACCAAGACCTTTCATCTTTCTTTTTGCATCAAATGAAGGTACAAGTATTCCTTACAACTGAAAAGTTTGTGTACGTATGACATCATATGCTATTTGCAGTTCCTAAATGACTTGCATTTTGGCAATTTGGACTCATACATATTGTAGGCACCTAACTGTCTTGATTCTCTTAGCCCTACCATCCTCTAAATCCATCTGCCTAGGCTGCTAGCCTGCCGCCAGGACCTTAGTTGGTCATGTGCTACTTAGCAATGTGATGGAGTGCACAAACATGAAGATATTTGGCTTGAAAAGAGGGTCCCCCCTTGCCTTCTTTGATAAATGGGGCCCAATAATCAACTATTCTAGGGTCGGTTGTTAGTCAGGTCCCCAGACTACTGTGAATTACGATATTTGTGCAGGTGCTAATAGACTGTTAGAGTGGGTGAAGTGTAAACATTAAGCATCACTATATGCTTCTAAGCGGTGCAAGCAGAAAGGGAGCCAAGGCCATTGATAATGATGAAGCAATGCAAGCAGTTTATCAGCGCCATGTAGAGCTTTGTGGACTCTGAAACAGAATGTTCCAACTATTGTGCAGCCACCAACGGACCAATGGTCACAGCCCCATCCTCTCCATCTACTAGTACTGCTTCATTTGGTAATATTATTCCACCAGAATCCTTGAGCATACAACATTTTGCTTCTAGAACTAATGACTTGGCTGCTAAAGTATTTATGGGCAATTAATGTGATCCAAAAGCACCACTCTTTTAGAAGCTGTGAAGGTATCGCTGCTGTCTTCCAGCGTATGTTTCCACACAGTGCAATTGCTTCTGAATTTACATGTTCAGAGGGTAAATGTGCTTATCTAACAACATTTGGCATCACTTATTATAGCAAAAGTAAAAATAGAAAATAGTTATGTTTTACTATTTGATGAAGTCATAAATTAATGTTACTTGATGAAGAGTTGAGCCTTAAGGCACCACAGATTAAAAAAAAAAATGCTTAGTGCTGAGTGCATGATTATATGTCAAATTACACATATGATATAAATATCGTTTTTTATTGTATTTATCAACTCAAACTGGTTTTGAAATGTGTTTTAATAAAAGTTGTGGGGAAAAAAAGTTAATGGAAGTGTATGAGCCCTGGCTTCAGTATACTTGTATCCAGTGGCGGTCTGGGCACTAATTATCTGGTGCATAACACTTATTTTGTGCCCCACCCCCACCCACTAGGAGGCTTAGATGTCGAATTTAATGCAAATATGGCTGGTGTAGGATCGATATGACAGTGTTATAATAGCGCTTTGGACCACTCCGATGAGCTCTGGGGAAACTGAATTGCATCATAGCAAAGAGAGAATGTTACGTTCACCAGACATTATTAGCAAACTTTCAAGCCTTTCCTGAGCCAGTGTGAACCGATGTCGCATCTTAATGGTGCTAGTTCCGTACGGGGTATACCCCGTATATACGGGGTATACCCCGTGGAATTGTAAACGTTTTATTTAGGTCCAGGACATTGCAAATATTCAACAACTATTACAATAATGTAAAGGGATGGTTGAATAGTAAGGGTACACTATACCATAGTATAAATACTTTCCTACAATATGCAATGCTGCAAAAAGTTGAGCCAACTTTATCGGTAAAAAATTATATTCATCTGTTTAGCGGTTTTGTACTACTGTAACGTCTCCACCCCATTCAGAAAAAAAGGCTCGTGTTTCAACGTGCGCATCTCTGTAACCGTGATTTCCATGACCGCGTCCACGTACGTTTTAGGAAAGAATAGGGTGCTCCAACATGACTTTGAAAACTGTACGTAGCAGCGTATACGGTTACAGAGATGCGCTTGTTTATACAACTTTAAAGCCTTTTCATTTTGGTGGAGCAGAGTACAGTAGTATCGCTCGTATAATTCTATGCATTTATGACACATGACACTTTTGTTTCGTTTACTAAACGTTTACTTTCGTTTAGTCATAATAAGTCACTTACATGAAGCACGACTCGTTTTTTTTGAACAAGAAACGATTCTACCTATACATAACGTGTCAACTTATGCACATTGCATCAGAAAGTAACGGCCGGTCAGTTTAAATAAGTTCAATATAGCGAAGCACAGGTGCTGCCATTTTGTTGTTGATCGAAAATAGTACTGGATGCATGGTGGCTACAATAACTGTCAAAGCCACAAAACGACTGAATATAGTTAATACACTAACAGCAAGTGGAGTACCTAAGGGTTTTTAATTTATCATCGCTGCTGGGTATAACTATTAATAATATTTTTATCACCATAAAAAAGTGGAATGTATGTGTGTTACACCAATATATAAATCTTTGCTCTAACTTGATTTGGCAGGGTGTGGTTAACGTAGAAATTATAACCATACAAAGATCTTTAAAAACACGTATGTTTACGGCAGTGCACTATTTTAATGCAAAAGAATTAAAAGCTGAAATTATGCATAAAAGTACATAACCCTAAGCCTCACATTCGCTAAAAGTTAGGGTAAAATCAGAAGTATGGTTTGTATGTTTCATGCCCCTTGTTGTATACCCCGTAATTTCGGGGTATACCCCGAACGGAAGAGATTAATACATTTTAGTGCAGAAAAAAGAGCTTTCTGCAGTACTATAGTCTCTTGTGCCATGACGTAATGTATAGGATATTACGTCTGTTCACTAACGCCAGCATTCCATGTGCAAGCGGCAGAATGTTGGTGCTACCAATAAGATTGGAGATGTCATGTGACAGGAGGTAATTAGGCCGCTGTGGAATTCACACCTCACACAACATAATGGTGCTGTATTCTAAGCAAGCTATTGATCTTGCCATTTCAAAAGCCACAGAAGAACGGGTTATGTAGGGTACTACGACCAAATCAACTCACTGCACTAAGAAGCTTTGTGCATTCAAGGGCAAGGGACGTGTTTGTCTGCCTCCTAACGGGAAGCGGAAAGGCTAGTGTGTGAGCAGGGGTTTGTGAGCAAGGAGAACAGATTTACTGCCAAACATTTCGACGACCATAGCAATTAACGTTGAGAAGATGTCAAGATTCGCTTCGTTGTGAATGGGTTGCCAATTTTTGGTATCTACTTGCAAGTACACGAGCAGCTGTTCTTAAAGTTAAAGATGTGGCTTAGATTACAGAGTATTTTACTCTATAATCTATGGGTGTGGTCGCTATGTGGCCGTGGGTGAGCTCTAGCTGACACGCCTTCTAGGATATTTGTGGGTGATAATTGCATTCTTTGCTCGTAACTACAGCGATAGTTACATTCCTGCTTGTCACGAAGAAGTGGTGTTAGTGAACAGACATAATATTCTATACATTACATCATGGCACGAGAGACTACTGCGGTACATGTGCTGTGAATGTACATTGCAGTATCTGTGCAACTATATTGATGTCGGAAGGAAAACTGGAAAAAAAATCAGGGGCCTGTTGCAGAAAGCTTAAAAAGCAACTAGGGTTGAGGAAGATAGCCATAAGCTGGTATATACAGGGTGTTTCACAATCAAGGAAAATTAACTGCAAGCAGTTAATTAACTTAAAATTGTTGATAAATGCTCCATTAACGTGAGCTTAAATGTTGATGTAAACAAACTAAATATTATTTTAATAATTAATTTAATCAATTCAATAAAATTAAATTAACGAAAACGAATTAATAATCCCCGATAACACCTAATTAAAACAACCATTTTAGAAGCATCCAAAAGCTCCAACTTTTAAAAATATCAACTTGGCCGAATTTATTAATAAATTCAAACCACTAAATCGAGTTACAATGGCCCCTAAATCAAGTACATTGCAAAAATTAAAAAATCACGATTTCAATCTTGAATAACTTCTAAATGGAAGCAGTCAATTTAGTACAGTTTGCAGCTTTTAACTAACCACCATTTATTAACATTAATAATATAAGGCCGTGCATACATGCATAGAATGAACAAGGCAGGGTGCCTGAGCTAACACATCATAGCTCCAAAGCCATGTAATTGAACAAATCAGATTAATGAACCATGGCCACTTGCTTTGCGGGTGGGTGGGAGGGGCAGCTACAGCTGTTAATCAAATGCAGAGCAATATGTGAGGCCTGAAATTAAGCGGGTTTTTGGTGCCCTGTCAGTTGTTTGGTGTCCCCCTTCTTGGGCTCTGCTGGGGGGGGGGGGGGGGGGGGGGGGGGGATTTGGCCCCCCTCCCCTGCATCCCTGGCCAGACCACCACTGCTTGTATCCCAAAACTTGGGTACCAACAAAATGAAGTGCAGCAATGATCATTAAACCATGTTTTTTAACTTCACATACTGTACTGGCTCAGAGATTATTTTTTGTGTAAGCAACCAATTGGCATTGCATTGAAAAGGATACCAGTATCCCATTGTTTACCTAGTTTAAAATGTTACTACCAAACCTTTATGTGTACTCAATCCTTTTCAATTTTCAAATTTGATGTATGTTGAAGAATTCCTCTTCAGTAATTCAAACTTCCAAGTGTGATGTCACCATGGGACCTTTATGGTACTTCGCTGTTGGTATGGTGATGTAATGTTCCTCAGCCACTTTGTGTTACATGGGGTGGCCTGTCATTCAATCTTCTTAGTGATTACACGTAGCCACACCATCACTGTACCTTTACTTGGCTTCCTTTGTTGCTGCATGTCGCAGACAACATGTACTAAAAATGTCACATAACTGCTAATTTCTGTTCGTAAACGTTAGGTTGTCATGGTCTTCCGAAGCTTTATGTTAAGACTTTGTAGCTTGTAATGAAAATGCAGGCCAGTAAACTATGGCTTGCTCTCTATTAGTGTCTGTGCATGTGCTCCAATTAGAAAAATGGTCAGACCACTTATATGAGGTGTGTGCAGGGTTGTAATCTGTCTTGTTGTCACAGGGGTGTGCATTATTTGGGTTGTTGTGTGTTCCATATGTTCAAAAACAGTCTTATTATTAATTTATCCTCAGTGTTATGAACAACATGCCTGAGTTTAACCAGAATATATAAACTGGCAACTATAAAAATTCAAAGTGTGATGATAATCCTGTTAGCTACGGTTGCCACAGGAAAAAATATCGTATTCCCAGCCCTGGGTTTACCCTGGGTTTTGTTTGATGATCCCAGGTTGATAGGCTATTAACAAAATTCACAGTTGACTTGGCAGACCTCAATGGTTGATTTAGTCGTTATCAACCTGGGATCGTCGAACAAAACCCAGGCTGGGAATACGATATTTTTTCCTGTGATGTTACTCCTGTCATGGTTAAATTATTATGTAAGTTATTTATGTCTTTTAGAAATCATAGGCCTTAAGTCTTGTACCTAAATACTTGCAGATGGGGAGGAGGAGACTCGTGGCAATGAGGGGGAGGAGTCAGAAGAAGAGGACAGGAAAAGAACTCAGGAAATCAGCATCGTTACGGAAGCAACAATGGATACAGAACATGAGTTTGAAAGAACAAATATGAGTTCTCAGGTTGAGGCATATGAATGGCTCTTCGTACCACCCTGAGGAAAAATATATATATCTATACTTTTTTTTCTTTTTCAGAGACCATTTATGTGTCATACAGTGACTTGGTTTTGTGGCATGGAAATCAATCTACATTTACATATACCTTTCTGTCACCAGTTGGAGATGCTTGCTTTGGAGTGTGTCGAATGTGCAAGTGTATTATGAGCTGAATTGGTGTAGGTACATATAACTTCAAAGAGTTGTAGTTATTCAGTATTCCAACAGCTACTTTCAAATCAGAATGGGAAGGTGAAAGTGAAACCCATGACCATTTAGACACTTGTTGGTACACCCACTCTCTGCTCTTCCATATGTCCCCCTTCCCCGAGCTACAGTGGAAACCATCACACTTGCTCCTATAATTTTTTTGTACTTTTATTTTGTTCACTTGATTATATTTCAATAACAATGAGCTCAAATGGAAATCTGACAACGTAGGTATAGTGTAAAACTATTTTTCAATATATACTGAAAGTTAAAAAGCATCACGTGACTATTTACTTTTGTTATTAACACTTGTTGTGACCCCAGTACAAAAAAAATTGTAAGCATAATTCCTCCTCCTGTAGGCAATAGATCTTAACCATATTCGCAATATATCTAAAGAACAAGCATTAGCAACCTTTGGCCGAGTCGGTTTTTAAGTCCGGTAAATAGTTACGGTATTATCGAGCTAGATATGCGTTTTTAGCTCGTAAAAGCTTAGCGATGCTATTTCGTAGTACGCTCTCACTGGACTGATATATTTCGTTTCCGAATCGTCACATGTTAGATCTATCGCGAAATCGTACTTGGGAGGCAATAGACCCTCCTTTGCCGTTAAAAAAGTGCCATCAGAGCTGAGTACCTGAAAACCTCCGCCATTTCGCGATGAATAGCATTTGAAACGTCATCATTGCGTCATTTTGTATCATGAATATATTTATAATGTGACGTACGGCAGAATGGATGCAAGTGCTGTCAATGAAGATTGCGAAACGGTTCTTAACCTAACGATGCTACATCTTGCAGCCACTCACGACGAACGTCAGAGGCAACTCTAAAGCTGGAAGCGAAGCGGACGCAATTAGCTATTTAGAAGCTGCCATCAAGGATTCGAAGCTTTGGGTGATAGAACGCTAGCCTTGCGAATGCCTTGATGGCACGGAAAGCTTCCCAATTTGATGCTACTGATTTACCAGACGTTCGTCGTGAGTGGCTGTAAGATGCAGCATCATTAGGTTAAAAACCGTTTTCGCAATCCTCAATGACAGCACTTGCATCCATTCGTATTATCTCTGCCGATACGTCACTTATAAATATATTCATGATACAAAATGTCGCAATGATGACGTTTCAAATGCTATTCATCGCGAAATGGCGGAGGTTTTCAGGTACTCAGCTCTGATGGCACTTTTTTAACGGCAAAGGAGGGTCTATTGCCTCCCAAGTACGATTTCGCGATAGATCTAACATGTGACGACTCGGAAACGAAATATATCAGTCCAGTGAGAGCGTACTACGAAATAGCATCGCTAAGCTTTTACGAGCTAAAAACGCATATCTAGCTCGATAATACCGTAACTATTTACCGGACTTAAAAACCGACTCGGCCAAAGGTTGCTAATGCTTGTTCTTTAGATATATTGCGAATATGGTTAAGATCTATTGCCTACAGGAGGAGGAATTATGCTTACAATTTTTTTTGTACTGGGGTCACAACAAGTGTTAATAACAAAAGTAAATAGTCACGTGATGCTTTTTAACTTTCAGTATATATTGAAAAATAGTTTTACACTATACCTACGTTGTCAGATTTCCATTTGAGCTCATTGTTATTGAAATATAATCAAGTGAACAAAATAAAAGTACAAAAAAATTATAGGAGCAAGTGTGATGGTTTCCACTGTACACATGTAGTCATTGGCATTGCAGGGTCTGCAAAGGGAGTAAGGACAGCCCAGGCATGTGGCCCTCCCTCTGCTTATGTGCATGTTGGTTCTCAGATTATATAGAAGGGACAAGGGCTTTGGATTTGTATTTTGTTTCTATCAGGATGTGTCACATTTTTTTGGCATCCCCACCCCCAAATGGACCTTTTGCCTTTGACGTCACGCATGAATTTTGGCGGGGCAACTTTAAAAATGGCATAACTTCACCATCACAGCTCCTACATGCTTTAGAAGTAAATTACCACACGATTCATTTTTGTTGTATTTCACGATGGAGCTCTGTAAGGGATTTGTATGCAGCGAAACCTTGCGAAGTTGCTAATGAGACGCGCACAGTCGCGCTTTTCGATTTTTGGGGGAGCAACTTCCGGTAACTTGTGAGCACTGTAACATTTGCACCGTAACTTGCGAAGGTACTTCATTTTGGAATATAGTCAGGCATTCATTTACCATTAATTTCGTACTTGCTGTGTTTCTTCGTGAAGTTCCTATAAGGACTTATGTTGTGTCAAACACAACCAATAAATTTGTGACGTCAGGTCCATTTGGGTCCCTCCTACAGCACCCCTTTGCAAACATGCCCCATTTCATATATAAATAATTATCGTTTATGTGAAACGTGCATTAGTAGCAGCTGAGCACATACTGCCACATACACTGAAATCCCAACTTCGTCTCGTACCCAGACCAAATGCTACGTACGTGTGCATAGAGTGGGGATTATTTATCTAGTCCTTCACTTTCAGCTACAATGAATATGCATGCATGTATATGTGCTCACCATATCTTAATGTATGGCCATTGAAGAGACACAGCAAACACGAAGGATACTTATAAGACCATGCAAAGTGCTGCTATAGATGGTCTAAGATTAAGAACCAATGTGGTTTACATGTATATGTACTTTGCATGTATGATTACAACACAAAACCAACTTCTACATGGACCTGGCACTGTAATTGTCCGTCCCCCCAACAGGAAATGAATACGCGGAGGAAATGACACCACATCTTCATGAATAACAGTACAAACAGTACAACCAGTTCTCATGCTAAGTTACACAGTTTGGCAAGTGGTGTATGCGGTCCGTTTTTCAGTGGCACTTAATGGATACGCAACATATACGATTATCACACAGAACACAGCTAACTGCAGACAGACAACTATTACATATGGACAGGACTCTAGCCAAAGAACTCATGGGAGGCATAGACCATGTATAAAAAGCCATCCTCATCCTTCTCCAGCCGGTATATCTCACTCAGTGTGGTAGACAAGCTGGCGAGGGCCTTGTTGTTGACAAGCAGATAAAAGGTCTGATTCTGAGCTAGACCCATCCTGTTTCTAAGGAAACGAAACAACCCAGAATTCAGCTATTTGAGAATCCATTAACACACGTTTTCATCCACTGACATACTGCCTGTCACACACACACACACACACACACACACACACACACTCTCTCTCTCTCTCTGTAGGCACACAGCAGTCCCACACACATACATAAGGCATACAGACACACTCACACTATTTGCACATAAATAAAACCAACTAATGATTCCAATCAAAATTCATCCTTCACATAAGTCAGCTGAAGAGTGAGTGCAAACAGCTCTGCCATTAGGCAGCCCAGAGATACAGCAACACAAAACAAAACACCGTACCTGATTATAGTTACAAATTGGCTCATTGTCAACTCTTCTGGTACCAAAAACTTTGTTTTGTCCAAAACAGGTAGGTCCTTCTCCTGTGTGTACCTCTCAACTATTACCTGTAAACAGATTGCAGCACTAATATGCCGGACACGTCATCAGCAAAAGTATACACGGGAAAGGGATTCTTGCACCTATGCGACTTTACTTGTTACGTTGTGGGCAACACAAACTTTACACCTTACCATGGTGAAAAATGGTTTACTTATGTGGCACACATCATGCCGTCGGCTTAAAGGTACGAACATATTTTAATATTTCCCTTCCTACACTTAAACTCTTTATCAAGTTACCCCGCGAACTGATACGCGGCTAGTACCTCATTTTCCTCACTTACCGGAACTTTTTGTGGGAATTTCGCTCTGATGCTGCTAACCTCGTCAGATCGGCTTGCTGTGGAAAAAAGATTTCGTGACACAAAGCCAATGACCCACAAAAGCCATTCCACTCTTTTGAACACATTTCTTGTTGCCCGCCTATTGTCACATGACACAAGTATCTTACCAAAACTTCTTCTCTGCTTGAATGTCTTTTGCTGCTGACCTGGCCTCGTAGGAGTTTCTGTCTCTGCCATACTTCGACGCTCCCTGGGACGCGACTATTATATATTTACAACAAAAAAAAAGCCAGGTTGATGACTAGACACTCCTGATCACGTGACCACGTCGTCAGGCAATCCTTATTTTTAGTTTTAGCCAAAGTGACGTCACTTGTTTACCTGTAATTAGATCCCCCTACTGTTACCTTGTGCGCATGATTGTACGTGTATATTTTACGCCACTAATCAAGAACAGCTTGACAGACTTGTTAAAATTGCTCATTTTAATATAAAGCATGAAACTGAGTAGACGATAAATGCAGGAGATAACCTATGGCTATAGGCTATACCCAACTACTGGCATGTTAATTCGAGTTGCCAACTGGGCTTTTTGCAGATACATTGTTAGCTTCACAGCCCCACCCCAGAACATAGTGAGTGATTCATTGACACCCTCTCAGTACACATCATTAACCTCTTTTTCCCATCTCAGCTGGATGATCAGATGATTGCCATACTTCAAGGTGCAATTACCTTAGAGATAGTTAATAAAGCTAGGCAAAAGAGAGACATCAGTGTGGCCTGCTAGGCACCATTTCCTTTCCTAAGAATACCAATTCCATTTCTCTTGGTGGCAAAAATCAGCAATACAGTTCCAAAGCTTGTTGCAGCATGTGATTACATAACCTCTTATGCACCTATCAGTGGTAAGTGCAACCCCCCCCCCCCCCCCCCCATCCGGGACATATGGGGGATTTGACATTAATTAAATCAAATGCCCCATGGTTGGGGGTTAATAACTGGTCAATTCACAGCGCCATTTGCTGTTGACCACACCCAATGTCAAATCCCCCATACGCATGATGGTATTCACAATGGTCAAATCCCCCACTAATCTCCTATATGTCCCGGATTTGGGGGGGGGGGGGGGGGGGGGGTTGCACTTACCATTGATAGGTGCATTATACATGACTGATGCCTTCCGTAAATCAATTAAGAGTGGGACACTATCACATAACCACGTTAGGTCCACTTCCAACTGACAGTTTGAGAGGGAGAGAAGTCGTAGAGACAACCATAACTGGCTGCAAAAATGCAAATTCCAAAACATGCTGCAACAAGCTTTGGAACTGTATTGCTGATTTTTTGCCACCAGGGAATTGGTGGTAGGAAAGGAAATAGGAAGTAAAGTGTGTATGTGTGTGTATGCGTGCGCGTGTGTGTGTGTGTGTGTGTGTGTGCGTGCATGTGGGGGTTAAACGTTCAGAATTCTCATCAATAGATCTGCACAATACATACACAAACAGAACACATTCGCAGACACCAGAACATGTAAAATGTAATACAATTGTACTAACCACAGCTTCATAGTGTTGGTACATTGCGTACCATTTCAGCAGCATCAATGGATACGCAACAAAATACACACACTTTGCTGCACTACCTGTGCACAGACCAGCCATTACTACACCCTAGCCGAAGACTGGCTGAGATGCATAGATGATGTACAGGAACCCATCCTTGTCCTTCTCTTGCTTGTAGACCTCACCTAAGGGGGTGTTCATGCCGATGAAGGACTTCTTGTTAATAAGCAAAAACAATGCCTGGTGATGTTTCAGCTTCATCTTGTTTCTGTTAAGAAAAAGCAAATAGGAAGTAAAGTGTGTATGTGTGTGTATGTGTGTGTGTGTGTGTGTGTGCGTGCGTGTGTGTATATAGATAAGGCTGTGCAAAAAGTTATTGCTCGCTTTAGCAAGGTATGTTTATTGTGTGTGTGTGTGTGCATGTGTGTGTGCATGTGTGTGCATGTGTATGTATGTGTGTGTGTGCATGTGTATGTGTGTGTGTATGTGTGTGTGTGTGACATAAAAGTGTAAATAAATGGTGGCGTTAACATACATGCACTGCTGGTAAAGAGGGCCCACAAGTATTACACACACAGTGGATAGGTACCACCACCAGCACACGTGCCATTGGAGAAGGAACAAGCTGCTACCTTATTATCATGAAAAATTGACTCATAGATAAATCATCTGGCACCAAAAACTTTGTCTTGTCGATCACAGGGAGGTCCCTCTCCTGTGCGTGCCTCTCAACAATCACCTGCGAACAGACAAGTAAATGTTCCAAGTGATTGCACATGCAGACATCACACACATCACATGATATACCAACTGATATACCAACATCACACACATCACATGATATACCAACTGATATACCAACATCACACACCACACATATCACATCACAAGCATGCATAACATGTGCAAACAGAAAGTAAACTCACACACAACACACTAGACTCATTCCATTAGAAGGATCAGACTATCTGGGGCCAAGGCACACTCCATACATTCACACACACACACACCAAATTACACATGCCCACATATACTCATGCTCCTACACACACACACACACACCACACACACAACACACCACACACACACATACATACAAGCTGTAGCTAGCTTGTCAAAATAAGGAGACAGTCATACTTATAAAGGTGCATGTGACCTATATGGAAATATTCAAAAACAGTCCAAGGTACTGTTTACTTTCCCCCCAACATTTGGCCACGTAGCTATGTCTGGTGGTGTTGGGGGGTGGAGCTTGCACTGCTGGAGTTAATGTAGATAATATGGTTCTAGTAACCTCAATTCGGCCACACCCCCTGCGGTCTTGCCCATGCGCTTACATTACACACAAAGCATTGTCCTGTGCTGTACACAGACTAGCATAAATTCCTTAGTCAGTCCAGCAAATGCAAACCTTAAATATATTTGTGTGCTTACTGGAATCTTTTGAGGAAATCTCGCTTTGATACTGACCACTTCATCTACTCGGCTTTCTGTTTTTAAAATAAGTGCAATGACATGAAATATTGTCTGTAGCTCCTCCCTCACCCCACCCCTCACCCCCATCCTGCGCACCTATGAATGGTATTCTCTGCTTGGGCAAAGGTGGGGTTTTGACAAGAACGGTTTTTAAATGTCCCACTTCTAGGGCACCAAAAGGAGGGTCAAATCCTCTACATGCTATGCAAGGCATATATGGTACAAATACAATACATGCCCATCCCCAAGATTTTAATTTACTGTCGAAATTCCTCACACCTAGTGCAAAACTGCAAACTCCCCCCACATATCTCCGCACAGGGAGAGGTGGAGAAGCGCATCGATTGGTGCATTGTGTTCTGACTGGTTAAACAGATTGCATAAGTTTACATCTTGCCGGCCGGGCCGTGTTATCCAGTTCATCGTGCTACGCGCATGGTCGGCGTTGCTTATCAACGGATGAAGACTATACTAAGTACATATACTCACCGAAACTTCTTCTCTGCTTGAACGTCTTCTGCTCCTGACCTGGTTCCGTAACAGAGTCAGTCATGTCTTTGAGCTACATGTACGGTACAACCAGAGACCATATATAGATGATCTCTGGTACAACTAAATTTAGGCATCTATTTATAGCTCCAAATTACGTAATATAGTACATATGGCGGATACTTGGTATAAAGATGGAGCTTGGTATCATGAAGTGTGCAAGTTAGCAATGTCATTATTCTTCACTGCAGCTGCAGAATCAATGCCTGAATCAGGCAAAATGGTTCAGTGCGACGGTTGCTACCAGGGATCCGATTATAAATGTGCTTCCATCAAAGCGATTAAAATGACACATGGTTTTGTGCCTGCGTGCAAGTTAATTATAAAAACCACCAAGACACTGGCATAGATGGTCCTAACTGGATGCTAAATCTGCTGCATTGCATTTGAATTAGCTGTCACTTCACCGTTCCATTCGTTTATCATACATGTATGTCAGAAGCGAGAGGTCTGCAGCGTTTGCGGCCGAGCATCGCAAATGGTCTGAAATGCCTGAAACTAGGATGGATGAGTGTCAGGACTCAAGACTTTTATACTATTAATAATATAGGCCTATTTCTGGTTGCTGGGGTAAAGAAGCACGAGCGTCTTTCCACCACTCCAAATTCCAATACGCTGGTCCAATTCGCAAGCCTTCCACAGCTCTTTATTGGAGACTCAGTCTCACTCCAGTAGCTGCATTATCACGACCGAGACCATTATAGAAATGCATAATTTATGTTACGTCTGAAGTTTTTGAATTACCCTCCCCCCCCCCCCCCCCCCCCCCCCACACACACACACACATACCACGGTACAACGCTGGAAATATTTGCAAGGCCTATCACACGTTTATGGTACCACTGTTTCGAACTCACTGAAGACAACGCAACATAAGTCTCGGTCCCATCCCAACAAATCGACACGTGACTACCGACACATTCACGTGCGATACGTGTTATGGAGTCAGAAGGTATATTTGCTAGCGAAGCTCCGTACAAGAATCGGAGGGACGGAAACTGTAAGAGATTATGTTTTTTGGTGCCTTGAAGGTAGCACATACCAAAAAATATGTATTTTGTCTTGTTGAGATTCCCTACCCAGGCTTTGTTGTAATCACCAGTTGAGCTTTGTGTTAACGAAAGTAATAAGCTTCAATCTGACAATACATTGTATGTGTTTCATTTTTGTGTGTGTGTGTAAAGCGGCACAAGATGGGCTAGCATAAATATAAAGCTTTATGCGTAGTTGAAATTACGGGCATTAGATGGAATAGTTGAAGACAACGCTTGATATTTTAAAAAATACGGCATGGAGTGTGAGCAGTGCATCGCGGACATATTGCTGGAGAGGGTCCCCTTCCCTGCTTCCCCCTCCCCTTTCGTCCCTCCCCCTACTCTTTCCAGGAGGCTTTTGGGAGGGGAAGCGCTCCTATTGATCTCTAAGGAGGACTAAGATCTCTCCATGACAAGGAAGGACGTTTGTGTCCTGGTCATAATGGATAGTGTCTGATGTGTCGTGATTTTCATCTTCTACTTTTCTTGCAGTTTCGGGAAGAGGCAGAGGTGGCAGAGGAGACAGACGTGACAGGGGTGTGTGGAGACCCAGGAGGGGTGGAGGCAGCAGGGGTTCTTGGAGGGGGAGTGGCTGGCAGGAGCAGGGTGGTGATGAAGATGGAGGAGCTCGCACTGAGAGAAGATAGTGAGTGGTTGCATACGTAAACTCTGGTCCCCAGGCCTACATATATGCCATGTAGTAGTACATACATGCGTTTACTGCAGGACCACTGCATTTAAGTGTTCTTGTTAATGTCTATTGTCCTGAATGTCCATCCACCTGGGGGTACAATTGTATACCTGGGTGGACAGCAAAAAAAGTTTTTGCCGTTCGGTCACGGAAGGGACCTAGCGGCATTTAACGGTACCGGCTTATGGTACAAATATTTTCAGGATTGGGCCGAGATAAGCAAGGCTTAAATCCTTTTGGTACATGTAGAACAAGCTGTGCTAGCGGACCTATCCATTACGTTCCGTGCGGATCGGTCGGAGCGTAATGGATAGGTCCGCTAGCACGGGCCATTTACGAGTAGAAAGGATTTAAGCCTTACTTATCTCGGCCCAATCCTGAAAAGACTTGTTCTGTAAGTCAGTACCGTCAGGTCCCTTCCGTGACCGAATGGCAAAAACTTTTTTTGCTGTCCACCCGGGTGTCTAATTGTATCCCCGGGTGGACATTCAGGACAATAAACATTAACTTGTGTTGGATAGTTTTAAATGCAACAGTGTTCCTTCTCACATGTTGGCCTACCTGTGCATAGCCTTCTCATGTGTTGGCCTACCTGTGCATAGCCTTCTCACATGTTGGACTACCTGTGCATAGCTTTCTCACATGTTGGCCTACCTGTGCATAGCCTTCTCATGTGTTGGTCTACTTGTGCATAGCCTTCTCATGTGTTGGCCTACTTGTGCATAGCCTTCTCATGTGTTGGCCTACTTGTGCATAGCCTTCTCATGTGTTGGCCTACATGTGCATAGCCTTCTCATGTGTTGGCCTACTTGTGCATAGCCTTCTCATGTGTTGGCCTACCTGTGCATAGCCTTCTCATGTGTTGGCCTACTTGTGCATAGCCTTCTCATGTGTTGGCCTACTTGTGCATAGCCTTCTCATGTGTTGGCCTACTTGTGCATAGCCTTCTCATGTGTTGGCCTACTTGTGCATAGCCTTCTCATGTGTTGGCCTACTTGTGCATAGCCTTCTCATGTGTTGGCCTACTTGTGCATAGCCTTCTCATGTGTTGGCCTACTTGTGCATAGCCTTCTCATGTGTTGGCCTACTTGTGTATAGCCTTCTCATGTGTTGGCCTACTTGTGCATAGCCTTCTCATGTGTTGGCCTACTTGTGCATAGCCTTCTCATGTGTTGGCCTACTTGTGCATAGCCTTCTCATGTGTTGGCCTACTTGTGCATAGCCTTCTCATGTGTTTGCCTACTTGTGCATAGCCTTCTCATGTGTTGGCCTACCTGTGCATAGCCTTCTCATGTGTTGGCCTACTTGTGCATAGCCTTCTCATGTGTTGGCCTACGGGTAGGATCATGTCAGTTCTCGCAAAAAATTGCATGAGTACCTCAAATCCTTTTCATACTTAGCCACATTGTAGAGGTACTAAAGACATATCAAAACCTAAGTTATTGGGTCTCTCACCTTTAAAACTTTCAAATTACATTTAATTGAAATTTTGACCTTTTATAATAACGTTTGCTCAAAAGGTGGGCGTTTCCACTTGTACATTAATGAGGGTTGATGATTCTGGAGAAATCAGTATACTATTTTGTACAGCATGCTATTAGGTCCATAAACACATTACAATTATTAATGGTTATCAAAATTTCATGCGGATATTGTTGTTTAATGATTTGCAACTTGTATTTTAGTTTGAAAAAAAGTTCCTCCTGCTTTTATCATAAATTTTATACTGGCTTCATCAGCAGACCTTTGCCAGCCTGATTTAATAAAAATGTGGCTGGGCACTCTGAGGGCTGGTGAGTTATTAAGTAAAATACAAGACAATGCTTGTTTTGTGGGGTTTAAACAAACATTACTTCCATATAAGGTTGTAGCTTATACAGGCGGTATTGATTGTAGAGTAATATGAATGCCATTAAGTTTGCAACGCTCAAGAGTTATAGGGGATTGAGTTACTCTTTTATAATGGTGCCCACCAAACAGAGGAATGAATTAAAAGTATAGTTAACAAAGCTGAGATCAATCACACATTGCCATACGTATAATACTCTACTTGACTACATTAAATATGTACACCTCAATCCAAGCTCAAGCAATGACGCTGCTTCAGCAGTTGACACACAATACACCCGTCCGCTTTTCGATATGGTGGGATTAGCTTTCATTAAAATATCTGTGTGCTTAACAGTTAGTATGTCATCTCTGGTAGGAAATGAGAAGGATGGTGATGGGCCAGCTGGATGGAGAAACTGAAGTTTAAGTTCAATTCTGTCAGGGCAGCTTTCTAAAATCAAAGCTAGCCACCATGCATCTCCATATTCATAGCCATTTATGCCATCCATTGAGATAGGTTCTCGATAATTTGAGATTTTCACAATCTCATGAGCTTGGGAATTGGAGAAAGGTTTCACCATTAACTTGCTTCTGCTGTCCTCTAGAGGGTAATATGCACGATAAGACTGTGTTCCCTCAATGGTTACAGCAGTTTCTAATCGTTGTTCAAGAAGATGCTCCTCATTTGCTATGTCAGCCTTGTCTACATATTCAAATGTTACTAACTGAATAGATTCTTTTGCCCAGTTATAAAAAAGAACGATTAGAAACTGCTGTAACCATTGAGGGAACACAGTCTTATCGTGCATATTACCCTCTAGAGGACAGCAGAAGCAAGTTAATGGTGAAACCTTTCTCCAATTCCCAAGCTCATGAGATTGTGAAAATCTCAAATTATCGAGAGCCTATCTCAATGGATGGCATAAATGGCTATGTATTTTGTGAATATGGAGATGCATGGTGGCTAGCTTTGATTTTAGAAAGCTGCCCTGACAGAATTGAACTTAAACTTCAGTTTCTCCATCCAGCTGGCCCATCACCATCCTTCTCATTTCCTACCAGAGATGACATACTAACTGTTAAGCACACAGATATTTTAATGAAAGCTAATCCCACCATATCGAAAAGCGGACGGGTGTATTGTGTGTCAACTGCTGAAGCAGCGTCATTGCTTGAGCTTGGATTGAGGTGTACATATTTAATGTAGTCAAGTAGAGTATTATACGTATGGCAATGTGTGATTGATCTCAGCTTTGTTAACTGTACTTTTAATTCATTCCTCGGTTTGGTGGGCACCATTATAAAAGAGTAACTCAATCCCCTATAACTCTTGAGCGTTGCAAACTTAATGGCATTCATATTACTCTACAATCAATACCGCCTGTATAAGCTACAACCTTATATGGAAGTAATGTTTGTTTAAACCCCACAAAACAAGCATTGTCTTGTATTTTACTTAATAACTCACCAGCCCTCAGAGTGCCCAGCCACATTTTTATTAAATCAGGCTGGCAAAGGTCTGCTGATGAAGCCAGTATAAAATTTATGATAAAAGCAGGAGGAACTTTTTTTCAAACTAAAATACAAGTTGCAAATCATTAAACAACAATATCCGCATGAAATTTTGATAACCATTAATAATTGTAATGTGTTTATGGACCTAATAGCATGCTGTACAAAATAGTATATTGATTTCTCCAGAATCATCAACCCTCATTAATGTACAAGTGGAAACGCCCACCTTTTGAGCAAACGTTATTATAAAAGGTAAAAATTTCAATTAAATGTAATTTGAAAGTTTTAAAGGTGAGAGACCCAATAACTTAGGTTTTGATATGTCTTTAGTACCTCTACAATGTGGCTAAGTATGAAAAGGATTTGAGGTACTCATGCAATTTTTTGCGAGAACTGACATGATCCTACCCCTACCTGTGCATAGCCTTCTCATGTGTTGGCCTACATGTACCTGTGCATAGCCTTCTCATGTGTTGGCCTACCTGTGCATAGCCTTCTCATGTGTTGGCCTACTTGTGCATAGCCTTCTCATGTGTTGGCCTACTTGTGCATAGCCTTCTCACGTGTTGGCCTACTTGTGCATAGCCTTCTCATGTGTTGGCCTACTTGTGCATAGCCTTCTCATGTGTTGGCCTACTTGTGCATAGCCTTCTCACATGTTGGCCTACCTGTGCATAGCCTTCTCACATGTTGGCCTACCTGTGCATAGCCTTCTCATGTGTTGGTCTACTTGTGCATAGCCTTCTCATGTGTTGGCCTACTTGTGCATAGCCTTCTCATGTGTTGGCCTACTTGTGCATAGCCTTCTCATGTGTTGGCCTACTTGTGCATAGCCTTCTCATGTGTTGGCCTACTTGTGCATAGCCTTCTCATGTGTTGGCCTACTTGTGCATAGCCTTCTCATGTGTTGGCCTACTTGTGCATAGCCTTCTCATGTGTTGGCCTACTTGTGCATAGCCTTCTCATGTGTTGGCCTACTTGTGCATAGCCTTCTCATGTGTTGGCCTACTTGTGCATAGCCTTCTCATGTGTTGGCCTACTTGTGCATAGCCTTCTCATGTGTTGGCCTACTTGTGCATAGCCTTCTCATGTGTTGGTCTACTTGTGCATAGCCTTCTCATGTGTTGGCCTACCTGTGCATAGCCTTCTCATGTGTTGGCCTACTTGTGCATAGCCTTCTCATGTGTTGGCCTACCTGTGCATAGCCTTCTCATGTGTTGGCCTACTTGTGCATAGCCTTCTAGCCTTGTCCCCAGGCCCTACTTTTGTATTAAACTACGGGGGTGGAAAATAGGGCCTTGTGTCTGGACAATGGCAAGGTCCTAGCGTGCATGTGCTAGCCATTACCAAGAAACTTCGTAATCATTTTTCCTTTTTTGCAAACCTTTTCATATACTATCTTGTTCAAAGTGTTAGCTTTTCCTCGTCCCAGGGTATCATATATATGTTGTCAGAAGATTTTAATTTTTTTCAATTACAAATGTATACGATTACCAAGTTTCTTGGTAATGGCTAGCACATGCGTGCTAGGACCTTGCCAATGGACACCAGCCCCTATTTTCCGCCCCTGTAATTTAGTATTAAAATAGGGCCTGGGGACGAGGCTAATAGCTATTTCCCACCTGTGCATAGCCTTCTTTCCCAAACTGTGCTGTTCTTCTCAAATACCAGTATGTCAAATAATGGTGGTCTTACCTATTCCAGCACACCTTACCCTAACCCACGGGGTGATCGAAGTAGCCAGCAGAGTACTGTGTTCAATCGTCTTGGACGAGGAGGGGAGGACAATGGTGCTACCTTTTCCAGGTTGAGTGGGATGGCGGGGTCATCAAAACAGTCGTCATGGCATAAAGTGACAGTAAGTTCTCCCTATAATCCCCATCCTTCTCTTTCCTTCCCCTCTTCCCCTTATCTCTCTTCTCCTTCCCCTCCTCTTCCCCATCTCTTACTCCCCTACCCTATCATTCTACTTCCCTCTTCCTCTCCTCCCCCTATTCTAATATCTTGTATTAATGTACACATTAATATACTAGTCTACGTGCTAGTAATCTTAATGTATCATCAGCTAAAGCAGTCGCCATATCACACAAATCTTTGCATTTTGTACATTTGGGCTGTAGCACACGATTTAATGCACACCATTAGTGATTACTGACCAGTATCACATAAAAAAGGGACACTTCTCGTTGTCCGTTTGTCACCCTACCCCCCTCATAGTCCCCACAGAATTAGGTGGTCATCAGAAATGCAAAAAAGATTGCTGTCATGGCTGTATCCTGAGTACAGATATGCTTCCATTGTGCACATGTCTTTGGTGTTCATGTTTCACAATGTTTGTTACTCTGTTTTGTTTCCTAGATACCTCGTGTTGCTGATGAAAGTGATGAAGACTGGGTGTTGCAGCAGCTGACGTCCGCTGTGTCTTTTGAGCCAGTTCAGGTAGGCACATGGTCCGCACCTTGCTACATGTACCTGCATACCCCCGTCAGGTATGTTAGCTGTGTGTGTAGGTACAGGAGTATATATAAGGTACATGTACACATGTACATTGTACATATGCATTGTAAATGTGTACATATACATGTGTACATGTGTACATGTGTACATATAGTTCTACATTGTACATGTGCATGTGTACATGTACATGTGTACATGTACATTGTACATGTGTACATGTACATTGTACATGTACATTTTACATGTATACATACATTTACATGCATACATATGCATGTGTACATGTGTACTTTATGAGGTACACTACATGTATACACCAATGTACACTAGTTACATTCCTTAGCGGAGTTAGTTGATAAAAAATGGCTTCAAACCGTTGTTTTTGTATTTGTAATCATTGTTTGTTTACATTTAATAGCTGCAATTTATAATGGTGGCTAAATGTGAAAATCCAAATCCCATGGTTGTAGCATAAATGGTTAATATGTTATAATAACCAAAAAAAAAAAAGAAAAAAAAAAACCCCCAGATTGGAAGCTTATTGGTAAGGAACACTGTAGATGTGCGTAATCAATATTAACATGGTAGTGGTGCACATGAGTGGACCTATGGCATTTTGCTGCCAAGTGTACATGCATGCGTTCATCAAGTTTTAAGTTGATAGGGACACCTACACTGTACTGCATTTCCCCTTGCAAACAGAGGCACAAAATGGGCGACAAGCTGATGTTCTTTGTTGAAGACTCGAGAGTGGCGAACGAGCTGAAGAGGGTGCAGCAGATATCAGCGGCAGGAAGGGAACCTTTGCTTGTCATTGTGAGGCCCAGCCCGCCCCCACGAGGGATCGGCAGGGGGGGCAACAGGGATCATCATGGCAGAGGCATGAGGGACGAAGATGGTGGTGATTGGAGGGGTAGGGAAGGACCTTCTGCTCCCTTTGGTGGTGATGCAAGGATGGAGGAGGACCCAAAGACAGTAATCCTGGTATGACTGGTGTAGGGGCAGTGGGGGGGGGGGGGGGGAAAGGGGAGGGTTAGAACTGTTTGTAAATGGTGTGGTATACCCCTTGCAATAGCCATGCAATCGCCTATAGCCATATGTTCAGTGTTTCAAGCAACCTTTTGCGGACTATTGTATTTTTAACATTGCAGCTATGTGTACATGTACTTGTAGCTAGATGGTACCAAATGATTGGCAAAGTCATTGTATAAATGTGGGCTTATTTGTGAGTGACTACTGTAGTTGTCTGGGCGAATTCATTCATTGTGAACATGCAGCTGCTTTCGTCAGACCAACTGGCACCACTGGAGTGCAGTAGTACACACACTGAAGCCGGTCATGTTACTTGGAATCACATAGTTTTTGCAAGCAGCGTGAAATTGGAGTGGTTTTATGCATTTAACATTGTGTGGTTTTAATCATTCCATAGTATTTGACCCGTAATAACAAAATGTAGGAGATTTTGTCCATTCGATCTTCAAACCTTTTCAGGAGCCCTGAAAATGGTGTTTGATTGGTGGACCTGGGTGTACATTGTGTAAGGCTGGGGGTTGTCTGTGAGTTTATGTGAGATGGGAAGTTAAACATGTTTGTGTGAGGTGGGTTTGTGGGTGGTGGGGGTTATGTTGCTTGTATCATTCACATTTGTATATGTTTGCTGTTACCTGGTAACTCTCGTGTTTACTGTACAGTACAGGTGGCTGTGTACATGTATGTAACCTGTTTATTGTGCGCTATTGTGTGTGTTACATTAATACATGTACCTATACATGTATGCATATGTTTGTGCGTGCGTTGTGTGCTAGTGTGTGTGCATGTGTGAGAATCTGTAGGTATATTTATGTGATTTCAGTAGTTTAATAATATCGTGCATAAATTTGCAGAAGGTTCTTGCTAAGAGATTCGATGCGTCTACGCAGACTTTGGACCTATCTGACATGTTCCACGATGAAAGTATGTATTTGTTGGTTTTTGCTCTGTCGTAGTTGATTTGAAATTTGTTCCCACAGCTCTCAGACTTGGTGGAGTGAAGGGAGATATGTTTGACCATGAGTTTGTTTCGTCTGTCTTCCAACTTGTTGGGGAGCACTGTTCCAATGTAGGCATTATTCTGTCTTGGCCATTGTGGCATGTGTACTAAGTCTGTGTACCCTCTACTTGTACCAAGTCTGTGTACCCTCTACTTGTACTAAGTCTGTGTACCCTCTACTTGTACCAAGTCTGTGTACCCTCTACTTGTACTAAGGCTGTGTACCCTCTACTTGTACCAAGTCTGTGTACCCTCTACTTGTACTAAGTCTGTGTACCCTCTACTTGTACTAAGTCTGTGTACCCTCTACTTGTACTAAGTCTGTGTACCCTCTACTTGTACCAAGTCTGTGTACCCTCTACTTGTACTAAGGCTGTGTACCCTCTACTTGTACTAAGGCTGTGTACCCTCTACTTGTACTAAGTCTGTGTACCCTCTACTTGTACTAAGTCTGTGTACCCTCTACTTGTACTAAGGCTGTGTACCCTCTACTTGTACCAAGTCTGTGTACCCTCTACTTGTACTAAGTCTGTGTACCCTCTACTTGTACTAAGGCTGTGTACCCTCTATTTGTACTAAGGCTGTGTACCCTCTACTTGTACTAAGGCTGTGTACCCTCTACTTGTACTAAGGCTGTGTACCCTCTACTTGTACCAAGTCTGTGTACCCTCTACTTGTACTAAGGCTGTGTACCCTCTACTTGTACCAAGTCTGTGTACCCTCTACTTGTACTAAGTCTGTGTACCCTCTACTTGTACTAAGGCTGTGTACCCTCTACTTGTACTAAGTCTGTGTACCCTCTACTTGTACTAAGTCTGTGTACCCTCTACTTGTACTAAGTCTGTGTACCCTCTACTTGTACTAATGCTGTGTACCCTCTACTTGTACCAAGTCTGTGTACCCTCTACTTGTACTAAGTCTGTGTACCCTCTACTTGTACTAAGGCTGTGTACCCTCTACTTGTACTAAGGCTGTGTACCCTCTACTTGTACTAAGGCTGTGTACCCTCTACTTGTACTAAGGCTGTGTACCCTCTACTTGTACTAAGTCTGTGTACCCTCTACTTGTACTAAGTCTGTGTACCCTCTACTTGTACTAAGGCTGTGTACCCTCTACTTGTACTAAGGCTGTGTACCCTCTACTTGTACTAAGGCTGTGTACCCTCTACTTGTACTAAGGCTGTGTACCCTCTACTTGTACTAAGTCTGTGTACCCTCTATTTGTACTAAGTCTGTGTACCCTCTACTTGTACTAAGGCTGTGTACCCTCTACTTGTACTAAGTCTGTGTACCCTCTACTTGTACTAAGGCTGTGTACCCTCTACTTGTACTAAGTCTGTGTACCCTCTACTTGTACTAAGGCTGTGTACCCTCTACTTGTACTAAGTCTGTGTACCCTCTACTTGTACTAAGTCTGTGTACCCTCTACTTGTACTAAGTCTGTGTACCCTCTACTTGTACTAAGGCTGTGTACCCTCTACTTGTACCAAGTCTGTGTACCCTCTACTTGTACTAAGTCTGTGTACCCTCTACTTGTACTAAGTCTGTGTACCCTCTACTTGTACTAAGTCTGTGTACCCTCTACTTGTACCAAGTCTGTGTACCCTCTACTTGTACTAAGTCTGTGTACCCTCTACTTGTACTAAGTCTGTGTACCCTCTACTTGTACCAAGTCTGTGTACCCTCTACTTGTACTAAGTCTGTGTACCCTCTACTTGTACTAAGTCTGTGTACCCTCTACTTGTTCTAAGTCTGTGTACCCTCTACTTGTACTAAGGCTGTGTACCCTCTACTTGTACTAAGGCTGTGTACCCTCTACTTGTACCAAGTCTGTGTACCCTCTACTTGTACCAAGTCTGTGTACCCTCTACTTGTACCAAGTCTGTGTACCCTCTACTTGTACCAAGTCTGTGTACCCTCTACTTGTACTAAGTCTGTGTACCCTCTACTTGTACTAAGTCTGTGTACCCTCTACTTGTACTAAGGCTGTGTACCCTCTACTTGTACCAAGTCTGTGTACCCTCTACTTGTACTAAGTCTGTGTACCCTCTACTTGTACCAAGTCTGTGTACCCTCTACTTGTACTAAGTCTGTGTACCCTCTACTTGTACTAAGGCTGTGTACCCTCTACTTGTACCAAGTCTGTGTACCCTCTACTTGTACTAAGTCTGTGTACCCTCTACTTGTACCAAGTCTGTGTACCCTCTACTTGTACTAAGTCTGTGTACCCTCTACTTGTACTAAGGCTGTGTACCCTCTACTTGTACTAAGTCTGTGTACCCTCTACTTGTACTAAGGCTGTGTACCCTCTACTTGTACTAAGTCTGTGTACCCTCTACTTGTACCAAGTCTGTGTACCCTCTACTTGTACTAAGTCTGTGTACCCTCTACTTGTACTAAGGCTGTGTACCCTCTACTTGTACTAAGTCCGTGTACCCTCTACTTGTACTAAGGCTGTGTACCCTCTACTTGTACTAAGGCTGTGTACCCTCTACTTGTACCAAGTCTGTGTACCCTCTACTTGTACCAAGTCTGTGTACCCTCTACTTGTACTAAGTCTGTGTACCCTCTACTTGTACCAAGTCTGTGTACCCTCTACTTGTACTAAGTCTGTGTACCCTCTACTTGTACTAAGTCTGTGTACCCTCTACTTGTACTAAGGCTGTGTACCCTCTACTTGTACCAAGTCTGTGTACCCTCTACTTGTACCAAGTCTGTGTACCCTCTACTTGTACTAAGTCTGTGTACCCTCTACTTGTACTAAGGCTGTGTACCCTCTACTTGTACCAAGTCTGTGTACCCTCTACTTGTACCAAGTCTGTGTACCCTCTACTTGTACTAAGTCTGTGTACCCTCTACTTGTACCAAGTCTGTGTACCCTCTACTTGTACTAAGTCTGTGTACCCTCTACTTGTTCTAAGTCTGTGTACCCTCTACTTGTACTAAGGCTGTGTACCCTCTACTTGTTCTAAGTCTGTGTACCCTCTACTTGTACTAAGGCTGTGTACCCTCTACTTGTACTAAGGCTGTGTACCCTCTACTTGTACCAAGTCTGTGTACCCTCTACTTGTACCAAGTCTGTGTACCCTCTACTTGTACTAAGTCTGTGTACCCTCTACTTGTACCAAGTCTGTGTACCCTCTACTTGTACTAAGTCTGTGTACCCTCTACTTGTACTAAGTCTGTGTACCCTCTACTTGTACCAAGTCTGTGTACCCTCTACTTGTACTAAGTCTGTGTACCCTCTACTTGTACTAAGGCTGTGTACCCTCTACTTGTACTAAGTCTGTGTACCCTCTACTTGTACTAAGGCTGTGTACCCTCTACTTGTACTAAGTCTGTGTACCCTCTACTTGTACCAAGTCTGTGTACCCTCTACTTGTACTAAGTCTGTGTACCCTCTACTTGTACTAAGTCTGTGTACCCTCTACTTGTACTAAGTCTGTGTACCCTCTACTTGTACTAAGTCTGTGTACCCTCTACTTGTACTAAGGCTGTGTACCCTCTACTTGTACTAAGTCTGTGTACCCTCTACTTGTACTAAGTCTGTGTACCCTCTACTTGTACTAAGTCTGTGTACCCTCTACTTGTACTAAGGCTGTGTACCCTCTACTTGTACTAAGGCTGTGTACCCTCTACTTGTACTAAGGCTGTGTACCCTCTACTTGTACTAAGGCTGTGTACCCTCTACTTGTACTAAGTCTGTGTACCCTCTACTTGTACCAAGTCTGTGTACCCTCTACTTGTACTAAGTCTGTGTACCCTCTACTTGTACTAAGGCTGTGTACCCTCTACTTGTACTAAGTCTGTGTACCCTCTACTTGTACTAAGGCTGTGTACCCTCTACTTGTACTAAGTCTGTGTACCCTCTACTTGTACTAAGGCTGTGTACCCTCTACTTGTACTAAGTCTGTGTACCCTCTACTTGTACTAAGTCTGTGTACCCTCTACTTGTACTAAGGCTGTGTACCCTCTACTTGTACTAAGTCTGTGTACCCTCTACTTGTACTAAGGCTGTGTACCCTCTACTTGTACTAAGGCTGTGTACCCTCTACTTGTACTAAGGCTGTGTACCCTCTACTTGTACTAAGGCTGTGTACCCTCTACTTGTACTAAGGCTGTGTACCCTCTACTTGTACTAAGGCTGTGTACCCTCTACTTGTACTAAGGCTGTGTACCCTCTACTTGTACTAAGGCTGTGTACCCTCTACTTGTACTAAGGCTGTGTACCCTCTACTTGTACTAAGGCTGTGTACCCTCTACTTGTACTAAGGCTGTGTACCCTCTACTTGTACTAAGGCTGTGTACCCTCTACTTGTACTAAGGCTGTGTACCCTCTACTTGTACTAAGGCTGTGTACCCTCTACTTGTACTAAGGCTGTGTACCCTCTACTTGTACTAAGGCTGTGTACCCTCTACTTGTACTAAGGCTGTGTACCCTCTGTAGTTATGTGATGATTTCTTCTGTATTCTGCAGCTCAAAGGGTTGGATCTTACCAACAATAGACTTAAATTTTTGGACTCGTGTGCTGACCTTCCATTGAAATGTCAGTATTTGGAGTTTCTAAATCTCTCAGACAATAATGTGAGTTGATGTCTTTCATGTCACGGTGAATAAAGGCCAGTATGGTGGGCTGTGTATGTCAATAAAGGCCAGTATGGTGGGCTGTGTATGTCAATAAAGGCCAGTATGGTGGGCTGTGTATGTTAATAAAGGCCAGTTTGGTGGGCTGTGTATGTCACATTCTGTACCTGTGCAAATTACCAGTGCTTTGCTTATAAATCATTCATTAGGGTACAAATCATTAATGTGTAGTTGCAAGCGTAATCCAACATTTGTATGTGAAATTGTTTAAGTGACATGTACATGTAATTCTGGAACGTGAGTTACGTTCAAAATGTTGTTGTTGTTGTTTGGTCTGTAATCCTCTTGCCTATCAACATTTCTAAAAACAATGGTGTGGTTATATTTCCATACAAAAAAAAGTTTGAATTCACTTTGTTGTTGACATGAGGTGTGCTTCTACAAAGTTGCGTCTTGTGATGTGTTGCTTCTTGCCAGATACATAGTGTGGAGGAACTGAAGAAGATTGCTGTTGGCACGGTTACCTCATTGCTTCTGGAGAACAACCCGTTCATGCAAAGGCCTTCGGCGGACGTTACTTCTTTCATTAGAAAATGTTTTCCAAATCTTCAGATGTTGGTAGGTGCCTAGATGTGCAAGGCTACGTACATGTACATGGTGTGCATATATTGGAACCTCATGTACATGGTGTGCATGTACTGGGACCTCACGTACATGGTGTGCATGTACTGAGACCTCATGCTGTTTGGATTCATTTGCAGAACGGGCAGCAGCTGCCAAAACCCGTGAAATTTGATCTTCCGGTTCAATCAGGAGAGATGCCAAGCATCAAGGTAAACATAAATTCATTGGTCAGTTAGGAACTAGACCTTGCAGTGTACACCTTATCGATATGTTATGACCCCTCCTCCCCCCATGCATGTCAAGATTGGTCCTCTGCCATGTGACCAATGTTTCATGTTTTTGAAACCGGAATATACATGTAGATTATATCTTGAATATGGTAATTTGATATGTAACAGTCTCATAACATTGTATTTTTAGCTTGTTGTGGGGTAATTGTACTTTGATTCACGCGCACACGTGAACTCAATTGTAGCAGCATCACATGATGACTGGTGTTTGGCGGTAGTTGAAGTATAATTCAGTGAACTGAAAATACAATGTGGCTGCTAAAGTGTAAATCTTGGGGGGGGGGGGGGGGGAAGGGGGGACTCTGTTTTGTTTTATGCTATTCTAATTTTCAGCAAAGCTACCTTGGAGGAGATGAAGTGCGGAAAATCGTCGTGACATTTTTGGAACAGTGAGTATCACATGCTTGCAGTTGTTTAAGCTTCAAGGGAGCCCACTCCCCCTGCCAGATTCTATATCATGTACGACGACTTGTCCGACCTATCAAGGGACAAGTTGCTCGAGGCTTACTCCAATGAGGCAAGCTTTTTGTTGCATAGGTTTTGCAGGATATCTTTGTGTGTGTGTGTGTGTGGCAATGTGTGTATGGCAGTGTTTTAAATGTGCGTTGTTGCTGTAAGATATGAATGTTTTGTCCATTGCACACACATACTGAACAGGCAGTGTTCTCTCTAGCTGTGAACAGCCCTAGTGGAGGTGGTGCCAGGTATGTCATTGATACTTGCAAAGTTGGCACGTTTGTACTACGAATCTGTATAATGTGGGGAAAAGGGACCTACATGTAACGCAATAATGTAAAATTTTCCAGAAACGAGCGTCAAAGTTGATGCATGGGATTGAAATGTAATCGTAATTTTAGAAAATCATACGTTGTAACTCCAATATGGACAGTCCAATTTCAAGTGTGTAAGAAAGAAGTTGTAGAGGACCTAGGAATCTCTTAGAATGATTTGAAAACTTGGGGGGAAAAAAAAACATGCGTTAGGTCCCTTTTCGTGGATATTGTCCCATATATAATGCATAAAAATTTTGGTTTGGCCTCTTATTTGGGTAATAACAATTTGGCAGCACCTTGGATATTCCTAGTCCCCCCCCCCCCCCTTGTACACATGTTTGCATATGCATGTATATATGTACCGTAGAATACCAGATATAACGACCCCCCCCCCCCTCCGCCCCCTTACGTGAGACCCTAAAAAAATGGCATGTTTTTGAAACGAGCGTATCTCCAAAACCCTTCACGCCACCACGTACCTTTTTCAAGCGCACATAGTAGTACCACTTCTTTCTTTAAATATCTAAACGTTTGGGATTGCAATGACATGCTTCAATAAAGGCACGGTCACACAGCTTACGTGGTTTGGGACAGTCATAAATTTCCAACCGCTCGTCTCTAAACGCGGAGAATTGGTGTATACTTAGTAACAACACCCTTCAACACAAACACGGCGTCTCTATTACTTTAACCTGTTGGTTTGAGGAGATAAACACCAATGACTTTGACCATCCACTTCGCTCCACCATTTTTTATTTCAGTTGTATGGAAGTAGATTCGGTTCCGTACGATTGGAATGCAACCCTATTACGGTACTCCGAACTCATTATAATGTAGCCAGACGTCGGCGGTTAAGGCTTCACTGTATTGTAATGAGATTTTGTGTCTCTTAATAGGGTTGGTTCCACATTCCTTTCTGTATAGAAATGGTACGGAATTGAATCTACGTCCAAAACTGAAATAACAAATGGCGGAGCGAAGTGGATGGTCAAAGTCATTGGTGTTTATCTCCTCAAACCAACAGGTTAAAGTAATAGAGACGCCGTGTTTGTGTTTAAGGGTGTTGTTACTAAGTATACACCAATTCTCCGCGTTTAGAGACGAGCGGTTGGAAATTTATGACTGTCCCAAACCACGTAAGCTGTGTGACCGTGCCTTTATTGAAGCATGTGTAATCCCAAACGGTTAGATCTTTAAAGAAAGAAGTGGTACTACTATGTGCGCTTGAAAAAGGTACGTGGTGGCATGAAGGGTTTTGGAGATACGCTCGTTTCAAAAACATGCCATTTTTTTAGGGTCTCACGTAAGGGGGCGGAGGGGGGGGTCGTTATATCTGGTATTCTACGGTACATGTACTTCTGCATACCACATGTGATAATATAGTGTCATGTAATCCAATACTCCTATAGGGGACCTTCACTTCATTCGTATACTACGTGCGGAAGGAACTACCTTGTTGTTAAGGACCTTGGTAAATTACATTATCTCTGTTTGTTGTATTTGGGGCATGCATTGTTGGTGGGGAGTTATGGTGCCTGACAACAGAGAACATGTTGAAATGATTGAAATGGGAAAGTGCCGGAAAGAAATAGCTCAACAGATGGAATATCAATATTTCAAGTCAAAAACATATCAGCTTAGTAAGGGGGATTTATCTCCAGGTTCAAAATATTTAATGTCAGCTGCGTAGGTCACAGCGTGCTTAGCGCGATTGCAGTTCTAACAAAGAACAAATTTTGTTATTAGTTCTGCAGCAATTGTTCTGCTAAAATTTGCGCTAAGCACGCTGTTCCTACGCGTGACCTACCAGGCCACCTTAGGGAGTTGTGTTGTGCCCATGCAGTGTGCGTGTTCCTGTAACTATGTGTACTCCACTGATCCGAATGCCTGGGAGGATCTTAAAAAGTAACTTTAAGGTTTATGACAGATACGCAATGTGGGTGAAGGAGCAAATGTAAATTTATAGAAGGCAGGAGGGTGGAGCCTATACAACTAGCAGGCAGGAGGGTGGAGCCTATACACCTAGCTGGCAGGAGGGTGGAGCCTATACACCTAGCTGGCAGGAGGGTGGAGCCTATACACCTAGCAGGCAGGAGGGTGGAGCCTATACACCTAGCTGGCAGGAGGGTGGAGCCTATACACCTAGCAGGCAGGAGGTGGAGCCTGTACACCTAGCAGGCAGGAGGTGGAGCCTATACACCTAGCAGGCAGGAGGGTGGAGCCTATACACCTAGCAGGCAGGAGGGTGGAGCCTATACACCTAGCTGGCAGGAGGGTGGAGCCTATACACCTAGCAGGCAGGAGGGTGGAGCCTATACACCTAGCTGGCAGGAGGGTGGAGCCTATACACCTAGCAGGCAGGAGGTGGAGCCTATACACCTAGCTGGCAGGAGGGTGGAGCCTGTACACCTAGCTGGCAGGAGGGTGGAGCCTATACACCTAGCTGGCAGGAGGGTGGAGCCTATACACCTAGCTGGCAGGAGGGTGGAGCCTATACACCTAGCAGGCAGGAGGGTGGAGCCTATACACCTAGCTGGCAGGAGGGTGGAGCCTATACACCTAGCAGGCAGGAGGTGGAGCCTGTACACCTAGCAGGCAGGAGGTGGAGCCTATACACCTAGCAGGCAGGAGGGTGGAGCCTATACACCTAGCAGGCAGGAGGTGGAGCCTGTACACCTAGCAGGCAGGAGGTGGAGCCTATACACCTAGCAGGCAGGAGGGTGGAGCCTATACACCTAGCAGGCAGGAGGTGGAGCCTGTACACCTAGCAGGCAGGAGGTGGAGCCTATGGCTGTCTGCTGGGACCTTTAATGTAGATTTCAGGGATTTACAGCCCCCACCCCCTACCCACCCACTGGTTTGCCCTAATTTGACTAACCCACCCCCTGGTTTACACATGCCATGTCAAAACAAAACTGCATGGTATGCCATTTGGTGCAGAGGGAAGGCTTTTATTTTTGCCAACCCCCTATATTTATACATATTCCGAAACCCACCCCCTGTTGCAAATTTGGCAGTTAATCCCTGAGATTAGAAGTGGTATTTGATTTTTTGATTGCCTTTACCACTATGATAACACGACGGTGGGGGCATAGAATCACTAGTAACTGTGCTGTGTGTGCACATACAGGGTGTTATGGTATTGGTACATATTTACATACAGGATCAAATATCTTGCTCTCTCTCTTCCCTCCTATCTTCCTTCAGGAAAGAGGCTGTCAGCTCTGAAACGCGGGAGAATAGACATTGTTCAGTTGCTGAAAAATCTTCCCAGAACGAAACACATTCCTTCCACCTTTACTGTTGATGTCGTCAGAACCACCGTAAGGGATAATGGTACTGAGACTGAGTTCAATTGCGCATGGGTGATTTGTCAGTGATCGCACAATCCTGGTAGTAGGTGGACTTTTCTTCTCTTGCATGTGTAGAGAATATTAAGCCAGGTGGATCTGAAACCAAGAATTAACGCACCACATTTGGTCAAATCAGTTTTTGCTCAAATCAGTTTTTGCTCAGATAGTGTGGGTGGGGTGTTGACATTGGCATGTATGAATTGCATTAGCATATTATCAGTGCAAATGATGAACAACTCTTTGCACAAGAGAAATAGTCGACCAAATCATTTCTTGCCATTTGGCCATTCAAATACTCTGTTCTAGGTGGCACACTAGCTAGTGTGTGTGGATGTGCTAGGTGTGAGTGTTGTTGTGAGTGTGTCTCTAGTTAACTGCATATATGTTGGGCTCTTCATCACCCTAACAGCCCTCCACAACAACATTCGTCCTATATGGAGTATTCTTTGAAGGTGAGATTGGCTTCAAGTGAAATATTCGTGCAATGTGAACTACATGTACATGCAAGTTGATGCAATTAGTGACCTGGTTGCAATTTTGGTTTTGTGTGCAGTGCTCAGCAGGAGCCTAGGGTGGCCTGTCATGTTGGGGAGCATAGGAGCCTAGGGTGGCCTGTCATGTCGGGGAGCATAGGAGCCTAGGGTGGCCTGTCATGTCGGGGAGCATAGGAGCCTAGGGTGGCCTGTCATGTCGGGGAGCATAGGAGCCTAGGGTGGCCTGTCATGTCGGGGAGCATAGGAGCCTAGGGTGGCCTGTCATGTCGGGGAGCATAGGAGCCTAGGGTGGCCTGTCATGTCGGGGAGCATAGGAGCCTAGGGTGGCCTGTCATGTCGGGGAGCATGTGCCAGTTTAGGCGTCACTAGTTAGGAGGATGGGATGTGATTCATTTGGCTGTACAGCACATGTGTCCTTACACACTCCTGGCACAGCACACATATCCTTACCACACTCCTGGCACAGCACACATGTCCTTACACACCCCTGGCACAGCACACATGTCCTTACACACCCCTGGCACAGCACACATGTCCTTACCACACCCCTGGCACAGCACACATGTCCTTACACACCCCTGGCACAGCACACATGTCCTTACACACCCCTGGCACAGCACACATGCCCTTACACACCCCTGGCACAGCACACATGTCCTTACACACCCCTGGCACAGCACACATGTCCTTACCACACCCCTGGCACAGCACACATGTCCTTACCACACCCCTGGCACAGCACAGCAGAGCATGCCTGTATTGGTTCCAGGTGCACTCATCCTATCACAGTTGTCCTAGGGGGAAATGTTTGTAATTCTGGGATTTCTTTTTTTTTCACTAAAACATGTATGCTTCAAAGCCTTGTAAAGATAGATGCACTGAATTTGTTTCAAATGCGTACGTAGAACAGTCTTTGCTTCACTTATGTACTTTGTGTCCTTTGGTTTTGGTGTGCACACGGAAGATATATACACTGTAAGTTTGAGCCAGATTTGGTGCATCTTTAGAAAGTTGCAAGGCCTTGAATCTCGTGCATTTTAGTGGGAAATTGATGGATTTTGGCATAGAAATCACGGAATTTGTCCACTAGGGTACTTTGGTTTAGCATCCTCGCACCTTGTATTGAAATGCTAAATTTCGATTTTTCCCCCTTAAGTGGAAGGCGGGAGACCACCAGAGAGCTGGCCAATCAGATCCTTCACACGGATGTTTGTAATCACAACGGTTGGAGGTAGCAGGTGAGTTTTAGTTTGCGAGCTGTTGTAAGTTAAGGCTGCTTTTGTAAGGAGAGATCACATTTCAGTTTTGATGAATGATTGTTGCACAATTAAAATGTGTCAGCTGGACTTCATTTCTTACAATTAGCAAGGTCAAATGTCTACTGTTGGCGTTATAACAGCATTTACTACACTATTAATGAAAGGATGTGGTTTTGTTTTGCTTCCTTTTAAGTTGACGTTAAGTTGACGTACTGGCTCCAACCTTTGCTTGAAGTGAGAACATCGTGACATGTTGGGTGATTCATCCAACAGGTGCAACTGTACTGATTCTGTCAAAGCCAGTTCATGACTTTGCCTAATTTTTTTTTTTTTAATGTCTATTGTCCTGAATACTTTCGGTACTCGTAAAATGACCCGTGCTAGCGGACCTATTCATAACGCTCCATGCGGATTGGTCAGAGCGTAATGGATAGGTCCGCTAGCACGGGTCGTTTTACGAGTACCAAAAGGACTTATCTCGGCCCGATCCTGAAAAGACTTGTTGAGTAAGCCAGTACCGTTAAATGCAGCCAGGTCCCTTCCGTGACCTAACGGCAAAAACTTTTTTGCTGTCCACCCGGATGTACAATTGTGCCCCCGGGTGGACACATTCAGGACAATAGACATTAAAGAATAAACTTTAGTATCTGTATGAGTCAGCAAAACAGTTCATCACGGATTTACCCAACAGGGGGTGGGTTTTGAAATATATAAAAAATATAGGGGGCGGGCAAAAATGAAAGCCTTCCCTCCATACCGTTAAATGTAGTTTTATTCTGACATGGCACCCGTAAACCATAGAACGGTGCAGACACCCAACAGAAGTGTGGTGGACTCGGAGGGCTTCTCCTATGAATCGGAGAACTTGAGGATGGTCCACCTGTTGGCCATTTATGCAACAGTAATAGCTTGTCTTTATTGTTTAAAAACACATCAAATGGCTCTTTCAAATCGTTGTATGAACGTGCGCACACATGGACAACAAAGCACATGATGCTCTCATTTCTAACTAAGATGCAAAAGTATCCATCAGAGGTTTTTGAATCAGCAAGATTCGGCGAGTATTTCATTAACAACCTATGATAAATGGAGGTATTAAAAACACAAGCAGGTAGCTTTACTTATACAATGGTGTCGTTTTTGACAAACATTGCTGCTACCATCACAATGAAGTACCATTGAAATGCTGATAAATATCTATCTACTGGTACTCATTCCTTTATATTTGGCTCAGAACTGTCTGACACCACAGTGGTAGCTGTTGATTTAGGGTGCTTTCTCTTCTTGGTACGTTTTACACGTAGCAATACAAAGTCTACTTGAAAAATAAAAATCCTTTCCCCCTGGTCCTAAGCTATGGAGTACCAGATTATTATAATATTTACTGTACCATTAACATGCAACTGGTTCAACATGGTCTTGTATCATTCATGTTACCTATGCTATCTGCAGTAGTACGTGATCTGTTGTTATATTTGTGTGTACCCATTAAGTGATGTGTGGTAGGGCAAAGCATGCAATAGTGTAGAACTTAAGACTTTACATCTACCTGATCTTTTGTTTCAGTGTGTCTATCATCAACGACCAGATGATGGTGAGAAATGCCAGTCCGAAGGTCGTCAAGGTAAGCTGCTTTATACTTCATGGCAAAAGAATGATTAGTGTGTTGTTGTAATACTACTGTAGGTTGGTGTGTGATGGCATCTAGGACATAAAGTGTACTTCTTTGCTCCTAGCTTGCCAAGCAGGAGCTCCCTCAGCTGGTCCAGGAACCATCTTTGCAGCCCAGTGCAAATGCAGCTGCCAATGTCCACATGTCACCCCATTCACTCCAGGTATTGAATCTCACCTATAAAAGACATTAGTTGCCTACTGCTTGCTAAACTAGCTTTAATGATTACATCTTGATTGTTGATCGGTAATCACATCAGCTTGAGTTTACATTAGGATTTTTGAATATTAGTAGTTGAATGGGAAAAAAAGGGGGGGGGACTACTGTAGTGAAGTGTTGTGGTTCTAAGTGTAGTATTGTGCCTTAGTTGCAAGTTTATTTGTTTTTGTGTTTGTTACCTTGGCACAGAAATAATTAATATATTTCTTGGCTGGCAGGTTTCATTTAGTATTGGTGGGTTTTTCAGTTCCGTTTGCTGTACATGTACATGTATCTTATTAAGAGTTCATTTGTCAACTCTGAATGAACCAAAAAAATATTATAGATGAAATAATCAATAACCAGTCGATGTGTGATTTTTACACTCGATGCTACGTCACTAATGGCTGAAACCCTTCTATTGCAAGGAGGCTGGGCCTTGGTGCCATGCCTGCAATTAGTGAGCCAGCTAAAGCTGTGGTTATATGTGTTTTGTATGTGGAGCAGTAGAGGCCACTGATCTCCCATATTGCACCAGTGCTCCAATGGCCACAGTCACAGCACATTCAGAAGAAGCCATGTGTGGAAATACTTGTTACACTATCGAAATACTTGTTACACTATCGAAATTGTTTCCACAAGGTTGATACAAATTTGTGCAGGATGGCACACAATCTGCAATCACATGTATTAATATTGTGGTAAACAAACTTTAACAATTCACATATTTGAGAGCACAAAACCAACAAAACAAAACAAAAAAAATCAGTGTTGATCAAAATCATAGCAGATTGTCAGAGAATGAACTCTTGGATTGTTATGGTATTGCTTTGTGTAAACATTCAAGCTGTACTTGTACATGTATTTGAATGTTGCTTTTTGTGCCCAGGAAGCTGCAGTTGAGAGGCTGTCTATAGAGACTCGTATGAACCTCATGTGGAGTGCAAAGTGAGTGCATGTATGATTACAGAAGACCAGATACAGTATGTACTGATATAGGGAGATTAATTATAAACTTTTTTTATTCATGTAGTTATTGTTGCTGTGGTGCAAAAATTCATTACTAAATACGTCACAGTCAATTGATGGTTAGTTATAGCCCCAAAACTTTAAATTTGAGGGTGCAGTATAGCAAATCTTGTCTCTTGCACATTTCTTACGCAGTTTTGAACTGCTTCTCATTTACTGCAGTGTTCCACACTAAGAGCCTCCAGAACTGACTTACTTTAGCATTAAAAACTAATGAAAGGTTAAAAAGGAGCCCATTTCTTGGATTTCTACATATGTCATAGTAAAACTGGGGGTATTTTTCATGATTTTTGGGATTGTACTTACGCCATTAAGTGTTCTAAATGTAAAACAACCTACATCAATTAACTAATACACAGTATCCACCGAAAAGAAAAGTGGACAAACCAAAACATAATTTCTGGGCCAACAGAAATACTGGTACTTACTTCAGCTAAAGTACAGGTTTCTCGTGTGCAGCAGGCCCTTCGGGAGAAGTAGTGCTTATGCATACTTGGTTGCAACTGGTTTGAAGTCTTCCTTTTGCTAGAATCATAACTCATAGTGCTGCCGTACATGATCAATTTGATTGGTTGCCACACCTGTTACAGCAATTGCTAACCAAATTAGGGGGGAAAACAGGCTAAGTGTCTAATGATGATTTGTGCTGTCTCGGTGAAGTGATGGGGAATTGTTGTGACACTTACGTTAGTCTGAAGCAGAATTTTAAAAGATACTATAAATAATATTTAATGTGAAATCCAGGCTGAATGAGAACTGTTTGCCTTTGTGTAGGTGCCTTGAAGAAAACCAATGGGACTATAGCAAGGCATTGACTGCATTTAATTTCTTGATGGTATGTGCTCTGTATGACACTGTGGTTTTGTGTATTATCTAAATCTTATTACACAGAGCCAGTCGAAAGTTCCGCCAGAAGCTTTTATATGAACGAATGTCTGTCCTTCTAAGTGATTTGTTATGTGTTTTAATATTACAGAACCATCATTGTTATGAAGCAAATACTTCATTATACTGTATGCGTAGTACAGAAATGATGCAATTCCGGAAGCACTTCCATCATGTCAAATGGCAGGCTGCTCAGCCTCCGGTCTCAGACTTTCAGTAACAATCGCACTTGACAGGGAAGCTCTCTTGTCACGGCGTGGGGGGGCAAGAAAAACTGAATATCGACTAATCGCGACTAAGAGAAACAGAATCGGTTATTTCGACTGAAGGAAATTCTGAAATCGGTACCCTGCTATTCTACTAAATGCATAGTCGACCGAATAGGTAATCGCGAATAATCGGTTAACCTACAAAACCTGAAAATCGGTTACACACCCTAGCCAGATGATATAATTATGTACATGGTATACCTTGTGGACTACAGAACCGGTGAGAATGATGGATGATGCATAAAATACTATACATTCCAGTCATGTGATTGTTATTTGCGTACATATATGAATTCGCGCGCGATCGCACCACGCATGCCTCGCGCGCGCCCAATTTTAAAAAGAATGCTGCCTAATTAATTTTCAATGTCATATATACAGTAACTAAATGCACAATCTTTTGGCGATTTATGACAGTTGTTTTAACATCCTCACAGTGGAACTTCTGCAGCATGCGCACGAGTGCAATTATAATTGATTGAATAATAAATTAACGCAACTGACGGACCCCTTTTGTCTAGTCTCGTACCCAGACCTAAACGTACGTAAGCATTATCGCTTACAGTATAATACAGCGTACATAGGGTCTGGCCAACAAGTTGTTCTTGGAATGGAACGCCAACATTCCGCCGCACCTCGATCGACTTGTTGGCCAGACCCTCTGTACGTAATAATCATAGTTACGTACATTTGGGTCTGGGTACGAGACTACCTTTTGTCCAAACTCCTTTTTTTTTGTACGGAGGGGGGGGGGGGGGGGGGGGGGTTGGGGGTTACAATCCCCTCTTTTGTCCAAAAACCTTATTTTTCGCACGCAGTTGTGCGCGGACAGCATTCCATTAGGTCAGCCTGCATACCAAACCATGATGTTGGCCATGGTTAGGTGGCTTATGCAGTATAAGCCCAGAGGGTGCCATATGCCTATGGAAAATCATACATTTGACTTGTACACTGCAGTGGCCTTGGCCTCCCTTTACTCAACCAGTTTGGGAGGTTTTGTTATTTGTGGTTTAAAAACCCTTTTGAGGGGTCAGAGGAGTAAGGCTAGCCAGCATTGCTGCTTGTCTCAAGGCAGACCTGTGGGTAGCATTCCCATCAATTACAACATTAAAGCAATGTTTACATAACTGTAAATAAAACCATGCTCCATGTACACTTTCATATTATACAGAAGTAGTTTGAATTATAAAGATTAAACTATGCATTCTGGTGCAAATCTACAGATGTAGGACTCTGTTCCAAGTCACTATGATAGAATATGAACCAATTTGGCTCGACATATTCCAGCTGCAAAGTCATGTGTGCAAAATGCCATACAGATGCATTTTTAAAATTCAAGGCCACGCGAGGACAGGGAGTCTCACACAATGTTCCAGCATACCCAGGTGGACAGGTGCTCAATTTTGTATTTGCATGCTGTAAATGTAGCCCCAACGTTAACGTACTAGTTTGTTGACATCAGTTTAAGCATAATTTCCTTACATGTACAGTCCTGTCCTCCAACAGTCTACTATTACTGCAGTCACAAGTTCATGTAGCATTTGTAGCTCACCTCAATTCTTACAGAAAATAACCTTTGCATAAATCTAATTTAAAGTAGTGAAAAGTTTAGTTTTCATCAGCACTCATACAATTTCATTCACAATGTACACTGCTGATTATCCTGTATTGAGGTGTGGGTAAAGTTTTCAAATTAGTGTGTGGCTATGGTACTAAGCCTGTGACACTGCAGCACAGTAACTTTTAGGTACTCACTTTATGCATGCACACCAGTTGTACCCATAGAGTACTGCACAAGTTCATGTCATTGTTTGCCCACTGAAGGACAGGCAGCTGCAGCTGGGCAATTGCTATCTAGCCAAGCAGGAACCCATAAGTGCTGGCTACCTTTAGGTCAGCCTAAATACCAAACCATGACACTGGTCATGGTTAGATACTCATGCATGGGGAGCGTTAAGGCTTTGTTCAGGGTTATGTAAACATGATGGGAATGCTACCCACAGGTCTGCCTTGAGACAAGCAGCAATGCTGGCTAGCCTTACACCTCTGACAAAAGGGTTTTTAAAACAAAACCTGCCAAACTGGTTGAGTGAAGGGAGGCCAAGGTAGAGGGACTCACTCAGTCATCAGCCACTGCAGTGTACAAGTCACCTGACTGACCCACCATGCACATTTGTTTTGTACAACAGTTCTGGCATTTGCATATCCTTGCAATGTACGATATTCCACAGGCAGGCAGCACCCTCTGGGCTTCTACCACAATAGCCACCTAACACCATGGCCAGTGTCATGGTTCGGTACGCAGGCCGACCCAATGGTAGCATTGGTCCCTCTTCACTAGGTACATCTAGCAATTGCCACAGCTAAGGCTGTTGGCTGCCCTTCAGTGGGCAAACAATGCAGACGTGAACTTGTGCAGTACTCTATGGGCTTGTACCCCAACAGGTAACAAGCATCAGGCCCAGCTTAGATACTCAGTGCATAGGGAGAGTTCCATGGAATGAGTAAAATTAATTTATATTAAACTCAATTCCTTTATATTCTAAGTTACATAATTAGGATGTCCACTTGTCTGGGATGTGACATGTCCTGACACTCTTTTGCAACCTCATATGAGCTACAGGCAACATCAGAGGCAGGGGCTGTTGTGGTTTGGCAGAGCGGAAAAAGATGACCAAATACGAGACCATAGCTCTACAGTGGCGGATCCAGGGGGGGGGGTCTAAGGGGTCTAAAGACCCCCCCCTCGGCCCGACCAGTTATGAATAAATTAACTTATGAATAATTAATTACATGATTGACGAGTTCAAAAACGAAGCGTTTAGTGAACGCGAGTGAACTGATTAGCGAGTTAGCATTCGACCCAAAGTGTGTGTGAGTGAGTGTGTGTGTGTGTGTGTGTGGGGGGGGGGGGGGGGGGGTCTAAAGCCAAGGCCCTCCAAGCGTGCAGTGTTTAATTAGTATTGTTGCTGCGCGATGGAATGGTAAGAAGTAGGTATGTTACAAGATTTCTCAAATTCGTTGGATTGCAAAGATTTTTGCAAAGATTTATGCATCATTAAAAAGCTTTATACGAGTAGTATTGAAAAATATCTGATTCGTCCCTCTGTGATGAAACGTTTCAGAGTTACGACTTTTCAAAGTGGCGAATTTCACGTAAATTTGCGCCATACATTTCAATGGACATGCGCAACTTATTTGTGACCGGATTTTGAAACCCTATACCGTTAACAGTTTACAAGATGTGAAAACGAAATAGGCGTCAACAAAACATGTGTGCCATGCAATACTAAAGTTTGCTAACAGACGACTGTTAGTTATGACCCTTAACGATGCATACATGTATACATGCATACATTACATAGGAATTCATTACAACAATACACACAACATCAGCTCTAAGTTCGTATTTGGTCAGTTCTAAGTCTTCAGCATCATCCTACCTTTCATTTTGCTTCCAATACGCCACGACATGTGTTTTGCTCCTCAGTTTTTAGTTTCTCAAATTTTCCACTGTATACAACCTTGTTTTGACCTTCTTCATCATACCACACAGATATTTTTCAAAACTAAAAGCTTTTTAATGATGCAAAAATCGTTGCAATCCAACGAATTCGAAAATGCCTACATACACTTAACAAACACAATCTCTGGTTGGCTTGCACCCTCAGAACGATGCATATACACACAATCTCTGGCTGGCTTGCGCCCTAAGTCAAAAGAACAATGCATAGACACAAAGGCCTATTGTACAAACTACTGATTGTGCATCACAGCAACAAGTTGAAGTTGTCAGGATCTTTATGTTGCATGGAAACTCACAAAACTGCAGAAAGAATAAATATATAATTAGCTCTGTGCTATGTTTAGTCATACAAATGTATATGTTATTCTGATTTCATGGCATCAGGCAATGACTGAATGAGGCATGTGTGCGATCGTTACACGATACATTACATATTGATATCGATCATATTCCTGCGGGAAGTAGAAAGGGGTCGGCGGGGCTTTAAATTTGCTTGAAAATCACATAAAACGTGGACTAGACAATATACTTCCAGTCTATCTATCATTCGCCAAGGTCTGCGCCCGTCTTCGGGCAAATCGTGAAACATTTGTAAATCATATTCGTCCCGATTATTTGTATAATATCGAAGAGCAAAACTCTTTTGACTAAGTTAAGACTCTTAACGAGACTTTGAACTGTCATCTACAACAACACGGTGCTACTTTTGTAAAGGTTATATAGCATAGATCAAAAAAGGCTGTCAAAAAAGGAGTATCTCGTCCGTCCCGTAAAACATTAAAACAGCATCATTGACCAAAAATCGGCGCCATTTTGTGGGCGTGTTGTAACATACCTACAAGAAGTAAGTGATCAAAGAAGATAGTTTACCTCAGGAAACAGGTAGAGCTAAATCAATTAGGTATATAATACTATTAAAGGTAAAACGTGTGTGTCGTTTAGACCAGAATACGGTCACAATGGCTTTGCGTAGAGTTTTCTATTCGCTATCCTTATCCACATTGACTCACGCAGGCTTCTATATTAATCAGCTAGCTATCAATATTGAATACACTTTCAAAGTATGCTTATTTTCATGCTAAATGAACGCAAAAGTGAAAAAGCGGCTGGGGCCCCACTGGGGGAGCTTACAGCGCTCCCCCAGACCCCCTAGCTGTTACGGGAGGGGGCACGCCCCCTCCAGTACCCACCCCCGCTTGTGAATATAGTTATTAGACCCCCCCTTCCAGAAATCCTGGATCCGCCGCTGGACTCTAACACTGTCCCATTGCTATCGAGACATCAGGTGTCTTTGGCCCAGATGCCTCTGCAATATTACAGGCTTTGGCTTGCCGAATCAAAGATGTATCCAGTGATCATGAGTCAAACTCAAGGGCATACCTTTTCCAAAAAGGTTCTCTTACGGTGCAGAGAGGCATCTGTCCTAGGGTGTGCCAGTTTAGGTTTAGATGTATTGTAGTTAAGCTTTGTGTTTCTTACCTAGATTATTATGTCATGCATGAAACGTTCAACAATATAAGTAACCACTACGCCAATATAAATGCCTTCCACCTACCCCAATAGGGAAAGTGCAATTCTTGTATATTCAGTTACGATGTTTTTAGCTATAAAGCATCATCTCAACTGAGGGGGGATTTGAACCCGGGATCTCGTGCACTGTGACACCGGCTGTAACCACTACGCCAATGTGAATACCCCTCCCCCTACCCCTACCCCTATAGGCCAAATACCTTTCAATATGTACAGCTTTTAGCCACAAATTATTTTTTATTTGTTCTTAAATTAATGTCAATTCTTATTCTAAAATATATCTCACTATGCCAATGTGACTCCCCTTCGCCCTACCCCAATATTGAAAGTGGCAATTCTTGTCAGTAAACAGGAACGAAGCCAAATTGATATTTCAACTGAGGTTAAACTGGAACCGGCTTAAAAGAGACCAAATAGAACATGCTTGTACTGTCCTCTGTGGCCGGATCACTGCAGTGCCTGTTGGCAAGTATGATGCAAACTTTAGCTTTCTTAATCTTTGCTTTATGTAATGTATTAGAGGACAGTCGGAACTGATCCTAGGAGGAAGTGTGACCTGTTGTATTTTGAGATAACTGACTTCAGTTCAGGATTTGGGTATGTGGGGTCAATGAATACAACATGTGTTAGTTTATCACCATGATCTGGGTGCAAGAATTCTTTTAAAAACTCCTGCACACCAGTGGCATCTACATGTCCACACACCAATACATGTTTCTGTATTCTTGTATTGTCAAAATTTGAACATGGAACAATTTTGTAGTACAGTATAAGTGGATCAATTAGAACTGGAAGAGCCACTGCAAACACTGCCAATCCAGCAATTATGAAGAATGTGATAAAGGTCTGTCCCCAAGCTGTTTTCAGAATATAATCACCATATCCTACTGTTGACATTGTGAACTTAATGAAGTATGTGTATTCACGAAATGTTGCATTCCGCTGAGCATTTGCAAAATGTTTCCAAGGGTCACCACTTATTTCTAGCACATAAATGATTCCAGATGCAGTTAGCCAAATACATGTGAATCGAAGAAATATTGTGAATGTGTCAATTATTGTCCTAGAACGAAAACGACTTGAAAACTTGAGGATGTCTGAAATCTGTATCAACCATAAAAACCGCAGTGGTCTCAGATCAATCCAGTCTTTAAGTAGTGCACAGGCTACGTAAACGGATGGGATAGTGAAGATATCAATAACTGTGTAGGGGCTTAACCAAAACGTAGCAATGTTTTTTTGCTGCCAGAATATAAGTACAGTGACATGTAATTCAAATTCAATCGTGATATTTGGCAGAAGAAACTGACCAAAGCAGCGTATTACGGGTTGATATACTCAATAGACGACCAAGCTGCAGTACGCCACTTTGCAGCAGATGTGAAGGACCGTCATAAAGCGACCAAGATATATATAGTGGTCCACAGAGGTACAGTTTCGGCATGTCTGCTTTACATTCCTCAGCAATGTCCCAATCCGAGGCGTACACGTAAGGCTGTGCAGTACCGTTGCATGTATCACAGATAGAACGAGTAGTGTGGTGGTACCGATAAAATACAGTAGGCTGCTAGTAGCTACAGTCAGATACCCACCAAATTTCCATATCGCATGAATTTGAAGCGGCCATTACTGCTTATATACAATGTAAAGCAATATCTGCACATCTGAAACAATAAATCGATGAAGCGATGTGTCATTGTACATGTATATTATAGTAATAGGCTAAAACATTAATGCATACTCATGGGGGGGGGGGGGGGGGGGGGGGGGGGGGGGGGGGTCGATGGGTTTTTTGACTAGATTTTGCTGTAGTGTTTTGAGAACTGGAAAGGGGACACATGCAGGCTCACAAGCTGAGTATCCACACCTGTAGACCATGGAAGACATTCAAAGAATGCTGAATCTATATTTGAAAAAACGTACGCACATACAAAACACTACAGCAAAATCTAGTCAGTGCCACTAAAATCCATCATATAACATCAGGATTTAAAGTACTTTATTGTAGCCTCAAGTACGTGTTCAAGTTGTGATTTAACTACAAGGTTAATCACTGATGATTGGATAGGTATGGATCAATCCTGCTCTTCAGAGCCAATCAGAGGAGAGGGGCAAGGAGGTGGCCTAGCTGGAACCTTGCACCAAATCAGTTAATTGCTTCTATCGTATTTTGCCCATGCAAAATATTACAATTAATGGGAGCACTTTAATTGCTGATTTTGTAAAGAACTGGCCTTGTGACTTGACCATTTTTGATGACAGACCAGTATCCTCAAAGTCAAGGACTGGAGGAAAGAGAAATGATAGTTAATCAATGGAAATTTTTCTTGGGCTGATTGGCATGAAATTAATTACATGCAAGGCCAATTCAAATCTTGATGTAATAATTTCTCTCCATATATTTCTGCAGATACTGGTGATGGTGAGGAAAAAAGAGGAAATGTATTTCATATTTGGTAGCATTATTGGAGGCTTGCCAAGCAACTATATAATGGGAGACATGAAGAACTGCTTATCAAGATGTAATGAACCTGACCACATTTTCAAGAGTTCCGAACCATTGTGCTCAGTGTACATGTCTCATCAGTGGAGAACAATTGTATTTGTACACCATAGGCCTTTTATTTGTACTGCAAACGCATGTTATTTGATATAAAGTAAAGTGGATGTACTCATTATTCGTTATACCCATCGCTAATTAAATATATTACAGACATGCATCTGTCTGATCTATGCTTTGCGCAGGGCAATCCCAGGCCGGATTGTTCTGATCCATGCTTTGCGCACGAGCAATCCCAGGATTGCGCGGCCAATCCCAGGATTGCGCGGCCATTCCCAGGATTGCGCGGCCAATCCATGGTTTGTACTACAAACCATGGATCCAGGGTTTGTGCAGGACAATCCCGGGATTGCGCAAATCCACGTACGCTTTGCGCGCGTAACATATAGTATGCATGGCCAGCGGCCAGATAAACGATGGACACAAAAGAAAGTAGCCTTCTAGACTCTTCGACGGTGTTGGGCCTCCAACGAATGGCCCGGAATTAATCAACACCTCGACTCTGGGTATTCAGGCTGTTGATCTAGCATTAGTTGCATATATACAAGAAGGGCTTCTTCCCATGCATGCAGTCCTTCACAAGTATATAATTTATAAGGGTCCCCATTTATACGCAAGGGTTCGTATGGAGTCCCCAATTCTATCTGACACCAGCACGGTACTCATGTCGGTTAAAATTAGACGTGTGAACGCACTCCTTACAGCGCGGCTCGATTGCGGTAGATTACGATAGTAGTAGTTAGTTTCCATGGCACAGTATTAAAATGGCGGGGTGGGTGAGCAATAATTGTAGCTAGTTAGGGATTTTATTCCCACACAATCTCAGATAATCAATAGACATGCCGTACCGTGCCCATACATACCGACCTGTTCCGTACCGTGCTGTACCAAAGATGTATTGTGTGAATATTAGGATTGTTGGGGGGGGGGGGGGGGGGGGGGATAAACACAAACATAAATGTAATGCAGTTCTATAGCTACGTAAGTGCTAAACACAGGAATATTGTATTTATCGTAACTGCTATCACTTGTTCCCTTTCTTTTTACTCGATCCATCAGTGCCCTCAAATATTATATACCACTAACTGAATGTTTTGACGGGGACCGAGCGGCCGACTTCTAGTGCATGGTGCCCAGAGAGACCGTTACACTGAGCCGCTGGTATTGTTACACAGTTGTAACTGAACCCCCCCCCCCCCCCATATTTTATTACATCATCGTTAGACGCTACGTATTTATAGTTACCCGGGGCGGGGCCCATAGCGCTATACATTTTTTTAGGACCCACAATGTCAATGACTGAATAATGTTTTAACATAGTGCATGCAGTTGTTGCGCAGTTTGTTCTATACAAAAAGCGTTGGCTTCTGTGGCTCTGCCACAGACCGCGACGCGATGGGGAGCTTATAGGCCTGGGATGTATTTTTGGCCCGGGCCCCGAGCTACTTTTGCGCTTTGAATGACCTAAACGCGCATTTGTTACCATTCAGTTCAGCTGTCGATATCCTCATGTAACCCACTGACCTTTAAGTTTTTGAGACTTTCTTTCACTTTTAAGCTGGGAACGAGGCTCAACGAGGATGGTGACAATGTACAGTTATACCGGATTCCAATCCAATTAACAATACGCATAAACTGAAGCCGTCCAATGCGGCTGACTAAATGTCGGACTCACCAGGCTCCGTCAATCCGGTACTGGTTAGGGTGCAATTGCACTCTTAAAAAATAAGAAAACAAGGTATTGACTATTGCGTTGTGCAAACTTTACGTACTCCAGTACCATGTAAATCTCATGCCTGATGGTGTAAACCTCAAAATGAAATAGGCGGCAGTATCAACAACAATAAACAGCTGGACAATGAAAGGGAAGCCATGTACAACGGACAGTCAACAAGACAATAGGGGTAAGGTTAACGTTGTGCATCAGGATAACCGGATATGCCTTCTTAGTATAAATACATGTTGTGCCATTTCGACACTGAATATACCGTTGATTTGTAGTACGTAGAAGGTCCAAAGTAAGCAACCATTTTTTTGTTTGCCTTCTATGTTTTGTCCGCGTATTGGGTGCATTTGGCAAGCAAATTAGTGACACAGTTTTAAAATCATTATGTCTACTTCCTTTCTATCGGTCGCGTCGTTGTCCATGGAAGATGTTAATCAGTGTTAACGATGCAGCTGTCATTGGCGTCTCGGTGGCACTTATCCTGGTTATCGTATTAATGATTCTTGTGGTGGTACTTGTCAGACAATGCTACGGCCTTCTATCAAAACGAGCAGGCGCCGTAAGACAACAGAGAAAGATGAGCGTCACGGAGCCAGTGAAACCAACATTCAATTGGCATCATTCCATCCGTATCTCGGGTACCCCTCCGCCTACCTACGTAGAGGCGAAAGACTTACCTCCTTTAGAGAACTGTATAGCCAAAATGGGACTGTCTGCTATACTGTCTGCCAACCGCATAGAGAAGAGTTCCAGTCACAGCGGCACATGCACAGATGTCCTTACGAGGCAGGACACAGACTCATTGCATAGCGGCACCGAACAGCTTTCCACAGCCTTTGGAAACGCGAACCCTTTGTTGTCTGACTCGCCAGTAGTAAACAGCGAGACCAGCGTTAGCATCAAACTGCCTTCCAGTTCGGAAGTCAAAGAGCGGTCTTAGGCATACCACGCACTATGTATATGTACTCCGGTAATGGGGTATGTGTTTGTCATCTGTGTGTGCGACTATTGTACATGTTTTGTTTATAGAAACGTTTGCTTTCGGAAATTAGTTGGGCGTGGCTCTACTACCGATCGGTGATGGGTGCATTCATTTACGATACAATAATCTGCGCAGCTATTTATAAGTTGCGCAGGATGCGGCATAGTTCGTTTATAAATCCTGAAAGGCGTCAAATTTCAAAAGAACAGCACAGAAAACGGTTTGAGACTTTAGTTTTTTTTGTTTTTGTTTTTTTTTTGCCAATACAACAGCATATAGACGTTAGTAAAGAGAGATACGCGATATGCATGTGAAAAAGGAACTAGCTAGCAAAACAGTCACCGGAGAGAAATTGAAAAGGGCTTGACAAGCGATCAAAGGAGCACAATGCATGTTGGGGTAATTCATTTAACCTTTAATCTCCCGTCGTCCTACGCGTAGGATTAGCGTCCTACGCGTACATGTAGGACGCTAGTTAAAATTAATTTTTAGCAAACTCATATGATCAAAAAATAAACCAAAATCTCATTGCACTGTAGAAATGGTTATTAATTCAGGAAATATTTTTACTTTTCTTCAAAGATTGTCAAATACAATCAATACTGCATTGCTAAAAGATGTATTTGCGGTAAATTGCAAAGCAACTTAAAGTACCAAAAAGTAATGTTGGGAAGATCAGATGCAACATTTTTAAAAGAAGGGGGTAGTAGGTCAGGTCTTTTGCACTAAGCATATAAAACACTACATTGTAGATTTGGAAATTGCTAGCTCCACAAGCTTATGAACAATAGGTATTTGTCAGACGCATGTTGCGGGAATAGCCAAGTGAATGGACAAAATCTCGAAAACATACAGTGCGTTTTCGGTAAAAATGGCAAAATCAATTAGAGTAAAAACACTGCCGTATAATATGTAAAGTAGCCTACATCATGCTTCAAAAACATTTTAAAAAGTGATACTTGTCGTACTTGTTTCTGTGACAATTAAATTCTCTACATAATGCATTTTTGAGAACCGTATCTGCATCATGTAACCAAGGGTGTGATTTAAAAAATAGACTGACAATTGGTAAATTTAGCATGATAGACACATCAAACAACAGTAGAGAAATTGATGCCAAAAAAACTGCATTTCTATTTATAATGAATTTTCAAATATTGGTCCTACGCGTAGGACTTGGACCTGGAGAATTAAGGTTAAAGAACTTGATAAGCATGGTAAGATGGTGTGGGCACAATTTTTATTGCGCTGTAATTCCTTCACTCAATGTTATATTGTATGCATGCAGGCCTGGCCATGCACGACACATGCATCAGAGATGCATGCCGCACATCCTAATTCCTATGGCAGCAGTTATACCTCCCAAATAAATGTGTCTGACGTTTCGAGTAAAATCAGTTCATTTTCTTTCAAATACCGCGGCCACCTGAGTCATGTCGATTTGAGTTTGTTTTCTTTAAAATGCACAACAGCACAAGGATCCTGCACATTGGTGTGCTATGAATATGATCTCTCGGGCCATCCATATTAAAGGTTTTAACGCCTATTGTCACAATGTGTCGTAACATTATATTAATCCGATATCAGTGTATCTCTCTTCCTCCTATTACGCAACATAAATGACATCCTACATCATTGCAAGGGGTACTTTCGTTCCAGATGCTATTTATAAGATTCAGTTTCGTGGTATATGTGCATGCAGTCTATGAGTATGCCTTGTCAGAGATAATATATAATTTATTATCTCTGGCCTTGTATAGCTGCTTGTGAAGAAAGGACCCTGCATGTTGCATTGGTGTGTTGGGATTTGAAATTTTGAACATATGACAGGCCACGAAGAAACACAGTAAGTGCAGAATGAATGGTAAATGAATGACAAACTATATTTCAAAATGAAGTACCTTCGCCAGTATGGTGCAAACGTTACAGCGCTCACAAGTTACCGGAAGTCGCCCCCCCCCCCCCCCCCCCCCAAAATTAAAAACACGACTACGCGTGTCTCGATCATTAGCAACTTCCGTCATGTTTCGTTGTATAGAAATCCCTTACAAAAGTTCCATCGTAAATACAAAAAAAATGAAACGTGCGATAATTTACTTCTTAACGAAACTTTAAAAGGAAAAGCATGTATAGGAGCTATTATGGTGAAGTTATACCATTTTAAAAGTTGACGTCAGCGGTAAAGGGTCCATTGCACAGTAAAATTGGAAGTCATAAATTGAATTCCAGGACGCCACGTGGTGATCACCTGACGTTTGTAATAGATACACTGTGGGTAACCATGAATGGATCGGGGGAGATGCTGAAAGCTACTTTTCAGGTATGGTAGCTAATGGGTGGCCTTGAGGGCTAGATATAGCTGATATTAAATCGTGCGGAACGCTTTTCTCCATTTAAAAGGCTAAGGGCATTGAGGTGGACCCAAGCAAACAGGCGAAGAACTTCTTGGCGCTAAAAGCCAAGATCATACATTCAGAGTAAGTACAGCATGCGTGCGAGGTTTAAGTAGCTGGAGAACATACGCATGTATATCCAGTGAGCTGATTAAGAAGTTCCAAAGCAAAGCTCAGGAATGCACCTCCGCACTAAAGGAGCTGAAGGAGTCGAAGAGGAAGGAGGCTACGCTAGAAGCGTGCATAACTGGCCTCAGAGCTGAGCTTCAAGCTCTTCACCACGTATGTAACGTTGTGACATACTCTCTGTGTTGTTGTATCGTCTCACAACACAACTTAGGAGAACTGCAGTCTAAAGCTGTCACTAAGGCGCAAGGAAGAGGAGTGGAACCGCGTGACCAGTAAATGTGCAGAGCAAGAGGTGAGACCATGCCAGGTTGAATGGCACAGAAGTTTTTTTTGTTGCATGACCAACTGTGCATGTAGTATGGTCCAGAAAACCGGAAAAAAAAACAAGCCTGTAGTGAAAAAAAAGTCATAACAATTAAACATACTACTGCTGGCATGCTATAAAATTGTTTATTTGTTTTTGGTGATGATGTGTAGGTGCTAATTCAGCAGCTTACAACCAGGGTAGGACAGTTGCAGTTCCAGAGTGAAGCTGTAGAGGAGCAGCGGAGAATGGTGGATGCATTGAAAGATGAGTAAGTATATTGAACCAGTGTATGTATGCAAGGTCAAAGCTGGGTGGAATTAATGGTCTATTGTTTTGTGGATGCTAGTTTTTAATTAGAGACATGTGTCTGTGAAGGGCTTCAAAAGATGATGTGTAACATTGTACATTATGAAAAAAAAAAGCTATATTAAAATTAGTAATTGGTCATGTTGTAAGGTGTAAATGTATCCATGATTCAGGACAATTAATCTACTTGACTTGTTACATGTAGCAGTTTCAGACTACGTGTTATTTTAATTAGAAATGTTTTCTGGGTGGATCTGTAACAGCTGTACTCTTACAGGAAAGAAAAATTGAAAAGCCTTATTGCCCGAAAGAAGAGGGAGTATGAACGATTCAATCAATGTAAGTGTTAGTGTTGTGTGTAACAAAGGGGCCAATGCCAATGCACGTTCCACCACGTACCAGTACTATGCACCATGTAGCAGTACTATGCACCATGTAGCAGTACTATGCATCATGCAGCAGTACTATGCACCATGTAGCAGTACTATGCACCATGTAGCAGTACTATGCACCATGTAGCAGTACTATGCATCATGCAGCAGTACTATGCATCATGTAGCAGTACTATACACCATGTAGCAGTACTATACACCATGTAGCAGTACTATGCACCATGTAGCAGTACTATGCATCATGCAGCAGTACTATGCACCATGTAGCAGTACTATGCACCATGTAGCAGTACTATGCACCATACTATGCACCATGTAGCAGTACTATGCACCATGTAGCAGTACTATGCACCATGTAGCAGTACTATGCACCATGTAGCAGTACTATGTATCGTGTAGCAGTACTATGCATCGTGTAGCAGTACTATACACCATGTAGATGCAGTACTATGCAACATGTAGCAGTACTATGCACCATGTAGCAGTATTATACACCATGTAGATGCAGTACTATGCAACATGTAGCAGTACTATGCACCATGTAGCAGTACTATGCACCATGTAGCAGTACTATGCACCATGTAGCAGTACTATGCACCATGTAGCAGTACTATGCACCATGTAGCAGTACTATGCACCATGTAGCAGTACTATGCTCCATGTAGCAGTACTATGCACCATGTAGCAGTACTATACACCATGTAGCAGTACTATGCACCATGTAGCAGTACTATGCACCATGTAGCAGTACTATGCACCATACTATGCACCATGTAGCAGTACTATGCACCATGTAGCAGTACTATGCACCATGTAGCAGTACTATGCACCATGTAGCAGTACTATGTATCGTGTAGCAGTACTATGCATCGTGTAGCAGTACTATACACCATGTAGATGCAGTACTATGCAACATGTAGCAGTACTATGCACCATGTAGCAGTATTATACACCATGTAGATGCAGTACTATGCAACATGTAGCAGTACTATGCACCATGTAGCAGTATTATGCACCATGTAGCAGTACTATGCACCATGTAGCAGTGCTATGCACCATGTAGCAGTACTATGCACCATGTAGCAGTACTATGCACCATGTAGCAGTACTATGCACCATGTAGCAGTACTATGCACCATGTAGCAGTACTATGCACCATGTAGCAGTACTATGCACCATGTAGCAATGCTATGCACCATGTAGCAGTACTATGCACCATGTAGCAGTACTATGCACCATGTAGCAGTACTATGCACCATGTAGCAGTACTATGCTCCATGTAGCAGTACTATGCACCATGTAGCAGTACTATGCACCATGTAGCAGTACTATGCACCATGCAGCAGTACTATGCATCTTGCAGCAGTACTATGCACCATGTAGCAGTACTATGCACCATGTAGCAGTACTATGCACCATGTAGCAGTACTATGCACCATGTAGCAGTACTATGCACCATGTAGCAGTACTATGCACCATGTAGCAGTACTATGCACCATGTAGCAGTACTATGCTCCATGTAGCAGTACTATGCACCATGTAGCAGTACTATGCACCATGTAGCAGTACTATGCACCATGCAGCAGTACTATGCATCTTGCAGCAGTACTATGCACCATGTAGCAGTACTATGCACCATGTAGCAGTACTATGCACCATGTAGCAGTACTATGCATCTTGCAGCAGTACTATGCACCATGTAGCAGTACTATGCACCATGTAGCAGTACTATGCACCATGTAGCAGTACTATGCATCTTGCAGCAGTACTATGCACCATGTAGCAGTACTATGCACCATGTAGCAGTACTATGCACCATGTAGCAGTACTATGCATCGTGTAGCAGTACTATGCATCATGTAGCAGTACTATGCATTGTGTAGATGCAGTACTATGGCAAAACAGTCCATCTTCTCTAGATTGCTGAAACAGCCAATTATACCTAAACGTGTTCTGCTGAGCACACCCAGGACATTGGACATTAAAGTCAGTTAACTGCGAGGGGGGGGGCAAGAAAAACTGTATGGACCCCATCATCCAACTTTGTAGAGCTTAACGAGAGGATTACGAATCTGCTTTCAAATTAAAAATCGGACGTAAGAGAAAAAAGATACAAGGGGTCAAAAAAGGGGGGCGTAGGGGGTACCACCCTACGCCCATTATAATTTCACGTGTTTTTGTATCTTTTTTGTTTCGTTTCAGATTTACACGGGAGTAGCATTGATATATTTCTCCCAGCTAAAGAACTTCACTGCGATCTCACACATAATCGCTAGACACTTGAAAAACGGGCAGTGAGAGATTTAACGTTTAACCCCCTAGTGGTTATTTCCTATTTCGGTTAGCAATAGGAAATAACCACTAGGGGGTTAAACGTTAAATCTCTCACTGCCCGTTTTTCAAGTGTCTAGCGATTATGTGTGAGATCGCAGTGAAGTTCTTTAGCTGGGAGGAATATATCAATGCTACTCCCGTGTAAATCTGAAACGAAACAAAAAAGATACAAAAACACGTGAAATTATAATGGGCGTAGGGTGGTACCCCCTACGCCCCCCCTTTTTTGACCCCTTGTATCTTTTTTCTCTTACGTCCGATTTAGCAGATTCGTAATCCTCTCGTTAAGCTCTACAAAGTTGGATGATGGGGTCCATACAGTTTTTCTTGCCCCCCCCTCGGTTAACTGTTGTACAAATTTTACATGTTATTGACAAATAGAAATTTTTTTATTTTGTTGTTCGAAACAAACTTATAACTGATGAAAAGATTTATAAGGATAAATATCACGTTATGCACTTGTAGACTTACTGATCCGTTGCAACCCTCACAGAATAAATACATGTATTGAGGTATGTTCTATTGTTTGCGACTAAAGAACATGTACCAGGGCTAGTTAGGTGACCAGAGTTACAAGTATTTGCATGTTCACACCTTAATTCTTAATGCACACCTTTGTATTCGTGTTATCCTCAATCATTAGCAGTACTATGCATTGTGTAGCAGTACTAGGCATCATGCAGCAGTACTATGCATCTTGCAGTACTATGCACCATGTAGCAGTACTATGCATCATGTAGCAGTACTATGCACCATGTAGCAGTACTATGCATCATGTAGCAGTACTATGCATCGTGTAGATGCAGTACTATGCACCATGTAGATGCAGTACTATGGCAAAACTTCTCTAAATTGCTGAAACAGCCGATCATACCCAAACGTGCTCTGCTGAGCGCACCCAGGACATTGGACATTAAAGTCAATTAACTGTTGTACAAATTTTACATGTTATTGCAGACAAGCAGTAGATTTTATTTTATTTTGTTCTTCAAAACAAACATATAACTGATGAAAAAATTTATAAGGATAAATATCACGTTATGCACTTGTAGACTTACTGATCCATTGCAACCCTCACAGAAAAAATACATGTATTGAGGTATGTTTTATTGTTTGCGACTAAAGAACATGTACCAGGGCTAGTTAGGTGACCAGAGTTACAAGTATTTGCACATTCACACCTTAATTCTTAATGCACACCTTTGTATTCGTGTTATCCTCAAACATCGCTCTGACAAAAATGTCACATGGACAAATTCAAACTAAAGATTGTGGATTAGAGGGATTTGCCAATGTTTTCTTTCCAGATGATTGCATCAAAATGTTACCCTGCCACACTTTGCCACTATGCTGTATTATGAATTTTATTACTTTGCTGCACTTTCTCTTGTAGTAGCTGCAATGTCTCCTGAGCTGAAACTTAAACCTTCCTGCAGTACAATATCGGAACGTAGGAACTCAGTGCTATCCATTCCTTTTGTACCTGCTGACATAGTCACCGACACAGTCGATACAACAGTCGGTATGGACAGTGATGACACAGAGATATTTATACCTGAACTCACCTCAACTGTAGCAATGCATGGACGTAGGGATTCAACACTATCCATTCCCTGTGTACCTGCCAGCACGGTCGATGCAACAGTCAATATGGACAGTGATGACACAAAGAAATGCCTACCTGACCTTCACTCAACCCTCACAATCACTGAACATAGGAACCCAACGCTATCCATTCCCTGTGTACCTGCCAGCACAGTCGATGCAACAGTCAATATGGACAGTGATGACACAAAGAAATGCCTACCTTACCTCCACTCAACTTTCAAAATCCCTGAACGTAGGAACCCAACGCTATCCATTCCCTGTGTACCTGCCAGCACAGTCGATGCAGCAGTAAATATGGACAGTGATGACACAAAGAAATGCTTTCCTTACCTCCACTTAACTCTCACAGTCCCTGAATGTAGGAACCCAACGCTATCCATTCCCTGTGTACCTGCCAGCACAGTTGATACAACAGTAAATATGGATAGTGATGACACAAAGAAATGCCTACCTGACCTCCACTCAACTCCCTGTGTACATGTCAGCACGGTCGATACAACAGTCAATATGGACAGTGATGACACAAAGAAATGCCTACCTTACCTCCACTCAACTCTCACAATCCCTGAACGTAGGAACTCAACACTTTCCATTCCCTGTCTACCTGCCAGCACAGTTGATACCTCAGACAGTGAGGACAGTGATGGCACAGAGATATGCCTACCTGACCTTGCCTCAACTCTCTCACCCCTTCCATTTTCTCCGTACCATCGACTAGAAACTGTGTCGCCGCTTCCCCCTACTCCTCCTAGGAGTCCAATATTGAGCACTCTTTCTCCACTTCCAATGTCACCTGTGGCCTCTTTTGCTACAATGACGCCTCTAACTCCACTTCCTCCATCCCCGCAATGTGTGACCATGTCCCCACAGTTATCAGTTGTTGACTCTCAGAAGTTAAGCTGTTGCAAACGTTTAGATCTTGGAGTTACTACAGCTACTTCAGTTGCATCATTGCCTTTCGAAGATCTTGTTCCCACTTGTCCACCCCAACCCGCACCTGTTCAGTGCGTGTTGAACTCACATACCTCTAAGCAGGAGGCAAGGGATTCTGGAGATCAGGACCTCAGGGACACTGGTTCAAGAGAAGTGACAGAGCAGGTGATTGTGTTAGAGACGGGAAGTAAGCAAAACAAGGAACGACAGTGTATTCCTGAAAAGGTAAACAATTGCTCATGCATTTCAGTGCATATCGTGTCTATATCATTTTGATTGTGGTTATTCAGTATCTCTTTAGACCATCATGCGTTGTGTACAATAGCCATATTGCATTTATTAAATTCATGTCCATGTACTGCATACCCACACATGTTCAGCACATGTTGAACTCACCTACCTCTAAGCAGGAGGCAAGAGATTCTGGAGATCAGGATTTCGGGGACACTGGTTCAAGAGAAGTGACAGTGACAGAGCAGGTGATTGTGTTAGAGACGGGAAGTAATCAAAACAAGGAACGACAGTGTATTCCTGAAAAGGTAAACAATTGCTCGTGTATTTCAGTGCATAGCATGTCTATATATCATTTTGATTGTGGTTATATATATTCAATATTTCTTTTGACCATCATGCGTTGTGTACAATAGCCATATTGCGTGTCCATGTACTGCATACCCACACATGTTCAGCACATGTTGAACTCACCTACCTCTAAGCAGGAGGCAAGAGATTCTGGAGATCACACTGGTTCAAGAGAAGTGACAGTGACAGAGCAGGTGATTGTGTTAGAGACGGGAAGTAAGCAAAACAAGGAAAGACAGCATATTCCTGAAAAGGTAAACAATTGCAGTGCATAGCGTGTCTATATCATTTGGATTGTGGTTATATATTCTGTATCTCTTTAGACCATCATGCGTTGTGTACAATAGCTGTATTGCATGTATTAAATTCATGTACATGTACAGTACTACCCTTTTGCATGCGATGTTCAAGGTCTGTTAGGTGTACATGTACCTCGGTACATGTACATGTTTCTTGTGCTACATGTACATGTACAATGACGCCTCTCTCTCCACATCATCCCAGCAATGTGTGACCTTGTCCCCACAGTTATCAGTTGTTGACTCTCAGAAGTTAAGCTGTTACGGACGTTTAGATCTTGGAGTTACTACAGTTGCTTCAGTTGCATCATTGCCTTTTGAAGATCTTGTTCCCACTTGTCCACCCCAACCCACACCTGTTCAGTGCGTGTTGAACTCACCTACCTCTAAGCAGGAGGCAAGAGATTCTGGATATCAGGACCTCGGGGACACTGGTTCAAGGGAAGTGACAGAGCAGGTGATTGTGTTAGAGACGGGAAGTAAGCAAAACAAGAAAATACATCACATTCCTGAAAAGGTAAATGATTGCTCATGAATTTCAGTACGTATGCATGTTCATATCATTTTTATTGTGGTTATAAATTCAGTATCTCTTTTGGCCATTTGTACAATAGCCATGTTGCGTTTCGTAAATTCATGTACACACACTACCGGTTTGCAAGCAATGGCCGAGTTCTGTAAAGTGTACTTGGGTACATGTTTCTTATGCTACAATGACGCCTCTCTCTCCACTTCATCCCAGCAATGTGCAACCTTGTCCCCACAGTTACCAGTTGTTGACACTCAGAAGTTAAGCTGTTACAAACGTTTAGATCTCGGAGTTACCACAGTTGCTTCAGTTGTATCATTGCCTTTCGAAGATCTTGTTCCCTCTTGTCCACCCAAACCCACACTTGCTCAGCAAGTGTTGAACTCACCTACCTCTAAGCAGGATGAGGCAAGAGATTCTGGATATCAGGACCTCGGGGACACTGGTTCAAGTGAAGTGACAGAGCAGGTGATTGCGTTAGAGACGGGAAGTAAGCAAAACAAGGAACGACAGCGTATTCCTGAAAAGGTAAACAATTGCTCATCCATTTCAGTGAAAAGTATGTTCATATTATGATTTTCATTATATATTCAGTATCTCTTTTGGCCATTTGTACATGTTGCATTTAGTAAATTCATGTACATGTACCCTTTTGCATGCAATTGCTGAGTTTACTTGGGACTTGTTTCTTGTGCTACAATGATGCTCCTCTCTCCACTTCATCCCCGCAATGTGACCTTGTCTTCGCAGTCACCAGTTGTTGACTCGCAGAAGTTAAGCTGTTGCAAACATTTAGATCTTGGAGTTACTACAGTTGCTTCAGTTGCATCGTTGCCTTTCGAAGATTTTGTTCCCACTTGTCCACCCCAATCCACACCTGTTCAGTGCGTGATGAACTCATGTACCTCTAAGCTGGAGGCAAGAGATTCTGGAGATCAGGACTTCGGGGACACTAGTTTAAGTGGAGTGACAGAGCAGGTGATTGTGTTAGAGACAGAAAATAAGCCAAATAAGAAAAGACGTCGCATTCCTGAAAAGGTAAACTATACTCCTGCATTTCAGTGCATATTTGTGTCTATATCATTTTGATTGCAGTTATATATTCAGTATCTGTTTTGACCATCATGCATTGTGTGCAATAGACATAAATATTGCATGTACTACAGTGGAAATCATGGTACTTCATCCTAATTTTTTCTTCATATGAATTTGATTCACTTCAATTTGTTTTGATTGATATGCACAGAAATTTGCATTCATAAATAGTACGCACCACATGACTTTTTGATTTCACTACTAGTACATGTAAACAAATTACCATTTATAGTTTTATTTCTCTCATTTGTTATGATTCATGGTATATAAGAAGAAGCCGTTTCCCCATCGTTTGCTGGAGTTGGATTTTTAGTCCATTAAAAGAAAACTGTGTTTGCGATACAGACGCCATGTAGCTCTGGATATGCTTAAAATGCCTCTTTCATTTCCTGGTTTTGCAAAAAGAGTCCTTTAAAGTTTTTTTCCCCAGTCTTGAGTATACCTCAACACTAGCACCTACATTAACATTTAATCCCCTTGTGAACCGCCTAACCTATTATGCACGTTAAACCTAACCAGTTAGGCCATGTATCACCCTCTTTTTTCTTTCTTCCTGATTTCCCTCGCCATTCTCATCAAAACCTCCTCACATTCACTAGCTATGGAATCGAATTGAGCTCATCTCTTTCGCTTCCTCCCCCCTCGCTTAGCCTTTACAGAACCAGGTGTCACTATCCCCCCAACCCCGTCCCTTCTGTTTGCGTGCCATTGCTCCATTTGACGTGTAATCGTCTTTGGGATCTATGCCTGTCACTTCTGCCACCTTTCCTTGCTTTTTGGAGTTTTTTTTTGCAATGCATCCATCTACTTTGGCACTGCACCATTGTATCCACTCGAACTTTGACACTTTGTACCGCCACAATGGTTTACGTAATCACGAACAAAGGTTGAAAACCCGACTTTGCAAGCATCTAGCTATCAAATAAATATAGGCATAATAAGAAGGTCTGCCAAACAAGTGGTATCCCACTCTTAAAAAAATGCTAAACCGGTTAGTCATTTGCATGTGCTTTGTCAGATTAGCACATCAATCAAAATAAATTGAAATGAACCAAATTCATATGAAGAAATTTTTAGGATGAAGTACCATGATTTCCATTGTATTCTCATAGTGCCCTATTTGTATAAGTGGAATAGGATACACATATACAAGTATGGGGTTGTGGTAGCACTAATTCAAATTAAGTAGAATCCTTGTATGTTCTTTGACTGAATCTTATCTCCATGTTTGTGCTGACATAGCCTTCTAATCTTGGTGTTGGTGATCAGTCTCCTTTGACAAAAGTTCACAAGTGTGCGGTCGGAGATGATGTGCTGCCTCCTGCAGTGCGAGCTGGAACGTTAGGAGGTGATTCATCTGATTCGCCTACGCAACAAAAGTCTGCTTCAGCGCTTGTGCAACAACTGCCTTTGCCACAGCAGCAGTTGGTGGATTGCATGCAATGTCCACTGCCTCTTCCTCCGTGGTTGGTGACCTCAATGGTTACCGTTCAGCTGGCAGACCCACCTGCACCGAGTCGATGTCTGAGTACAAGAAAGGCAGTTCATAGTGAGATTCATTGCTTTGGGTGAATTATTGGGATTACAGTAGGTTTGTGAGTTGCATTGAGTGTATCGTGGCTCTACAAGGCTACAACAGAAGTCTCTGTAAATTGTGGTGTGTTTTGTTCATATTATTTTTGATAAAAGTTATTCGATATGCCTTCCCTTCCTTTAGAAAATGTGATTTTTCATCGTCAGGCAAAACAAAAGTTGTTGGACTGTAAGTTTCATATGCACTGCATGTGTTGTGTGTAGTGTCACGTTTTATATTACTTTGGAATCCTGGAACTATTTAAGGGCTCGGAAAAGTTTTGATAAGTTTAACCTTTAATCTCCCGTCGTCCTACGCGTAGGATTAGCGTCCTATGTGTAGGACGCTAGTTAAAATGATTAGCAAACTCATATGATCAAAAAATAAACCAAAATCTCATTGCACTGTAGAAATGGTTATTAATTCAGGAAATATTTCTTGCGATTCTCAAATACAATCAATACTGCATTGCTAAAAGACGTATTTGCGGTAAATTGCAAAGCAACTTAAAGTACCAAAAAGTAATGTTGGGAATATCAGAGCAACATTTTAAACGAAGGGGGTAGTAAGACAGGTCTTTTGCACTAAGCATATAAAACACTACATTGTAGATTTGGAAATTGCTAGCTCCACAAGCTTATGAACGATAGCTATTTGTCAGACGCATGTTGCGGGAATAGCCAAGTGAATGGACAAAATCTCGAAAACATACAGTGCGTTTTCGGTAAAAATGGCAAAATCAATTAGAGTAAAAACACTGCCGTAGAATGTATAAAGTAGCCCACACATCATGCTTCAAAAATCATTTTAAAAAAGTGATACTTGTCGTACTTTTTTCTGTGACAATTTAATTCTCTACATATTGCATTTTAAAGAACCGTATCTGTTTATTTGCATCGTGTAACCAAGGGTGTGATTTAAAAAATAGACTGACAATTGGTAAATTTAGCATGATAGACACATCAAACAACAGTAGAGAAATGGATTCCAAAAAACTGCATTTCTATTTATAATGAATTTTCAAATATTGGTCCTACGCGTAGGACTTGGACCTGGAGAAATAAGGTTAAGAAATTTAAACTTTTATATAGCACACATATACATTTTATTACGGTGGTACAATGCATTAGCCAATAGAGGATATGCAATGTTTAAATATTCATAGAGGTCAAAAGGTCGACGGTGAGCGGTTGATAGAAATAGTATAGGAAATTGTTTGGTTAGAAAGGCTTTCGTGATGTCGCGTCGTCAATGCAGCGTTTGGGGGTGTTCAAATAGAAAAGGAAGGTGTCCAGTTGACGTAGATGGAAAAGGTGTAAATGTGAAGAACTAAACGCGCGTAGCTGCCCTGAATCAAGCAATCTCTTGACTCTACACAATAGATGTCACAGGGAATATCGCAAGTTGTAATACAGTGTAGCACACATCAACAAAACAAGGAAAGGGCTGAATGGTGCAGCTTGGAAACCTGGGCCTGAAGCATATATCTGCAATTTCCATTACGAGAATTTTCAGGGTCCCACTAGGTCATGTCCAAATGTTGTTCCTGTGTTTTGTAGGCACTCTTACAATTCTTTGACTGTGCCAAACCGAAAGAAACAACGGAGATCAGTTGTACGTTGTTCTGCTGTGCTGATGGAATGTGAATCACCCCTTCCTGTGACATCACCGAAGTCTCTTGTTGAACTGTGTTCTGTTGTACTCTCTGACACAGTGCAAGAAGTAGGATGGTTGCAGAAACATGTTGGTAATTTGGAAGTGCACATCAATCTGCTCAAAGCTGAGATCAAGACATTGAACACAACCCTCCAACGGTTGGATGTTCACCTATTAACCAATGACCAGTTCACAAATTACACAGGCCTGAGCCAGAGCATGTTTGGAATAGACCCTTCCCTTTAACGGCATAAGGAATGCAATTATTCTTAATTGCGTCACTTCCGGAGTTCATCCTGTTAGCGAGTACTAACACTGTACCAGGTTGTTGATAATTTTCGACCGACCAAGCCTCTGTCACAACAGTACTCACAGAGGCAGACATCCCAGGTGCGTTTCTCGAGGAGCCACTAGAGATCCGTAGTACGGCAGCGCTCCGAAGGTGGCTAATTTGCCACGGGATAAAAATGCAATCGGCTAGCCGAAAGCAAAGCCTAATAGATAGCAAGACATTTATGTACTGTGTCGATATCAGCCTTGCTAGTCTCGTTGCCAGACCTATATGATGCAATGTTTATCGCAATTTGTACTTTGTATAAACAAGCTCGTACTTATATAAGTCTGGTGTTTCGAATGCTAAACCTTAGAATTCGTGTGCTTATACGCAACGTTGCCCTCCTACTTCTTACAGTACATAGATACACCCTTGTTGTCCACCTTGCGAGTCATTTTACACATGACACATTACATCACCAGCAGGAAGAACTCCGGACGTGACGTAAAATTAGCAAATTGCATTCCTTACGCCGTTAACGGGAAGGGTCTATTCTTCTTTGCTGGCTATCTCCTATGTTGCCACGAATGTATATGCCTACATACCCTCCCTCGTATACGCTCTCTTACTGAGCCTGAGAAGTTTATGATGGTGTTGACGCGAATTCGTCTTAATTTAACTGAACAAGATTTGTCAGTTCGCTTTGATATTGATCGGAGTACTGCTTCACGTATTTTGAATCATTGGATACCTTTCCTAGCCTACCATATAAAAATTCTTATTAAATGGCCTGAAACAACGATTAGAACCACTAATTCTCCATATAATCACCTGCCAAATTCTGTAGCCATTATTGATGGAACAGAGATTTTCATTAAATGTCCTAGCAATTTGGATGCTCAAAAATCATCTTACAGTGACTATAAAAGTCACACTACTGTTAAATATCTTGTTTCAATTGACCCATTTACTGGGGTATTCAACTATGTATCGAAAGGATTTCAGGTAACAGTAGTGACAGGTTTGTAGTAGAGAATAGTTCATTTTTAGACATTCTAAGACCAGGGCAACAAATTATAGCAGATCGAGGATTTACAGTTAGAGATTTGTTTGCTAAGAAGAAAGCCTTCTTAACAATTCCTTCATTTTTGAATGGTGCTAGTAAATTAACTGGACAGCAAGCAATGGAAACACGAACTATTGCAAGCGTTTGAATAAAGGTTGAAAATGCTTTGAAGAGAGTAAAAGACTTCAAGATGTAATCTAGCACATGTCCTAATCGAATAAACAAGAAGATCCTTGATGACACTTTTATCATAGCATGTGCATTGTGCAACTTGCAACCTCCACTTATCAAGTGACATTTGTTTTACATATGCATGCAAATTAGTGTGTAAATGTATGATATGAAAAATGCCACACATTCATTTGTAATCAATTTGAGCACAATTACATACATTCTAACCTACGAATGATTTCTGGTCCTACTGAAATATTATAAAATGATGTGAGTGTCTGTAACATATTACTCCAAAGATCTACATTGAAATATATGCGCTGAATGTGAATATCCATGCAAGTCCATGTCACTAAGTCACAATATGCTGCTTTAGTGATGGCAAGTTGTCCTGTAATTTGATAGTAGTAGTCATGGTCTAAGCATAACTTTATGTCATTTTCGGTTTTCATCAAGTGAAATGTTTTATCCCACATTTTACCTCTACTATGCCAAATTCATCACCCTCTCCAATTATAATTCCATCTGGAGATGCACCTAGAAAGGGATACATGTCACAGACAAAAAACCCACATCGGTTTACTGTGTGCCCTGACTTTTCTTCATATAGTTTTATGGCAATTTCTTCATGAGTAGAACCCCACTCCAAGGCTGGTATAACAGGATGACCATAGTCCCCCATAACTACTTTTAACAAAGATAATGGGTAGTGGCCAGGCTTACGTCGTCAATTGTATACTTTTCCAACGTTGCTAGCTGTTATTCTCCACTGCCATCCACAGTGGATTGTCTCTTTGGCCTATGGTCATTGTTTAAATCAATTCCACTTCCACTGGAGTTAGCTGCAATGATTCGACAAGGTCATTTTACAGTAATAGGACGTTCAATTTTGCTAAGTTTTTCCATTGGGTCAATAAGTGGAGCACTATCAACCTCGTATGCAACAGTTTGGGATACAACTTTATGTCTCTGCCTCTTGGATGAAATAAAGCCCCACCCCAGTTTGTATGCCTTCTTTCTGCATTCTTCAAGAAGTTTTGAAGGATCTAAGCATGGTCCATCAGGCACCACATAACCCTCATTTCCAAAGTCTAAGTTGGTTGCTAGCATAGCTTTTCCTGCACTTGTAGGCCTTGACCAGATGCAAGCCATACTAGTACACACTTTATAAGTCACTTCAGACAGAGTTAATAACAAGGCAGAGATGTGAACACAGCTTTGTGTTTCACCTGCTGGACAATCACAGTTCCCTCCCACAACGCGTGAAGTACCAGCAATTAATTCGATGTTCACAAAACATTTGTAGAAGACAGGATTCTTACGCATAGTGGGTCTGCACTTGGCTTTCACATATACAACGAGGTTAGAACAGGCTTTATCAATATCAAACATGTGTCCACAGCTACAAAGACGAATCCCAGTGCGATAGTTCTTTGTGTACGCGCCTAAGCGCTTTAAGTATGTACACGCGATATTTTCATCTACTTCAGGGAGTCCTGTTGTTACCCAATCAGAATCTGGAAGCTCCATGAAACTGATTGCTGACTCTACGTTGAGTTCTTTGAAACTTGTAGCGTCGATTTCTAATTCAAGCTCTTCCGTTTCCATAAAATCCAACACACGGACAACCAACTCATTTTTTCGGCCTGTAAGTGGTAGATTGCGTTGTTTTAAGAACTCTTTGAGTTTTCCAACTGTCCATGATGAAGGATCCGTATCAAAATGCGTCGAAGAACCAGTGCAACTCGCCATTTTCCTATACAATCAACGTCAAAAATCTACTTCCGTTCATCGTCGACCTTTGTGACCTTTGGGGGGCGTTGCAATGCATATCCTCTATTGCCTTCAGTTGAAAAATTTGATGCATTTTAGACACTCAAGTTGTGGTGACCATGTTGATATGTGACATTAATTTATCCATTTTAAAATTAGTAATTGGCGGAGTCATTGTGCTTGGAAGATCTGCCTTTGGAAAGCAATGTACTTTGGGCACCAAATGCATGTACACATGCCACCTGAGGTCACCACCAAGTGCACATATATGTGCTTACATATTGGAAAACCAATCTGTGTTGCGTGTTGTGCACAAAAAGAACATAGAAGTATGACTGGAGTGTATAATGGTATTTAATTGAAAGGAAAGCGGAAACTCCATGTACATGTAACAGCTACGGATGTACGCGTAATATGGCGTGTCTATCTTCTCCAGTGGTTTAGAATAAGCACCCACTTGTTATACAGTAGCGGCTCACTAATCAGACCACGCGGTAATAAGACCACTTAACCGCCCGATCATAAGACCACTTCTCCAATCCGATCACCATCTAATAAGATAATTATTGGAGGGGCGTTTTTGTGTACCTTTCTTTCTCTGAACAGGCGATCAATGAAGTGGATTCCTAATACAGTTGGTAGCTCTAACTACCACCATGCATTTGATTGCAGGGAAAATCGACGATCCCGTACTAATGGAGTTAGCAATGTGTATGACACACACGAGCCAGCTCTAAGCTTGCTTTACAATCCTTGGCATAATTGTTCATCCTTCCAGCTGTATTTTGTTACGATTCGTTTGTTTATCTGCTACTGGTATTCTAATCAAAGCACCTTTTGAAAGGCGGGAAACTCGCCAGTAAGACCAAAACGGTCGTATTGGGGAGTTTTACCAGAAGATCTGATTGTCCCGAGGTGGTTGTATTAGTGAGCCGCTGCTGTACTAAAGCAAAGCATTTTAAGAGCCTGGACGTTGGAACCAACACCCAGGGATGAAACTATCGTATTTTCATCATCTGTTGCATAATATACTCGATGTACATTTGGGTTGCCCTAAATATCGTTTGCCATACACATTACTGCTGTACTTTCCATTTTATTGATGTAGTCATTTTGTTGATCTACCCATGTGTTTTGTGTTAAAATTGATCTATGTGTACAGATGTTAAGCATAACTTGGAACGGATGGTGTGTGGTTTCATCACTTTATCGACTGCTATCAAGGCATTTAGCAATCTCAACAACGTGAATTGTCCTATTGGTATGGCAAAGGCTGTGACACAGGTCAGCTTTATACAATGTAGTTAAAATGATTGTTAATATTGTATTATGGAGAAGAAATGGAACATTTGAATTTTCAGGGAGGCAGCCACTTGTACTAGCTTTTTTAAAACTGCAGGAACTGCAGTAAAAACTTTGTTTCACAACATTATTGGAATACCATGAAAAAAAAGGTTTTTTGAATTTTGAAATGAGTTAGCAATTTGAGCACAGATTTAACAAGGCATGCATACGTCAGAGCATTAAATACCATGCTGATTAACAGGCACACCGCATGACAGATATTGTACCATCCTATGCTGCAATATTGTGGGTAGTCTATTCAAGATAGTTGTGTGTTAACATAAAACAATACAATACTTCATGAATTTATGCCATTTACTAATATCACTCGAATGTATCAAGTGCAAGAGCTGTCTTGGAAAGACATTAAAATAAAATAAAAAAACATTTCTGGAGGATATGAATCCTTTAAAAAAAGATCCTGCTTTCTATTTAAAAATAAAATTATGACAGCCTATATTTTGCCAACAAAATCTTGATACTCGTGAAACTTTCTGTGAGAAAATAGCCTTGACCTGATTTGATGTACATGTAGTATGATACACTGACACCAAAATACATCTGCACATATGAGCACTTAGTGTACAACCTGTACAAGAGCAAAAAGCAACAAATTATCACACACATTTATTCCATGTACCACATATCATATGGATGTTCAAGTGCACTTGATATCAGGGGGACAGTTCCTGTCCAGCTGCATGATTTAGGTGCATATCATGTACTCATTCACTACTAACTATTAGCATTTGTCAGCACACATAGCAAGTAATTATAACATAACTTGTACATGAAGAAAAAAAGAACTGATTGATTAGTAACAATATCCTCCCAAAATTAGTTGAATACATATACTATGCATATAAGGGTCAGGAATACATGTAGTGATGAAAAAGAAAGGAAACAAGTTAATGTACATGTATATACCCATACTTTGTAGTGCTTGAGCTTTTGGTTTGTCATATCATTAATTCAGAAGGCAATCAATGGGGTTATTCATTGTATCTTATATGTCAATGCTTTATTTTTGGGTTTGGGAGGTAATACATTTATGGTATGCATCACAACTTCATTTTAAAAGCTGTATGTTACAGTGTGGGCTACAGCTGTAAGTGCCATCAGTAGACCAATGCTTAGGTATCTTTGCTATTATCCATGATGCAATGTGAGCATTATCTTTTTCCCCTGCAGTTCATCTTGAACAGTTATTTCCCAAAGATTGATGAAGTTGTAAGCCTATTCAAGAACCTTCTTAAGGAAGTGTCAAAAGACCACTGCCGTGCAGTTGACCCTCTTAGCTGTAGTTTTGCTCCTCCTCTTCTCAGAGCAGAGTGCCAGATGATTGCTTTGTTTATACATTTGTGCCAGATGAATGCCAAAATGGTATGTTGAACTTGTGGATTTGTACTACACATATACATGTACATGTAAGTGCAGTTTGTCTAAGACATTTCTAAAGCGTTTCCCAATCAATGCATTATGTAAGCTCCATAACTCACTATTGTCATGTGCAGTCTTGTACCCAGACCCAAATGTATGTGGCAATGTGTGTATATTTCTTGTCAGCGTTTGAATATGAGTATAGCCATAAGAATAGGTATCAAGATTAGCTACTAAAACTGGCATTTCTCAAAATAGGGTGGAGCACTGTTTTTAAAATTTTCATGAAAATGGGCATGGTCATATACATGTAATCCTTGAGCACAATATTCGTAAAAAAAATATATCCATTTTTCCAGCTGGGTTAAGAATGTTTGCTGAACTAGGTCTGTAATATTTGTCTTAGCATTAACTCTTTCTCAGGGACCATAGCAATATTGGGTAGCAATGCCTTACTTTGTACTGGTGGTGCATGTTTGTGCTGGCAACTGCAACTACGCTATTTGATTCCTTAATCATTTTTGTTTGAAATAGCCTTTCTTTGTGCCTCTTACCTTCGAGCAGTATGTGTCAATAAAAAGTTGACACCACTTATGCTACAATCGTACGTCACTACAATTACATTACGTTACAATCGGCATGCATTACGTTACGAATGGAGTGCATTACTTTATGATCTGAGTGTGTTACATTAATTGTGGAAAGGGAAAATGCAATGTATGTGAAGGTATGCACGCGGGTGTTTTACCACGTTGTCTAAGCAAAAACGAGATGCTTACATATGTATAAACAAAGCCCAAAATTGTGTTTGAAGTAATAATGTAGCACAACGGTTATATTGCAATGATATACGAATTTAGCGTAATGTAATTAATTATATTACAATTGTACCGTACAATAAAAAAGTAGTGTTCTAGATGGTTTTAAATCTACGGGAGAAGTCAATTAAGGTGACTGACCCCCCCCCCCCCCCCCCCCCCTGACAATAATTGTACATCCAGGACAATTATCAACATATCACTTCCGCACCCAAAAGCGTTAAACAATGCACTACATATACATATTCACCTATATGCTACACACGTGTGAAGGAGTCAACGCATGGCATTCATCTCAAAGACTTGCCCCTTTGGATGGCAATCGACAACTGTTGTCACAGCATGAAAAATCAGTACCAACTCTTATTATGTTTGATGATATCATCTCGAGATCCACCCCAAACATTATAAAATTTGCAGCACTTTGGTTAACCATACCATGTATTTGGTATGTGTAAGTCTATATCCAATTGGAGTCTTAAAAATCTTAATCTTCTTGGTGCTTGCCTCGTACAACGTATAGTGGAGGAAGAAAGCATTCGCAAAATGCGCATTTTTTGGACTGTCAGTGAAAGTTCTCTGTGAATTTGTATGTACCAAGTCGGCTACATCAGATTATATCCTTCTAAAAATGGCAATTACGTTTTCACATTTATCAAACACTTCTGTGTAGGAAACTGCGGTTTTGATCTAATTTAGACGCATCAACAAACCATGGCTATTGGCAAACAAATAACAGTCCTGTTCAAATCTATATCACAGGTACTACGTTATATGTTTGATTTGACATTTTAAGTCCTACCGGGTGGGAAGATCGGCACGGATTTATGTTATTATGAAGGATGTTCGTGGTTCTCTGAAATTTGGACGATTTAGTTTGACTTAAGGTCAAAATTTTACATATTTTTACAAAGACGTGATAGGAGTGTCTCTATATATTTAATAATTATGTACTACACATCTACAAGGGTCTGAAATAATAAAAAAGCTTGAACTTACGTAGTTTTAGCATCTAGCGATAGATCTGTGACATCTTTTTGACGTTGACGTACTTGTGTGGTGTTGCAAACTAAAGATACATTAGCCGTACAGGTTAACTGCGGTTAATTGATCGATATGTGCTCGTGCATATGCGGCATGCGGCATTCAAGCTCTGTTTGTAGAGCGTGGTAGTACATGTAGTTTTGGAGGGCTTATTCTTTTCCTTTGTGTTTTATTCATATTTATGGAGTTGGCTGCGGAGTGGGCAGAAATAGAAGGGGAGGCTGATGCTAGGGTGAGACGGCTTGAGGTGGCTGCTTTCTGGGAGTTGACGAGGCAGGTTTCTGCCGGATGGCCTCCACCTGCGCAGCCGGTAGCGTAAGGGTAGGCAGTAAGGGTTGAAGGGACTTGGGTTTGTCTGTGTTTTACGTTATTCGAGTCACTCCTGCATAGGGGACTGTTGATTGATGGGGTGGCCCAGGGCGGTGCAGTCTGAACAGCGCTATGGGTGGCATGCTGCCTCGCTACCCAACCATGGGTCCTGCATCATTCGGGGGCAACCTGGCCTTAGCACGTTGGAGGCATGCTGCTTCAAGATGACCCCCGCTGAGGGTTCGTCAGTCGGAAGCATGCCGTCTCGTCACCCAGCCGTGGGTCCGTCACTAGAGGGTGCATTTGGAGGCATGCTGCCTCAAGATGACCCCCACTGGGCGTTCGTCAGTCAAAGGCATGCTGCCTTGTTGCCCAGCCGTGGGTCTGTCACTAGAGGGTGCGTGACTGCATGACCCCACTGTGGGTACATCAGTCGGAGTACGTCAGTCGGAGGCATGCATCTTGAACCAGTTGTGGATAAATTGTAATGTTACCTTTACATGCCTAGATGTCATGAACTTTGTGCGCCTTATTGATCTGATTGCATCATCTAAAAGGTGATTCCTCCTTACAGCTATAAATGTGAAAGGTTGTTTGTCATCAACTAAGGCTCCTAATAAATTCTGAAGGCTTGGTGATACAAGAGTGCTAAAAAAAAACAGCATTGCTATATTACAAAAGAAAGGCATTAGCACTGTAAACCTTGAACTTGATGGACGATCATCTATTATAGTGTCTTCATCCTAAAAGAATTTCAGCAGTAAATAACACATCCTAGCTAATACCACATTCATCATACCTCATTATGTATGATTTCTAAGGGTGACTGCTCTTCCTTGCAGCTGTTGCTATCTTCCTCTTTATCAATACTAAAAATCAAATCAACACCATCAAATACCTTTTATGTTGGCACATTGCGATATGCTCTCTCAACTCATTAATTGGAATAGGATTTGAACACCAAAGGCAATTTTCCACCTAACAAGTGTTTGCAAAAACATTATCATCTCTCTTCTAAAATAATTGTTGATCAATGATGAAAGGCCAAGACTGTATGACCAGAGGCTTTACTCTCACCCTCTTCTGCCAAATTTACAGAGGTTTCCACCCATATTAATGTTGATACCTCTAAATTAATGTATCGTGAACAAATAAGTGCCTACAGGAAAATGCATGATGCTGCCTATAACGTACACACAAAGCAGTATAGCATTTACCTGTGAACAACTAACAGCTTTGTCCAAATCCAAACAAAGATCCCTTTGGATTGGTCGACCAAATACTCTTCCATTTCCAATGACTGATCTCAAAAGCTTTGGGTTGTGGGAAATTCAGATATAATAAAATTCTTAAACTCGTCACTTGAACTGGAGATTTCTGGAAGGGTTGCCCTTTTATCCCCCAGTCCAGCATGAAGCAATGATTCTTTGTATGTAGATGTGCATGGAACCTGATTTTGTGTAGTTTCCGCAAGGCAAACGATTTTCATTGTCCAAGGTTTTGGTTTTGTGTGTTTTGGCCTTGCTGTAGGATAAGGAACAAAGTTACTTTGCTGCTCCTGTCGTCGCATTGACCGGATCACTTGCAGAGTTTCACTGCACTCACGAGGCCCATATGGAGTGTTTCCCACAGGTGCTGGTGGTTGGGCTGCAAAAATAATATAATCATCTTGAAACTGCAACCAAGTGGAAATGTATGTATGCATGAGATACATGTAATTGTCCAAACATAATTTAAAGTCTAATTACAAGCTTTCAGTATCAGTTGCAGATGATTGCACTTGCCAATGAAATGTATCTAATTTTTTTAAAATATGCAAAGGACAATTTCAATAAGGGCTATGACACTTAGAATGATGAAAACAATCAAGCTAATCTGGTATTCATGCAAACCAGTGGATACAAGTACCAAGGAATAAACAAAATGTACTGCCAAACCAGAGCGAGCTGTTTGGACAAGGAGGCAAAATGGGACGCTCCCTTAGAAGTTATCGGTCTTGTCACGCGTTAAGTGATTTTGGGAGAGTGCATGCTCAAGAATAGTTCGAAGAGCTGTGATGGTGTGACCACAATGCTACCTTCAGTACTTCTTTACATTTACCCAGCATATTTCAATGTGCATGCACTCTGGATGGCATTTAGGTCCAGATAATAGGATGTGCCCACGGCGTTCAACTTCCTCTTGGACCTCGGGTTTGGCATTGGCAAAATCAGGTTGAGCAGCTAAAAGTGTCTTCAGTTCTTCACACCTCATACCCTTGACACCAGGCAATCCACTTTCTGTACATATCCTTAAGGCACCCTTTGCAATTTGTTCTCCATTCGGCCCAGGATACCACTTATGCTGTTGCACTTGTACAATGACCCCAGATGATGGATCAATTGTACTATACCAGTCCATTTGTGTTAGGATTGGTTTAGCTCCACCATCGGTCGTATTCATGTTAGTTGCTGATAGAGCGCCTTTCCTCTTTGCCACATGGCTTAGTGCATTGTCATAGGTGAGAAGTAATTGACACCCAGGATACAGGTCTTCAAACTGATTAGTTATTGTTGTTACATTTTTCATGACACTGGCATGATTCCAGGTGTCATCAGTTTTGGGTTCAATTGTCTCAACCATGGCAGGCAACTGACATGTCACTCACTATGATGGTTGCTCCATCACCTTGTGTTTGAAATGGTATCTATCGTTGGAAATCCAAGCAAAATGATTGCCCTTGTTAGCATATAAGATGGCTTCATCATGATTTCCATGCATAAGTGGTTTCTCTCCTGCTGGTAGATTGGGCCATTCAGGCCTTCCAGATGTTTCACTTGGAGACAAGGTCTTATGGTCAGCATTGCTTCTACCCATATCTTACAATAGGCAACTCTTCATGCCGATCACAAAATGGAGCTGTTGATGAGTCTGCCCATTTAAAACCTAGTTTGTGTACCAATCAAAGAGCAGTTATATGAGACACCTCTCGTAATGGTATCTTTGCTCATCCATCGCAAGTAGTTCAGTTGGTACAATATCTTCATCCTTTAACATATTTTCATTTATGTAACTTTGTACCTGCTGGATGGTTAAGTAACCATCTTTTTGCTTGTCACCTTGTGCCAATCCAGCATTTCAATTCAAACACAATGTTCGGACAAGAAAAAAAGGATTGATGGATCGCTTTCTTCAGTTGAGCTGCAACCATCCAGCAAGGCCTCTTCTCCTGTACTTTCCCACAGCTCGACCCATCTTTTTACCATTCTGGAACATACCAAAAATATATGACTCACATTTGTTAGCGCATCAGAGGGAGACATTTCATTGGGCACCTCAGTGTAGTACATTCGTAATGCAAGTGCTCTTGCATCACTATCGAACACATTTGGTATGTGTACAGCGAGGGACTCCAATTCCTTGGCTGCACTCTCTGCGATAGTAGCATTCATCCTTCTGCTCTTTGAGGAACTTGCTTCGATGACCTACCATCGCTTAGAAGTGGCAGCTTCTGGATTACCCCTCGGAGCCTTCCTTCACTCTAAGGTGCCCAAACATGATTTGCCTCTTTGCTTGCTCGCCACCTTTCATCACTTGGAGTGTGTCTCAACCCCAGACCCAGCATTATGAATAGATGACATCACCACTGTGTATGCATAGCAGTTGTAATGTTAGGTCTGGGCATGGTGTAAATCAGAGACTTCGATTGGTTAATTATTGTATTTTTAATCTAATTTATCTCTTTCCTGTAAATGTTGTCTATATATATTATATTAAACGGTTGTGTATTGGGATAATGTCTTTAAACTATCAAAAACCCATATATATACAGTAGCGGTCACAAAAAACTTGACGTTTTTAATTATGCCGTTGTAGTCGCATGGCCGTTTCAAAGGACTGCACGGTATAGCAACTGTATTGCACACGGACGCCTTTATTGTACACCTAATTAACAGTTTCTTATCTACCGGTCGCGAGCACGTTGTCGCTGTTCGCAAGCACGTTGTCACTGTTCGCAAGCACGTTTCGTATGGAGATATAGTGTCCGTTGGAGAGAAGAAGACATATTATATGGAGCTGGAGTGCTGATGTCTCCAACGAACTGCCCGTCGTAATACACTGATTAGTTTATTCATATCCATAAACAGAAGCCATATAACTATTCGCTACTTGTTGCTGGAGTCGGTTAGAACCGCTCGAACATTTGTAGGTATTTATTCATGTGTGTAGAAACTAAATAACGTACGATGGAACACTTTATCAGCTTTTTGTCCGACAAAATCATGCTGGGCGACTACTAGTAAAGTGGTGCTTGTTTTGGGCGACTAAAAAAGTCGCCCGTCGCCTCGTGGATCCCTTCTTCTAACAGGCGTTTTCCTATCGCTGGAGCCTTTAAACTTTTATGGTGGAAAAATGCGATCCGCAATTTCTTATATGATGAGAACACCATTTCTTATCGCTTCGTTGAAACAAGTTGTGTATTGATCGCTAATTTGAAGAATGTGCAGATAGTAGATCTACATGTGTAGTTTTTTTAACGGCATGGTGACGCTGCATAGATTTTGTTGGCACATAAAGTGTCAATTAGTTTTTTAAAGTTCTATAAAACGGCACGTCCCTTGAACTATAGTCTACTGACCGTGCGACTACAACGGCATAATAAAAAACGTCAAGTTTTTTGTGACCGCTACTGTAAGTGTCTCATGCTCTTTGTAGTTGACTAATGTATAGTTTTATTTTCGTTCCTTCACTAGTCCCCACTGCTTACTGAACTCAGCAAAGCATTTTATCAGGCAGCACTGTCTCCAGACATCAGGTTTCATCAGCTACTTGCCTTCTGGTGAGTGTGAAATTAATGTGAGTATTCTTGGCTGTAATTAGCATGGACAAATGTGTGTTGCCAATAAACATAGTAGGCACACAATGCGACATATCATTAAAACATAAGGTGGGCCATCATAATTGTTCCTTCTTGATGAATTCAATTACAAAAGTGTATTTGCATTGGAAACGATTATTTTATTGTGCCTTTTGTGGTAAGCTATGCCATATGAGATAATTTATGATACAGGCACTCAACTTGTTCAAATGTGGCTTTCATGGAGATTGCGTGTGCAAGGATGTGTGCTTGCTTTGAGTCTGTAGTGGTTTGTAATATATCGTTTGGACAGCACGGAGCCTCATTGTGGGGAGTGAACAGAATATCCACCACTGTTGGACTTCCTGATAATTTTACTGTATTTTTGTAGATGAAGTACACAGTGATTTATTATTTTGCTTTTTCACCTTTAGTAGAATGCTTACAGCAATCTGCAGATTTCAAGGTATTGTATGGATGTGTATATGTACAACATTGACTTTGCATTGTGGTGTTAATATATGAATTATGATTTTAATGCATTATAGTGGAGCTGTTGAGTATAGGTTATTGATCCTGAACTTTCTGTTCTTTGTTCAGGAGACTCTGAGCGACTTCAATTCTTGTGTTCTGATCTTCTTCGTAAACCCTTGAAACCAAGTGAATTCCATGTATTCATTGCCATTTCAAGCGTTTGGCCAGTTGTTTTAGCAAGACTGCCAGGTGTACCATTGATAGAAGAGAAGAGGATTTTTCCTCAAGGTTTGTATATATTTAGCAACTATGTTTATGTGGAAGGTTGTTGTTCTTGTGTTAGTATTGTTTCATGGAAAGACCACTCCTATTGATGCCAGTTATTGGATTGCTAAAGTATTCATGTTAGATAGAGGAGTATTTAAACAATAAGATCTGAGTCAATGCTTCCATACCATATGTCCACCTTTGCTCTAGAGTGCTTGTCACAAAGAGAGTAGAAAACAAAAAAAATTCAGTTTTACTAGAATATCTCCACAATAGAACATGCTATAAGATTTTTAGAATCAGCATGTATTTCTGCATCACATGATATGAAAACAACATATCGTGTGACTTGTTCGTGTTTTTATTCAGTAATAAACAATCTCATCTTTAAGTGTCTATTTATGTGTCTGGAGACCAATCCAATTACAGTTAAGACCTGAACTTTTTTTTTTGCAAGTACACCACCACTGGTAGCAATTTCAGCTACACCCCCCAGCGGTTATGGAGATTGGTTACTGATCATCGTATTTCAGAGGTCTGATGGGACTAAAGGCTATACGGCTGCAAAAATTCGAGTTAAGCTCCACTTTTTAGGAATGATATTGCAAAATGCTATATGCCAAATTTTGTGTTTCAATTCCTTCGCTATCGCCAATTAAATTGGTACTAGTTTTTAAAAATTCTTATCTAACGGGATTTCTGTCAATTTTCCGTATGCGCATTGCAACCCGAAGGTGCCGATGTCAGAAAGCGTAAAAGCCGTGAGGTAACAGACCATTGCTATTGCAACACAGCGCTCCAGCAAAATTGCTGCAAAAAGAGCTGTATCAGGCTTTGTGAAAGCGGGTGAAAAAGCCAAAGGTAGTAAGCACATGTCGAGAATTGTCTTTAAGTATTCGACAACGCAGTTGTCTTATACTGTATTATTGACCTGCACTGCCGCGGTAGTGACGTATCCTAATGATTAAAATCATTCTTGCAACGTCATGGAGATAAAACTTAAAACAACTTCTGCGAATATTTTATGCCGACAGCACAATTGGCATATAAAAACTGTAGGCATTTTGCAATATGATTCATAAAAAGTGGAGCTTTAACTCGAATTTTTGCAGCCGTATAGCCCTTAGTCCCAGCTGACCTCTGAAAGACGATGATCAGTAACTGATCTCCATAACCGCTGGGGGCGTGTAGCTCAAATTGCTAACAGAGATGGCTGCCACCTAGGCAGTGTACTAGCAAAAAAAAATTGAGGCCTTAACTGTAATTGGTTTGGTCTCCAGAAAAATAAACAGACACTTAAAGATGAACTTGTTTATTGTTGTATATAACAATAAACAAGTCGCGTGATATTGTTATTTTCATATCATGTGATGCAGAAATACATGCTGATTTAAAAAATGTAATTTGCATCCTTATAGCACGTTCTGTTGCGGAGATAAACTGAAAAAATTGGTTTTCTACTCTCTTTGTGACAAGCGCTGTAGTCTCACCCTGGCCACACATTATATTTGAAGCCCACCTTTACGGTAGCCCTGAAGGTCGTGCCCACGAACAGTGTTCTTAGTGCACTCAACGGACATTGTGCAAATTGACGGTGTGGTCAAGAGCAATGTGCAATGACACAATGTGCAATGATGCAATGTGCACAGGCATGACAAGTGTAGTGCTGTGACGCAATGTGCACAGGTACGATGAGCAAATATTCATAGTGCAGTGACGCAATGTGCGTAGTGCTGTGATGCAATGTACACAGGTACGACGAGCGTAGTGCAGTGACGCAATGTGCATATTGTAGTGACAAAATGTGCACAGGTATGATGACGAGTGAGGTGTATGAGGTGAAAATGAGCCAGAATTACAACAGGCGTCTCTAGTACCATGTTTAAGTCTTGTGTAAGTTAATGTCCACATTGGGGTCAAGGCAGCAGTTGCACAGTTTCAACATGGAGAAGTATATATAACGTCATGCAGATGGCGAATCTTAGTTCCACTGCACTACGCTGTTTGATTCGTCGTACCTGTGCACATTGCGTCACTACAATATGCACACAGTACTACCCTGTTTTGCTCCTCGTAGCTGTGCACATTGCGTCGTTGCACATTGCGTCATTGCACTTGACCATGCCGTCAATTTTCACAATGTACATTGTTTGAATGCACTAAGAACACTGTTCGTGGGCATGACCTTCAGGGCTTCCGTACACCTTTGCTGTAGTCACCCTGGCCACACATTATAGAGACATTCTAGCACAGATCACCTGACCAATAACACTGCACCTTCTTGTATTGTAATATATTAACCGTGGTTGGGGGAGTAATTCTGTTGAATTGAATCACCACACCCATAACAGATTAGGAAATACATGATTAAACGTAATGGATTGATATTCGAGAGAAATTTCAATATGTAATAAATTTTTTTGGGCAAATATAGCACAATTAAGAAGCCATAGTGCAACAACACATCATGTTATAAAAATCATTACTTTCTACAGGTGTATATGCATTTTAATGTTTCAACGTAATATAACACAAATGGGACAAGTTGCAACATTTGATAACGCATTAATTGATTTGAGAAGCCCAATGATGGATGTTATTACAAATTATACCAAAATAGTAATATTTATAGATCTTTTAATAATTCGGTAAATAGAAAGCCAGGTTAACGCTGATAACTTCGCAGTTTATCTAAGCATGGCTACATCAAAGAATTAAACAATGATGTCTGTGTTTACCTATGAATGGTACATGAACAAAGACACCATCCTCTAGCGTGTTCCTGGATAAATGACAGATGTTAATAATGATGCGATACGCGCAGGAAAGTTCCTTTGTTAGCGCAATGCGAACGTGCAGGAAGGTTCTATTGATATGGTGTATGTTTAAAAGCGCTAGCTTTGTATTGCACTGCATGCCAGTTCATGAATAACTTAAGTGGATATTGTTGCTTTCCAAAATGTTGCGTCGAGAATCGTGTAGCTTTGAAATGCTTGGAAGATGTTATTTAACACCGTGTCCGTGAAATTCGAATGTTTTTTGGTCGAACTCAACTTTTTAAAAATTAGTCGGAATGCCCCAATTGTCTGGAAAAGCATATTTTTTATACAGTTCAACTATCGCCAATACATTTGGCGTTGTTGTTCGCCTTATATCTATCATGGACACGGACCTGTATGTGTTCAAAGTGACGCGGTTTGATGTTTTTCGGTTACGAAGCGCTGCTGGGGACACTTTTTTTCTAGACAATTAAGAGCCGCTTTAGATACGATTTTAAATGACATTTGGTACGAATAGGAGGCCACAATGAATACTGTTGTAGTGACCCCTGACTCAGCAAGTAGTTACCGTAAGAAGGACAATGATAGTACAAAAGGTACAGCATTTATACACACATATGCACATGCGCACAACATATAGGTCAGAGTCCGTCAGACAGTCAGATGTTTTCAGGCGCCAAGCCTGGGACACTACATTGCATCCTCTTCAATTAGATGTGTCCACACATCTGGAAGAGTAATCGGGTTCCCATAACGTTCAGGTGGTTTTGTTTTCCTCGATGATCGTCGAATCCCTGCTGGCACTGCATTTCTGTGGTTATTGGCCTCAGGTGGTATCGGGAGGGCTGCATTGGGTGGTATGGCATGTTGGTGGGGAGCATCAATCACAGGTGGTGTAGGAAGAACTGCAATTGGTGGTTGGTTGACCTCCACTGTATCTTCCAGGATGATGACAGGTTGGTCCATCTCAGTGAATTCAAGCTCTAGATCTTCCTCTTCATTTTCCACTGCGGTGTCTCCACTGTGCTCCATATGCTCTTCCTGATTCACCACCCTCTCAGCAATTGGTACATTGCCTAGAGGTGCTGGCTTGAGGCGATTAAAATGAACAACACGTTTACATCGTGGTCGAGCACAATCCACAATACGATACACACTTGGTGAAATAGCCTTCACCACCCTATAAGGCCCCTGCCATGGTTTGTGTAATTTTCGTGACTTGCCTCTTGGTACTGCAGGGGAGTGAAGAAGAACAAGATCACCAACGCCATAGGGGCTACCTCTCACACCACGATCATACACATCTTTTTGACTGGTCTGTTTTTGCTGAACATGCTTAATCACAGCCTGGTACGATCTTTGAAGACGACCCTTGAGAACTTTGGTGTACTGAGTGACTGAATCGTGTGACTGAACAGGTAGTGAATACAGAACGTCCTCAGGGAGACGGGGGTTGCGCCCAAACATGAGCTGAAATGGTGTGGTTCCAGTAGTTTCTTGGACACTTGTTCTATATGCCAGAAGTAACGTTGGGAGAGAAAGGTCCCAGTCATGTTCATCAGCCACTGTAGTGCTGAGCATCTCCAGTAGGGTCCTATTAAATCTCTCCACAAGTCCATCGGACTGCGGGTGATAAGGTGTTGTTCTTGTCTTTGTGACTCCAAGGAGGTGACATATTTCTTGTATCAGTTTCGATTCGAAATTCTTTCCTTGATCTGTATGAATTGAATCAGGCACACCAAACCGGCAGATAAATTCACTAACCAACACCTTAGCTATAGACAATGCCTCCATATCTGGTAATGGGTATGCCTCTTTCCATTTTGTGAAATAGTCGCCAACCACAAGTATATACCGATTACCTCGAGGTGTTTCAGGTAGGGGACCCATTATATCCATCGCTATCCTCTCCAAAGGCCGACTTGCATGGCTGACTTCAAGAGGTGCTTTATTCCTTGGAGGGGACTTCCTGGAGTTACATGCAATACAGTTAGAGCACCACTTCACAATATCACTTTTCTGCCCAGGCCAATAAAACCGCCTACGAATCTTCTCCAAGGTTTTCCTGACCCCCATATGACCCCCTATTTGTGAATCATGCAACCCAACCATGATCCCTGGTATGTGTGTAGGAGGGATAACTAACTGCAAGTATCGATCTTGACCTCCTCCTGGGATATCCTCCCACTGTCTGTAGAGAATGCCATCTTTCAACAACAGGTTTTTGCACTGAGTCCAGAGGGATTGGAGTTGCCAAGTCGAATCCTTTGGACGTTGTTGGGGTACTGAACCAGACTGCAACCAGGTAATGACTTGCTCTAGGTCCCTATCTGCTCTCTGAAAGTCTGCCACCTCTTGGTTTGTCCAGGCTGGCAACAAGGAAATTTCACATACTGGAAACATCTCATCAGTCTCCAATTCAACCTCCACACCACACTGTCGGCACTGTCCACGAGAAAGTGAATCTGCATTAGAATGTTGCTTACCAGGGCGATGTATGACTTCATACTGGAATTCTGCCATGGTCTCCAACCACCGAGCCACCTGGCCTTCAGGCTCCTTAAAATTGTGAAGCCAGCGTAGAGAGTTATGGTCTGTTCTCAAAAGAAACTTCCTGCCGTATAAGTAAGGCCTAAAATGGCGAGATCCCCACACCAATGCCAGCATCTCCCTCCGAGTAGCACAGTATCTTTTTTCAGTGTGTGTGAGTGTTCTACTTGCATAAGCAATTACATGCTCCTTACCATTGATGGTTTGTGAAAGGACTGCCCCCAAACCCTCTCCACTAGCATCAGTATCAAGAACAAAAGACTTACTGAAGTCAGGCAACATGAGGACAGGGGCAGAAATGAGCAACTTTTTTAGCTCAAAGAATGCTTCTGTACATTCAGTTGACCACTGCCAGGGTTTTCCTTTGTGTACTAAAGCATGCAAGGGAGCAGCCACATGTGCAAAATGTTTAATGAAACGCCTATAGTACGATGCCAGGCCCAAAAATGATGATAACTCCTTAGAGGTTGTTGGAATAGGCCAGTTGGAAACACATTTCACTTTCCCTGGATCTGTTTCAATGCCCTTAGCTGATACTATGTGTCCAAGATAGTGTACACTTGTCTACAGAAGGTGGCATTTGGAAGGTTTTACCTTAAGCCCAGCCTGCCTCAGTCTAGAAAATACATCCCTTAGCAATGCCAAATGCTGTTCAACAGTTTTGCTAAATATGATTATATCATCCAGATACACTAAACAGGCTGTCCAATGTAAACCACTTAATACCCGTTCCATTAATCTTTGGAAGGTTGCTGGAGCATTACATAGGCCAAATGGCATGACCCGAAACTGGTATAGCCCATACGGTGTTGTAAATGCAGTTTTTTCTTTACTTTTGGGGTCCATCACCACTTGCCAATACCCACTGGCCAAATCTAGAGTTGAGAAAACACATGCACCACCCAAAGCATCCAATGATTCATCAATTCTGGGCAGAGGCTGGGCATCCTTGCGCGTGCAGTCATTAAGTTTACGAAAGTCCACACAAAACCTTGTCTTCCCATCTTTTTTCCTTACAAGAACCACAGGTGATGCCCAAGGACTGTCGCTACATTCTATTATCCCCCTGGATAACATGCTATTAACTAACTCACTCACTTCTTTGTGCTGATGAAATGGGAGCCTTCTTGCATGCTGACGAATCGGTTGGTTATCTCCAGTATCAATTGTGTGGAACGATAATGAAGTTTGCCCAAGGTCATCATCCGATTTTGCAATGACATCCTCAAATTCCTGCAGCAATGCCACCCCCTGTGATCTGTGGTAGCTGGAAAGGTGTTCTGTATTCTGCAACATCAGCTCAATGAGATGTGCACACTCGCTGTGGCCTAAATTTCTGTTGGGCTTAGGGGAATCAATACTACAGACAATATCAGAATCTGTGACTGGCCTGATCACGCCCACTCTAACATCCTTGTTAACAACCACAGGAGCCGGACCAGGGTTGAGAATCTGAACTATCAGATGATTGCAACCTACTTGCGACAATGACCGCGCCACCAAAAGCCCATGATCTTCCATGAACGTGTCCAGTGGCTCCAACAACACAGCACCTGCTTCCTTTTTGTCAAGGGCAGAGGCAGGGATGTACATCTGACAGCAAGCTGGTACAGTCACCGTTTCCGAAATACTCACAAAACACACATCTTCTGCCACCCTTGAATGATTAAACTGCACTATTTTCCCATCAATGACAAAGGTATGCTGTTGTAGATCTACTACACACGCGTGTTTAGTCAAAAAATCAACCCCTAGTATACATTCTTGTGTGAGATGCTTCGTAACAAGCACCATGTGCCTTCTAGTCACCCCTCCTATGGTTATACTTACTTCACCTTGCCCCACCAACTCCAACTTTTCTCCATTGGCTGCCACAACAGAGTGAACCGGGGCTTTGATTGTCGTTGGAGATTGTTGAACTCTTTTCCACACGTCTTCACGAACCAAAGTGACAGCCGACCCAGTATCTATTAATATCTTTACAACAAGCTTACCAAGCTTTCCATCAACTGACAAACAAGACCCCACGGCTGCAGTTTCGACTGAGGTCTTTAGTTTCGGACAATTTCGTTTAATATGACCACGCTTGCCGCAGTACCAGCAAACAACGCCCTCGTTTCTTTTCCGTGCTACAGCGTCGTTAGGGCGTGATCTCGGATATGTTCTTCCATTGTTCGTGGCTGCCAGCTGTAATTTCAACGTCTCAATCTGCTTACCTAGCTGTTTCACTTGGGTTGCCAGACGACTTGGTCTTGTGGCATTAGTTACAGCAGCAACAGCCTCGCTCTCGCTCTCGGAGTCATCTTCTTTACCAACCGCCATCGTCTCCACCTTAGTGGAAACACCGTGTAGTCTTTTTTGCGATTCTTCCACTCCCTGGTATGCAATGCTTCGTTTAGTGTCTTTGGTCTTTCACGCATTAGTCTTAGCTGAACGGTAGAGGAACGAATACCACGAATAAATTGATCCCTTACGAGTTCGTTCAACTGCTCTGCCGGCCACTTTGGATAGGCTTTGTCAGCCAAGGCTCGAAGTGTCCCCGCGTACTCTGGCAGGCGCTCTTCAGGTTTTTGAGTACGCTGCTGAAATTTAAACTGCCATTCCAGGTCGTTACCCTCCGGGTTGTATTGATCCATCAAGCACTTCAATACCGCGCTATATTCAGAGCTTCCGTCAAATCCTTGCTGTGTCACTAAACGAAATGGTTCGTCATCCAAAAGAGGAAGAACCTCACCTGTCCACTGGTCTTCTGTTATTTTTGCCTGATGGGCATAGAGCTCGAATCTCTTGCGCCACAATACAAGATCCGCTCCTGCTGAAAAACGGGAAGGGGGTCGTAAACTCATTCTTACTACTTGCGCCTGTCCCGACGGAGTGCGCGAGTTGCCGGCAGTAGTGGGTGCCTGCACCTCGCTACTTTGTTCCTCCATTCCACTTCTGACACCAATGTAGTGACCCCTGACTCAGCAAGTAGTTACCGTAAGAAGGACAATGATAGTACAAAAGGTACAGCATTTATACACACATATGCACATGCGCACAACATATAGGTCAGAGTCCGTCAGACAGTCAGATGTTTTCAGGCGCCAAGCCTGGGACACTACACTGTGTTGGCAGTTAGCTTAGTTCTTGTACAAAACTCACTTACAGTTATTCACCTCGTTCGAGGACTTACATAGATCAGTGTAGTTAATTTATATCTGGGTACGAAATAACCGGACGGGAACGAACAACTGGAGGAAAGAGTGCGGTGTACTTGTCTCACGTGGTGCATATTTATAGTAACTTATCGTAGTGACGTATTGTAACTCAGACTGGCGTGACGTCAAACAACACGTAAAATTACATTACAATGGCCAAAATTAGGCGTTTAGGTCCGGAGACGAGATCAAAAAGAGTTTTATTGCTTGTTTCTACGCTAACACGATAGGCTATTGCCAGAATTTGTTCAAGCGCTACCTATCCGATCCAGTTGAGCATGTCTATGTTGTTTTTAAATTCCGAAACCTTGTCAGAAAAAAGTGTCCCTTTTCCGGTAACAGTCTTACCCTCTCAACTCTAAACAAACGCAGGTCCTCGGCGGAAGTGGTTACAAGGCTGATAGTAGCTCCAAACATCGTGTAGGGAGTTTAACTACTAGGTACACCGCTATTTGTGGCTATTGGAACCCTTCCGACTAATTTTCCAAAAAGTGAGTTCGACAAAATAGGCCCAAAAAACATTCGAATTTCACGGACGCGGTGTTAAAGTCCTATCCAAAGGCTGAGACATTAAGACCAGTGTCTAATGATGAGCTACAACTGCTTTCTTTGCATTCAAAACTACCAGTTGCTGCCGTCACTGATATTTGTTCTCATCATGAGCAGGTTCCTGTGGTGAAATACTCTACCTTGCAGGGAAAATGTTGCAATGCTTTTCGGCTGCACAACAGTCAGAGAAAGAAATCCTTGCAAAGCATCACACATATGCTTCAGAGCAATGCTTTGAGATTGGGATTTTCTTTGGTGCCTGGAGACAAGCTGTGTCCTTAATGCAGAGCTCATTTGGTGAATCTACAGTCAAAACAGGATACTAGTGAGCGTTTTGGAGGTGGAGGCTGTTCAGTTCAGCCTGACATTCCACCACAAGCAGAGGATCAAGACTCACCTTCCACATCCGTCTCTGATGAAATTACTGCTTTTTGTGAGGTCTGTGTTAAAAACACTGGCTTAGTTCTTGAGTGTCTGGGAGAGTCTCCAGTTAAACTTGGTATGTTGAGCAGAAATGTCACGGGCCAAAAGTAAATTACACCAAGCATCAACTGCCTTAAAACGGAAGCTGGAAGAGTCCTATCAAACATCGTTAGATGGAGCAGATCACAGAAAATGTCACAGGCCAAAAGTAGATTGCACCAAGCATCAACTGCCTTAAAACGGAAGCTGGAAGAGTCCTATCAAACATCCTTAGATGGCGTGGAGGAACCTCTCATAAAAAAAACCCAAGAGGTGAATGAAAAAATTGCAAATCCTGACCTTGTCCCCTTTCACCATTGAAGAAACACAGCAGTTTTTTCAGGCCACAATTTTTATATGGTGAAAAAAAGTCACAAGCTAAGGGAAGCAAAAGGTGTACTTTCTATACCTGATAGGGTATAAGCTTTCAGATGAAGTGAAGGCTCAAGCGGTGGCAGATTATGAGTGTGACGAAGTTTCCAGAGTATGCCCTGGTAAAAAAAGGACACAGTGAGTGTTCTATTAACGAGTGGTAAAAAGGAAAGAAAGCAGAAACGGCTTGTACTAGCAAACCTAAAAGAACTTTATACTGATTTCAAGAAATGTCATCCAAACATGTTCATCATTTGCTGCTCTCCGTCCTCATTGGTGTGTGTCAGCAGGGTCATCAGGAACTCATTTAGTCTGTGTTTATGTGTACCATCATAATCCAAAGCTAATGCTTATGACTTTTATGAGAAAATTGATCTCACCGATTGCTTGAAAAGTGCACGGTGAATGAATGCAAAAAGGTCCTGGCAAAGAAGATGTTAAAAGGCTGTTAACTGATTTGGAAGAGTTGGATTTTATGGAAGAGATAACCTTTCAGCAATGGGTTACTACTGACGGGTGCACTTTCTTAACATTAAATCACACTGTAGAGGAGATTTAGCTGATAAAGTCGCCAAGCTTACTAGACATCACTATGTTGCACACAAACAGGCACTGTATTTGAAGAACTTAAAAGAATCTCTTGCACTCAATGAGTGCATCATTCATGGTGACTTCTGAGAAGTACTCATTTGCTGTCCAGGATGCAGCACAAGGCTTTTAGTGGGAGAACAGCCAAGCACCACTGCACCCAGATGTAGGGTACTACAAAAATACTGAGGGTGTTCATGAAGCTTAAAGCCACTGTGTAATGAGCGACTGCAAAGGTCAAGCATCCCTATTTCACTATTTCAGTGATGGCTGTGGTGGATTGTATAAGAACTGGTACAATTTTGTTAACTTTTGCCATCATGAACTCGACTTTGACTTGCTGGCTGATTGTAACATTTTTGCCACCTCGCATGGAAAAGGTGCATGTGATGGTATTGGTGGGACAGTAAAACTTGGTACCTTAAAAGCTAGTCTGCAGCGACCTGTAAATGATCAGTTTCTTACTTCAAAGGACATGTTTGAATTTTGTTCACAAATGATGCATGGAATTCAGTTTCATTTTGTGAGCAAAGAATCTGTTCTTGAGGTTGACAGATTGCTTCAGACTCATTTTAACAACAGCCACACTATTAAAGGCACTCCATACTACAGCGTCAAATTTGGGTTGTACATAGAAGTGTCCTGTAGCTATTGGTTTGTTCGGTTTGTTAATTTCCACATCATCCGTTACGGAGATACAGTTGAACAAACTAGGGCACGTTTTCCTGCTTGTTTCGTGCCAATGATTTTGGCAAATCACATCCCGCTCAGTGTATGGGGATGCAGTGATTATAACATTGGCGCGAATCAAGTGGGAAAACGTGCATGTAGTTTGCGTAACTGTATCTCCGTAACAGATGATACAGAAACTAACGAACTGAACAATCAATAGCTACAGGACTCCTCTATGCATACTTCAAATTTGACGTGTTTTCAACACTCGTGTGTCGAGAAGTGTGAAATTCTAACCTGTTGGATTAAAGTCCGCGACAGCATCGAGGAAGTAAAAATAACATGCCACTTTTTGTACATTTTTGGTGTATTTGAGGTCCGAATAGTAGATGTGATACATTATTTTGAGTAGCCCAATTCGTTTACACTCCCGGCTCAGAACCGTGGAAAGTAACAGCTCGAAACAGTGGAAAATTACAGTCATTCATTGCATTTTTTGGGTACCATAACTGAATTGTTAAAGCAACGCGGTGTAGATAATGAAGTGTTTAAACCAACTGCTAAAACGATGTGTAAACTCCAAGTCACGTCCTATTACATAACCCACTTCCGTTGCATGGGTGGAGCCTAGTAGGGTTTTCTTACCTTAATTTTAATATTTTCAAACTTTTCAGGGTCCGGGTAGGGTTCATGCTGACAAATAAGCACACGACTAGGCTCAGGGATTGAAGCACATGTTCACTTGATTGAAATATACAACCTCACAAGTGTCTGCATGTACAAATACACAAAGGGAGAGAAAACATCATTTATGCCCGAAACATGCATGGCGCCTACTTGCAACTGAGCATGAGATTGACGATGTAATTGCCGCACAGCCTATACAGACTAATGCGCAATTGTCACATACCATGCATGTTCTGTGTGATGCGTGATAAATAAAAATCGATTATCACGTTTGGCTGCTAATAAATTGTTTCGGGCGCACCCAACATAGCAAGGTTTGTTTGAGATGACTAACTTTGTGCTTAGCCTAGGCATATACATGTAACTCAACCGACACGCACGGAGAATTCCTGTTTATAGTAAATGACTAGTTACTAGTATCAAGTTATTATGGCCTGCTCCATTTATCACGCGTCATGCAGAACATGGTACGTGCATGACGTTTGTGCGCGAGCTTGAGCATCGTATCAGTCTATATTGCATTGCAGGCTGCGCGGCAACTGCATCGTCAATCTGTATCATCAATCTCATGCTCAGTTACAGGTAGGCGCCATGCATGTTACGGCACAAATTGACTAAAGGATGTTTTCTCTCCCTTTGTGTATTTGTACATGCACATGTGAGTTTGTTGTATTTCAATCAAGTGAACATGTGTTTCAATCCCTGAACCAAATCCTGGTGCTTATTTAAGTTTGAAAATATTAAAATTAAGGTAAGTAAACCCTACTAGGCTCCACCCATGCAACGGAAGCGGGGAGCGACCTTTAGTAATAGGATGTGACTTGGAGTTTACACATCTATTTTAGCAGTTGGTTTAAACACTTCGTTATCTACACCGCATTGCTTTAACAATTCAATTATGGTACCCCAAAAATGCAATGAATGTCTGTAATTTTCCACTGTTCTGAGCTGTTACTTTCCACTGTTCCGAGCCGGGAGTGTAACAAAAATTCAGTGAGTTGAATATAAATGTATTCACGATCGTTAACAATTAGCGCATGCGGCAACTAATTACATTCATACGAAAGCACTTGTACTAACAAAACTTGCTACATGCATTATAAATTACCCCCATCGTCCGTATCTGACTCGTGGCTAGCATCATCAGAAGAACTACTACTCTCAGATTGGGAAGAGTCACAGTCCTCTTGGTCTTCAACATCATCCTCAACATCTGAATCACTGCAGCTGTCTGATGCAGTATCATCTTACCTATCTTCATCTTCTTCCTTGTCATCAGCTTCCAAGTATTCCTGTTCTATCTTTTTAACATGGGTGTACAGGTTCTCAATTCTCCGCGTTGTGTCAGCATTGAGGTATTCTCAAAAGCTGCTTCCAAACGTTGCTTTACTATTTGCATTGTTGTAGCTGTGTCATACTGCCTTCCAACTTCACCCTTGACCTGTGACCACACCATTTCAATTGGTTGCAAGTCACAGTGGTATGGGGGTGTGTACAACACCTCATGACCATGCTGCTTTGCCAGCAGAACAATCTCTGGTTCAACTGTGTCATTGTATGCCTTCAGTCTTTGACGAAGAGTAGTAACAGTGTCTTTTGCTTGAAACTGAATGCCTGATGCAGTGAGAACCTCTTGCAATTGTGCCTATTTAAGCCTGTATCCACTTGGTGTAGTGGCTAGCTTTGTGTGATGATATTTTGCAAGGCGAATTAAACAAGGCTCACTCAAATTTGGTAATAACTGAGTTTTAAACCAGTGGACGAAGTTGGCACCATTAAAGTTCTGGTGGTAGTCTCCAGATGATCGGAATATCCACACCGAGTTGGGTACCAAACTTGCCTTGTCATTAAATGATGTAGTAGGGGCTTGACACGTTAATGGTTTCGATTTTCGAATTGCATCTACAAAGCACAAACGCTTTCCCTTCTTCTGTGTGCGTGGCTGGCTACAATCAGGATCATTCGGGTCAAAGAATGAATCGTTGTGACAACGATAGTGGTGGTGAATGTAGGACTCATCTAAGTCATCAATACGTAGTTGTTGTTTGGGTGGCAGACTTTCATTGTCTATGAGACGCTGCAGGTATCAAATGCGAGCCTCGCGAATAGCCTCTGTCTCGCAAACTGGTATTGCTTTTGAGTCACCACGACAAAATCCATGGTCAGAAAGTTAGCATTGAACGCATCGTATTGCGGAGGCAAACTTTCTTGGATCAGATTCCAGAATATGACGGCAATAACTCGTTCATTTTTAGCTCGCCGCTCACGTACCAATGCTCTTACTGCAAGCAGTACATGCTTTGATTTGGGTATTCGTTGGCGCTTGGGATTACGATTTGCACCAGCGTGAGCTACATTGATTTTGTGTTCGTGAATCCAATCGCGATAAGTCCCACCATTTTGCTCGAATAGCGTAAAACACAGCTAATTCGCCATTGGTTGTAACCTTTGCGACACCTTCGCCCTGGATGCTTCATTTTTCTCTTCATGTCTTGAACTTGCAATGAGTGGTACGCAACAAGAATATCAGTCATTTGCTCTTCAGTTAGTGCTCGAGGTCTTTTCCCCTTCAATTCCTTAATTTCAGTCAACCATAAACTCTGATCTTCTTCATTTGTGCTGCCAGTTCTATTACGAGGTGACGACATTCTGGATTGCTTCAAAAACTCATTCAGAGCATGTACTACACTGTAATATATAGTACAAAAGGCTAGGTAGGCCCTGGGGTGCAAAGAGAATACAGAAAAAAACGTATTAAAAAAGAAGGGCTAAGACGCACAATGGTGAATGAAGGCACAAAGGAACGGCAATGGTGAATGAAGGCACAAAGGAATGGCAATGGTGAATGAAAACACAAAGGAACAGCCCAGTGTTGTTTAGCGCGATGCATCCTTATCTACTATAAATGCTACGCAAACTATGGTTCACAGTTAGTTTAGTGAGTTGTTATTGTTTACACAAGGCTGAGGTGTAAGGCAAAAACGTTAAGATTCTACTTTTGGACAATATGCAAGTAGTGAACAAGATTTTTTGCATTTAGAGGTATAGTTGCATATACAATCAAAATATGATTTTTGTTTTTGGATGCGGTACTAAATAATAGTCAAATTGGAAACTAAAATATAAAGTACCCCCAATATACTTGAAAATATTGACATAGTTTTGAGCGGCATAAGGGGTTCATTTTTACAGCATTCATTGCTGACATGTTTTACAACATAGCGGTATTATTGGCATGAATTTAATTGCATTCATTATGAAGCCATAAACTTTTACTTCCTCGATGCTGTCGCGGACTTAAGCGAGATGATGTAGGAACATGTGTACGAAATTTGAAAGGAAAAGGTTGTACCATTGCGAAGATGTGTTGTTTAGTATAACGTGAAAATTTTATAGTGGTAAAATTATAACCCACAAGCCAGATTTTGCTGGACACTGTCCCATATCATTTAGTGGTAAAATTGTGCTGCGTCGACTCGCGTGAACATAGTATTAATTTGAGCAGATAATCGGTAAAATGAATTAAATGTACATGCAGAACATGATGAATACACAATTTGGAAGTGTCGTTATTGCACTGGAGCTGCCACATCTGACGTCTTGGCAAAAAAAATTGTGTGCCTTGCAGTGCATCGCTCACACAGTTCTATGAATTTGTTACTGCTGCTCTAATTGAATTGACTATAGATTTATTGCACATCATAATGTCACCTGGAACATATGCCCAATCTGCCTTGCACACAATCGTCCACCTTATGCATGGATAACATTCTCGATTGCCAGTTACTAGGGTCACTGTCTTGTCCTGAGCACTCTCTGTCATTATCAAATCCAATGCATGAAATTGCAGGACACAGGTAGCTAAATTCTTCTTTAATCTTAATGAAAGATAGACATGATTAGGTATTCATACATGTACCCTACATAGATGTACAATTATGCACGCGTTGCACATGGCTTTGCAAATTTGAATGATAATTAAATTGAATTACCCCCGTCTCGTCATTGTGGTATGTTAAGATGGTATGGCTGAAATCCTCCAAGCTGTGTCCTGTAGGCTTTGTTCCAATCTTTCCCTCGCTGCTGACTTTGGCAGCAGGTAGTTTTAAATGCCCCCCCCAGAGCATATCTGGATTGAAAATTCTCTTTGGAATGGTAGTTTCTGGTAGATAGCGTGTTGAAATATAGAAGACTGAGTTTGGTGGATGGAGATTGCCTTGCATTTTCTGCAACTGCTCAGGGAAAAGTATGCGTGGCTTTTATTGCACCGCGACAGGTTAAAATGAGGCGCGCCCTCTGATCCGCCCACTTTCATCACATTTCCTTTGGAGTATTCAATACCACGTATGGTGACTTTCATGACACTAAAATAAACATCCATTGAATAGTGGTGTAGTGTATGAGCACATACTGGTACCTGTAAACTGTGGTAGATTCGGTTACTCCTAGCCCCATTTTGGTTAGAATATGTTGTGCCATGTCAAGATCTACAACAACACACTGCTTTTCTATATGAACACATGTAGGAAAATCTCAACCATGCATATCATATACCTCTCCCACAAAGGATGTGTTCTTTTAAATACAACTTCTTCTCTGAGAGCAACCAGCACATATATCTATATTAGTAAGTAATGTCAAAGCCATTGTTAGGTATACCTGTGGATAGGGTGACAAGCTGATGTGTGGTTTTGATGTCTATATCTGTGGCTGCATAGGACAGTGTCTTACTGATGCCACTGTTCACATTTGTCCCCTCTGGTGAAGAGAGGTCCAGCGTGAGTCTCCACTTCCAACTAGAGCCCTATGGAATCACCCCAAACCCGCTTATGTGGATTGAGTGAAATGATGTTGCTCTTAGAGGACCTACTACCCGGCACTTGGCCAGTTCGGTTTTGAGGTAGTTGCTGACTACTTGAGCCTGCTCTGTGACTGAAACCATGTTCCCCTTAGAGCTATGACATGTATGACTGTCATGCTCTAACCCTGTTGTGAAACCATCTCCTAGGCCCAACACAATGCAGTGCTTGAGCAAATCATCAAGGTGGCTCCCCAAGGCGTATCCACTCGAGCAACCCTGCAGTTATTGGGGGCTAGGAGATCCTTGGTGTGCAAGTAACCATAAGCAAAACTCCATTGGGCATAGGTGTAGTTTAGGTTGTGATCAATTATTCATAGCAACTTGTATAGTGATAATGCTATATTCAGGCGAAGCAGAAACATTTGGCAATATCTCAACGGCTCAAAAAATCATGCATCTCTGTCGCTATATAGACTATTGCCATTGTTTTAATATTCTAGGCCAATGTATAGGCCTTTATTTTTACCACATACTTTTCTACATAGCTTACTTGCGGTCTCATTAACCTACATGTCCACCAGTATTTTCAATACTACACCATGCTAGGAGAAAAGGGTCTGTATTGTCTTTTCACGCTTATATTTCTGACACACTTGTTGACTATTCGATGCATGAAACTGACATAATTCAATGTAGAGAATGTGCTTCATCTATATGGGATCTCTGTTCCATGTTTCACATGCTGTCATATAACTGGGATGACAGTAGCAGTATGCTTAAGTAAATCTTATCAGTACCTCTTTGTATTACATTACTCCTAGCACCCATTTCCCATCCTGTGGTATTTCTCTACTGTATTTCCTCTTCCCAAATTTGGCTCCATTGATTTCCACAAGTGCTTGCTAATGTTTTGTTATGTTCTGCTATGACAATTGCACAAACCTCGCAGCAAATGTTATACCAATGATTACTATTTTGGACACACCCATCCACTTTGTCACTTTACTCCATAAAAGGTAAGTTGGATGATCTGCTGAATAGATAAATAGCTGCCTGAAAACCAGGAGTTATGCCGCAGTGATTTTAGTTTTATGCCACTAATACATTTCCATTTGTAACAGATGATTATAAGATGCATGCCATATACATGTAGTCTCTCCTGGAGGCATTATCCATCCTGCTGCAGTCATCCGAGCAACTCCACTCAACAAGTAGTACTAGAGAATCTTTCGCTCTAAGTCGTGAGTTAGTCGAGTATTGAATAGATGATCACAAGTTGCAATATTTAATAACAGCACAACTAACTACAACATTTATAATGCACAATAGTCACGTGATTTAAACCTAAACAATTTTCAGTGAAATCTTGCACATCATCCACTTTGCATGTACTGAACTTCATCTACCTGTGAAGACCTGCACTAACTCATCTTTGAATGCGTCTAGTGATGCACAATTTTGCATTGTCCGAGGAAACATACTGGACCTGCTGAGATACATGTGATCCTTGACAGGCATTCTTTATACCCATTCAAACTCGAGGTGTGCTTCTGTAAGATGCCATGAATCATTCGTTTCACATTCTGTTGGATTGTGCACACACAGATAGAATGAGATCCACTGGACCCACAAGCATGCACTCCTTTGGCCAATTTAGAAAAGCCAATTTTCTTGTGAGGAAGCTTACTTTTGTACCTCTGAAAGGCTTCCTAGAAGTTGCCAAGTACTAGATACTTCTGTTCCAGAATATGCAATTCTCTTAGTGCAGTTGATTGACTACTTATCTGCTATGTCAGCGGAAACAATTTACACCTACATACATGTACAAGTACCTATTGCCTAGCAGCTAGAGCACAGTTGGCTTCTTGTATCTGTTTTGCTTAAAGTATAGGTTCTTCCTGTGGCTGTTATTGGATTCACATCGGTAAGAATGTCTGAGGAATCTATGTCCATGACGTCTTCTTGATCAGGAAACACAAATGAGATGGATGGTAAGTGTGGATGCTGGAACTTCACTGTGTCAACACATTCTGACTCCATAACACTGAGCATACAGCCAAGCCAACACGCCTCATTGTACACAACTGTCACATATCCACCAATGCCAATGGCAGTGTGTGGAGCACAATGAATACTAACTCTGTGCACAACCCTTTCGGCTCTGCAAATTGTGCTTTTGGAGAATAGCCTCACCTCAGCCATGCAAGCAGATAAGGGTATAAAACTGTGTAGGCTCTGTGTGCCTGGCACTGTTCTGCTCATTTTATGCCTTTCCTCAAGCATCTTGGCTTCTTCGTCATGCTCTTGCACAGTTGCAAAGCCAAAGTGCATTCCCTGGATGTGGCCAACTGCAAATTCATACAGCTGGAGTGATGTTAGGATGTGGTTGTCGTAGGGATGCTGAAAACAAGCCTTAGTTGCAGCTGATCTAGTAGTTCCTCCAAGCACCATCACCTGCTGACTTCCCGTGCGATGTTGCAAAAAAATGCCACACTGTGTGAACTCCAAAGTCAGGAAAATGATGACACAGGTTGAGGAAGTTTTTGCAATTCTTGTATTAGGCTGCATACCCATCAGATGGTATATACCAGATCTTTTTAGGTAGTTGGCCACCACAACACTCTTGGGTTAGGAAATTGACAAGCTTTCTCTGGAAGAGATGGACTACATTTACATCATGCTGTATTCATGAGGATATGACAATATAACAGACACTCTTCAGCTCTCCGTTGTCCCTATAGTGACATACGAAAGGATGAATGGTTGCTGAAATGTTATTCCAATGGAAAGATTGTAATTCATCCTGGACCACAAAGCTGAAGTTTTCTGAACAGTCAGCTGCCACCAAAAACTCCCCAGGCCCAAGACTTTCCTTTTTTTCCTTGCATGAAAGTCGTTGTTATGAGGTCATGAACTAAGAGCTTCTCAAGCATGCGACTGAAACTCATCCACCGTCTGCACCTTGGTTTCCAGCGATATTACTTATTAGTCCACTGCCTATACTCTATTGAATCTACTTCATGCTCATCCATTATAGCTTTAAGCTAAGCACAGAGTATTTCAACACCAGGGCACTCGGTACATCTTCCTAGAAAGCACTGTAAACTAGGTGGGCAGCACTGCATTTTAGCTAGACAATGGCGGTAGTGTTTAATTTTACCACCAGTTAAATGCTCCAACCTGCTACCATCCATTATCAGTTTGATATTCTGGTGGATTTTACACACACACTAACTGTCTGCCATTTGTTCCAGCTATAACACATTCTGTAGTCCCGCAACTGAGCAAATTTAGAGAAACCTACTTTCAATGCTGGGTTGCATTCTTTGAATTCATGGTAGGTCTCTCTGAGATTGCACATGAGCAGTCTCTTTTTCTTGTGTACCCTCGGCTCCCCTAACAGAAACAAAGCCCTTCGTATCAGGCATTACCCAGCTGATGTCATCAGATAGATAGAACTTCTTCACTTCTTCAAAAGCTGCATTAACACCACAATCCTCTGAAGGATTAGGGCTTGATAGGACACCTTTTTCAGCTACCAACCTTTTAGCCTGCCCAGCTAGATAACGAGAAGTGACATACAGACCAGCTCTTAGGTACAGCTGTTAGGACTGTCAGCCTTTAGCTTCTCACTGTTGTGGAATGAAACTTCTCCACAAGCTGTTGGATCATCTCCTCCCCATCATTCATTGATACTGCAGATGAACCACCCTGCACTGCCTCACTTTCACTTCTACTCCTTTTTGCCTAAAACTGCTCGGACTAGGAGAAAGATTGACTACTATCAGAAGATGCATCTTCATGTTCACTGTTTTCTGCATCACTGATATCAGAAGTGGGAGATATGTCAGCAGTAGCTCCACTTTCCAGTTCACTGTTGCCTAAATCAGCAGGAAACGCATCAGCAGTATCGTCAGGAGATGTTGAAGCGGCTTGGAACTTCATTTGTTTGCAGCACATGGTGCAAATGAAGTGACGGCAAGTAAGATGAAGTGATCGATGTGCAGCAATGAATAGCATGTGGCACTGTCCTTAGACCTTTTCGTTTTATGGCATTTCAGCGGATCACAACACATGCTTTCAGCTGGCATTGACATCTTCAGCTAGGAGACACGATGAAAACTATGTATTAATCACAGACAGTCTATATAGCAACGACATGCCTCCTATGATGTAACAAAGGGCAAGCCACGCAGCGCTTTGTATTCCTCCTTGTAACAAAAAGGATGCGCTGTGTGTACTGCCGCTTATGTGTAAATTGGTGGTTGTGATAGCAGTTGCAAAGTTATGACAGTACTGTTATGTTTTATGACAAACACAGGATAAAACATGGCTGCCTGGTTTTTGAAGGGATGTCCCAGCCCAGGACATACTTCACCCTTAAAGGTGATCATTACAATATGTGAGGAGTGATAGCAAGTACCTATGGTAAAAGTTTGGTTTGCTTGGAGGTTTAATATTTTTAGCAATTACTGCTTTTAGTCATTAAATTGTGTCAAACATGACGCCCTATAATATCATGTTATGAAATTCATTGGTTACGGGTTCAACTCCATAGCTAGCTAGTACTCTTGTGCAAAATGAATCTGTGTATGTCAGACCTAGATATCTTACTGAAATGACGAAGTTTGAGAACATGATTACAAATTAATAAGTCAGCATACTGCAATTTGGTGCATTTCCATGGGGACAATGTAAATAAGAAATGGTGCTTCAATACTAGACAGTGGCGTTATTAGGGTGGCTCAGTTGAATATGCCCAGCACCCTCATGCTCGCTCTCTGATCTGCTCTAATAGACAAGTGGAACAAAGCTTCTGGCCTATAGTGTCAATTAAGTTGATATGTAATGTGTTGTTGGGAGGGGGAACAGGCCTACAGGATATAGCCTAACTACTGAAGAAGCTAATTCATAGGTGCCTAAAATTTGTAGATCCTTGAGAGTTTTCGTAAGGGTCACAACAGTACTTTTCAAAGAATGCAATAGGCTTTGTGTGAAATGTTTGATACTTTATATCTACCTAAGCAATAAAAAAACAAGTTTTTTTTAGATAAACGTCACCTTGCATTCATACAAACTATCTTTGTGTGAATGTGAGGCACTGTTTGTCTAAAAAAAAGACCGGCTAGAGGCATGTTAGCGCCTACATATACTTTAGCAACACCGCATAGCACTATGCAAGGGTGTCGGTGTCTCTATGCTGGTGTCTTTTCAGAGATTGATTGATAATTTAGTAATTCAAACTAAATTGTCCGAAATTGCATGAAGCCCCACCTCCCTCCAAAATTTCATACATTCCATTTGATTTCTACAGTGAGTGAGACTTAATGTTTAATCTCCCGGAATCCTTATTTAAGGATAGCCATCCTTAAATAAGGATGATGACCACTTTCTAAGAGAATGATGCACACTTGGTGCTTTATTTTAGATTTGTGATTAACTAGATTCAAGATAAGGCAGATTAGCGTTACTGCCACGATTACAACAGGTTTGACTTGTTCAAAAACCGGTATTACAGTCTCGTTATGGCGAAGCCACCATTTGCCATTGGCGATATAGTAGTGAGCCAATTAACTCAAATCGAAGGAAGGGCAGGTTTCTGAAAGCTGAAGGAGTAGAATGTAGACTGTCAGAATCAGATGGACCCGTCTGTGGAACAATATCCACGACGATACGCTGGCTCACGACTCACATACATTGTACATTGTACGTACCGTGCGGCCCGAGGCGCGGCCAGTGTACAGGTACTGATTGCATACACTCGAAAGTGTCAAGCTATAGCTAAGCAACCCTGCTTAGTTACCGAGAGAGCCACAGAAAACGACGGATGTAATTCCTCAGTATGGATGGGACGTATATGTAGGCGGGCCACTAGGCCTATATATACATGTGTAGCTAGGTGATCGTAATTCCATAATCTATGGCGGCAGCAACAATAGGCCTAGGCAATGACGTGGTCCCCTCGAGTCTGATTAATTGGGGCTAAGAATTGGCAACGCTTCCTACATCCCCCCCCCCCCCCCCCCCCCCCCATCCACCATTGTACATGCCCGGGTACTGTATGCATGAAATGATAGGAATAGAAAGCACACTCAGTCTGTTCAATGGAGCGCAACCACATGTAGTGCACGTGGTCATGCACTGGTTTCAGCGATACATCCACGCTGGTGTTTGACCAGAAGATAGCATCTACATCAGTACACGTACGCGTCATTATACAAACACTTGATATAAATTTTGAAGTGTTATGATGTAAATGCTCATAACTTATTAACCACAAGTTATTTTTTCAAGGAATCGGGTTGTGAGTAGAGCTGGGTTAACTGACTATCAGAGAAAATCAAGAGTTTTAAAACCACTATGGTTTTTGAGGTCAATAACCTCTACTGTTGTGATCCTTATTTATGGATGGTGTCAATCCTTAAATAAGGATGTGCCACTTCATCCCCGTTTTAAAATATGGACATTGATCATATTGACATCATTTAAAGTTTGTTATGGAGGCTAATCAGTATACAATTGACCAATAGCATTTATGTTATCTAATTTGCTTGGTTAGCAAAAGTATGCAATGCAAAAGACGATCTTTATTTAAGGATAATGACATCCTTAAATGAGGATTTTTCCCTGGAGATTAAACATTAAGAGCTCAATACATTATATTGTGTACCTACCTGAATGGTTTGCAAATTTGGATCATAACTGCAAAAAATAGAGAAATTATAGCCTTGAACATCCAACCTGACAAGCATTTGTTTACTGTTGTGCATGTTTTTTTTTTTTCACATCATAATTGAATTAAACTTTATGCACTCTATTCAGAAATCCAAAAATGTAATGGGCATGACACCATGCCCCATCATAAGGCTGAGATTCCCTTGTCCAATGTCTTAAAACTTGTGATCCTATAAAAATAAGTCGGAAAGACAAACACGAACTAAATATGCAAATTGCGTTGAGACATAAAAATGATGCTTCAATCACTTTTTGTACCTTATAAATACATATGCTGAGAATGTATACAATTGCACACACATCAATAGTATTAAATTAAGTACAAAGGCACTTGAAATGACAGTAAAAATATGGATGCTAGGAAATTTCATTTCAATTGTTGAAATATTGGTCCTACATGTAGAACCAGTACCTGGAGATTTAAGGTTAAATAGATAGTATAATATTTACACCCTTGTTCGTAGACACAGCTTGTATGAGTATGACCTCAGAACATGGCAACCATATTGCATTTGTAAAAATGGCTATATGTAGGAACAGTATACATGTAACTAACGTTTGTATTCCAAAAGCTCGGATGTAGCTCAACTAAGTACTAGGTTTTGTTGTATAATTGTGTTGGCATTATTGTATCATTTCTTCATGTAATGTGACCGGTTGTCTGAAGGAGTGGAGCAGCAGTCAATAAGTATTACTTTAGAGTTAATTTTGACGGAATTGTTGAAGTCTCAGCCTGGATCTGTGCAGGTATAGTTTGAATTGACTAGCATGTCATTGTTGCATGGCTTTTTTAAAATAGATGCTGAAACATTTCAAAGTATTATGCAACTGGAAACAAGTAAGCAGTTTTGCTTCACATTTGGCAACACACTAATCTCCCTTTTTCTTAGTCACTGTTTCATAATCCAATTGATGAATTGACCAAAGTCCATATTGATCTGCTGAGAACCAGCAGTCGTGTGTGCATAGACCAGCACATTGGACAGTTTCCATGGCGCCGACCGCAGCCCAGTGTGATGGCTTTTCATTTAGTACACTGTTTAAGGATGCTGTCTTGGCACCGGGGATGGGCGTGGACAAACGACGTACTGATTAGGGGTCATTTATGGCCTACTCTGCAGCAATGGAACAATAAAAGTGACAGTGTCAGGGAAGCCACTGTGGTCTGCATCATCAGACTCATTGGTAAGCTTTCCAATGTAAAGGATTATAATAACTGTGTTATGTGGATGGTTGTTTGCTCACTTGTACATCTACACTGAAAGATCTCATGTTTTGTAATATGTGATGTTGGGATTTCCATTATAACTATTGTAGAGTTGGGTTCAGAGTTTGACACAAAAACATACCAGGATGATTTTTTTAACACCGCATCCGTGCGTGAAATTAGAATTTTTTTGCCTATTTTTTCGAACTCACTTTTTGGAAAATTGGTTGGAAGGGTTTAAATATGCTTTTCCAGACAATTGGGGCATTCCGACTAATTTTTAAAAAGTTGAGTTCGACAAAAAAACATTCGAATTTCACGGATGGGGTGTTCTACATTGAGAAATAGTTTTTGTACCATCTATTGATGTACTTTGCTCACTCAATCTCATTCACTATCTTTTCAATAGCAGTTTGTAGATTTAACGGTTTCATGCCTACAATCCAATCAACAATTATACGCGTTGTGCCGGTAACTAATTTCATTACGAAGTTTGTTTGAAATGGAGTGATATACGAGCGAATAACTTTTGAACGGAGCGTCCTTTTGTAATGTTCCTCACATATTCTTGGAAAGGAATGTTAGCGCTACGATTCTGTCTTTATGAAGTGGTTTCATAGTATAGAAAACAAGCCGTCTGTGCGGGTTGAAAGATAGGTATGTGAAAGAGTAGTTGTTTAGCTTTTTTGACTATTAACCAGTTATAAGTACCAGTAGATAAGCATTCATAGTGTATGAGGTTTCGGCTAAGCTTTAGACGCTTCGTAGTCCATAACAAGTACAGCAGCTTTAACGGTGGGCACACTTAGAAATAGGGCGTGTCTTGAAACTAATTAGAAACTAATTATCGAACGGTACCTGTGGTTGACCATTGTAGTTTTAGATAGCCAGACGAATGTTGAATATTTCCAGTCAGCGAAGTGTCCAATCAACGTCCTACGAGTCGCAAAACAAAACTGTTGAACAGAGGGGGGCAGCTGGTACGCTGTTCCGCGTAATCGGCACGAACCGTATATAAAATTTTTACGCTGATCAGCGTATTTGGCGTGAAACAGTTAATACCGACATTTTATATGATGATTACATTTCTTGTCCTTGACTTCAAATCGCAAGCATGAGACCTGCAAGGATCCCCTGCAGAAGTGTACCCAGATCCTAGCATTTCACTGCATTAACCTTATGCGTAGGACGCGAGTTAAAATTATCTGTTTTGCAAAGCTGTTTGAACAGCGAAAAACTAAAAGAATTGTAGAAAAGGGTGGCCACTCAGAAAACACTGGTACTTCCTTACAATTCTTTGACACATAACGATGAGTCACGTTTTGTCTTTGTGCAACCATTGTCACACTACGCAGTCTTTTATTAAGACGGTCACACTTTCATACATGTGAATGGTGCAACTCTGTTTAAATTGGTTATACATGTAGTTAAGCATATGTATGAGTCTGGCAGTTTTCGCTGCCTTGGCAAGAGAAGGACACTAAGAACTTATAGGTGGTGGTTTCATTGCCCATCTTCATTTATTCTTCCTCCAGTGCCTTGATTTCAGCCATGATCTTGGATGGTCAACCTGATACAGGCTGTTAACAAATTGATTGCGACATTTTGTAGCACTTCAAAAAATCTGTGGGTGTTTTCACAACATTCACAGATATTAGATGCTTGAGGATTATAGGGGCTTAGTAGTATCCCTTGTGGTAGAACAAAATGTGAAGCTTCACGTAGTTGCTGCAAATCATTCCCAATTGAAGCGCATTAAAGTAATGACATAATGATGACGTCAAATGAAGTCCTAGCTTTGTTGCGTGAAAATGGAATGTGGCTTTTGTTTTTGATGCTCTCCTTGTAGCTATCATAAATATTTTCCTGTACATATCATTTGGTGATGCTACATGTAGATGTATGTTTATTATAACTGATGCAGAAAAATATGCTGATTTCTAAGATGCAATTTCATGTATATTTTTCTATCAGATTAAATTTCACTTTCCAGTCTGTTTGGTAGGGATATCATATTTACAATACATTGTTTCATGTACATGTGTGCGCGCAACACACACACACACACACACACACACACACACACACACACACACAAACACACACACTACTGTCAGACTTTGCCCCTTATTTTTCTCATTATCTGGTACGCAGGGAAACTAACCCACCTCTGTGATGTGGGTCAACAAACCACATACAATCATTTCATTTACTTATATTGTTTGTCTTTTTCAGGCTTTATATCTGTGCTAGGATTGGCTGTTGACCACCAGTCTGTTTCCCTAGTCCAGCTTCAAAAAGTACTGATATCACTCATTGAGAAAGCAGGAAAAGCTAAGGAAGGTTAGTGATCTGCTAGTGAAGTACATATAAGGGCTAAAATAGTGATGCCTGCATATATAGGGCACAGGAAAGCATATATATGTAGTGCTTTGTCTCATAGGTCAAGCCTCTCCAAACAACCCTATCCCCAAAGCAGATAGTCCTAGTTTATAGTTCAAGGAACTGAAAGGTGTTTTTGGAAAGCAACCATTATGTCTCATAGCCAGCCTATCGATGATTGCTTACTCATCTATACTGTACACTGATTTTTCAAATGGCAGGTGGCATCCTTCTGGCTTCTACGCTTTAACCCAATACAGGCTAATTAGCAAATAACAGAAATGCCCTCTTAGCGGATTTGATTTTAACTGTTAATCTCAATGGAAGCATATAATAACAGAGATGCATTCAGCTGCAATAACCAAAAGACTTATAAATGGGCAAGCTAATAGCAAAGTTGTTTCTTAATGTCTAATGTACCGGCTGTCCTCCCGGGGGTACATTTGTTTACCGCGGTGTATAGAAAATAAATTTATTCTTGTTCTGCCAGTTTAGCACCCTTTTACATTTGAGGGTGCATGCTCGTTGTACAGGTCCTTACGAGCTTTGCCTGAAATTGCCAAGCTCTAATTCTTTTTTTCTGGTCATAAGTTAGCGCTTAAAAGCGAAGCTATTTGATTGCGATACGCCGCCACGCGTGGTTACGATAATGTTGGTAACTCGACCAAACTCGACCTAGCGTGGCTAAAAAACGCATCTAAGACGTAAAACATGTCCTTAACATGTTTTTCAGCCATGCTAGGTCGAGTTACGAACGTTATTGTAATAATGAGTGGCGTTTTATTGCAATCAAATAGCTTTGCTTTGATGCGCTAACTTAGGACCAGAGAAAAAGAATTATAGCTTGGCAATTTCGGGCCAAGCTCCTAAGGACCTGTACAATGAGTGTGCACTGTCATATGTAAAAGGGATGCTAAACTGGCAGTACGGGAATAAATTTATTTTCTGTACACCACGGTAGACAAATGTACACCCAGGATGACGTCCGGTACATTAGACATTAACGTATTATCAGTAGCAAATTGTTTGTTACTATGAAAGCCGCGTTTCATACGGCACACTTGCAATTATCTAAAATAGATCTGCTTTTCAACCTGACTGTCACCAAACAGTTGAATAATACAGCTATATATGTTGCCTAACTGTATTACCAAAATCAGGGTTAAATGTAAATGATCTGTTTATAAGTGCGTGGATAATCTGTCTGTCTGTGTTCGTTTTTGAGTGCTTGGCTGGGCCGTTTTCGACAAAAGTGGACTCTTTAGACTTCTCTCAACGATGTGCAGACTGAATTTCACACCTATTTCTATTTGTCACAGTGTTTCTATTCCTGCTGTCGATATTGTTAAATGGCGCTCATTTAAGTACCGAATATTTAATTATCGGTTTCCTGTTGCTACGTGATTCGGAATGTTTTTAAAGAAAGTTCATTAATGGTGTATATGAAACAGAGCTGTGTAACGTTTAGCACGAAACGTATAATCTGCATGTATAACTCTCCTATCAATGCACGGAACGTACAACATATATACACATGCCTAAATGGGATATGTCCTGCATTGGGCTGTTCACGTGTTCATCACATCTAACACACATGTGTTAGATCATCAAAGTTACACAGCTTTCCCCCTAAGATCCTTGCGTCCTTGCAAGGTTGTCTACTGGAACCCTGCCTGATATCTATCAGGTGGTCGTCTATTTCATTCGGGGTTTCGTCTCGTGTTCTCCACGTCAACGTCAGGTCTAGTGTTGTCTTCTTCCGCAAAAATGGGAGCCTCCTGCTCCTCCCCATGACCTCGTTCCATCTCGTCCCCTTCCTCGTTACTTGCGTCTTTGTCAAGTGTTACAAAACCAGAGGTCCCTTCCTGCCTCTTCGTGGGGTTTGTGAAGTGTTGTTCCGGTTTCGCAGGGGTGCTACTGCATAATTTAAGCCGGTTCGTGTGAACAGTTTTCTGTTGTTGTCCACCAATCAGCTGGATCCTGTAGTTCACTGCGCTCACTTTGTCGAGTATGGTGTATGGACCCCTCCATAGTGAGACGAACTTCTTGGTTTGGCCGTGTTTTACCGTAGGAACAAAAAGCCACACTCTGTCGCCAACATGAAACTTCAGACCACAGGCTCCCTTGTCGGCCAATTGCTTCTGCTTCGCATGAGCAGCTTTAAGTCTCTCGCGCACTTCAGTGAACATTACCTTGTGGATGGTAAGCTGTTGTTTGGGTGCGCTTGATACCTAGTCGGTCGCATAAGGATTGGATTACTCCACTGACAAAATTTGGCCCTTGGTCACTGTGGATTACTTCCGGTACACCAAATCTACAGACTATTTCGTCTGTCAATACCGCTGCTAAAGTAGTGCTGTCAGTCTTGGCGAGCGGGAATGCTTCCACCCACTTAGAGAAAAGGTCGGTCACCACAAGGATATACTGATTTCCCTTCAGTGTGGTTGGCAAGGGGCCCATGATATCCCATGAATGGGTAGTCACTGCTGATGGTGCTTAACGGGGCTTGTGGTTTGGGCACTGGATGATTACGACGTTGACACACTTCGCATTTTTCAACAGCTTCCCGCACATCTTGTTCATAGCCAGGCCAAAAGAACAACTCTCTTACTTTCCCGAAGGTCTTGTATCCACCCAAGAGCCCCGACTTGGCGTGTAACTGGTCTATGATGACGGCTCTTAAGCCTTTTGGTACTACGACTTGCAGCTTGGAGTTCGGAAACCTCGTGGACTGACGACAGAGGATACCATCAACTGTGGAGAATTTATTCCCTCTCTCCAACTCTGCTGAAAGCCGTTTTCTGTCTTTGATGGAATGGAGGATGCTGCCTGTTGCTTCGTCCGTTTCTTTTTCTCGTTTTAGGGTATCAGCTTCTCCGAAGACTGTGACACCATGTACGAACATTGAATCGTCTTCGCCTACATGGAGAAGAGCATAGCTTGCCATCTGACATCGGGACATCACGTCAGCGATTGTATTAAATTTACCAGACCTGTACCTAATGGTCATATCAAACTGCTGTAGGTACAGCAGCCAGTGAGTGAGTCTACCACCGGTGTCCTTCAATCCTCGCAGTGACGTCAGTGGGTTGTGGTCCGTTAGAAGAGTAAACTGTCTGCCGTAGAGGTAAGGAAAGAACTCCTTGATTGCAGCTACTGCCCCTAAAGCTTCCTTCTCTATTGTTGAGTAGTTGCGTTCAGCTTTGTTGAGCTGCCGACTCCAGTACGCGATCACTCTTTCCTCTCCGTCGATTATTTGGCTCAACACCGCACCAAGTGCCGTACCCGACGCATCTGTGGCGACAGTAAACAGGTGGTCGAATCGAGGGTACGCCAGTATGGGAGGGCTGATCAAGAGTTGCTTCAGGCTTTCAAATGCCTCCTGGCACGCCGAACTCCACTTATACCCTGCTGTAGTTTTCCGAGTTAGCTGGTGAAGTGGTTCCGCTATGGACGAGTAGCCCTTTATGAAGCGGCGGTAGTAATTAGTAAGGCCGAGGAACTGTCGTAGTTGTTTTAAGTCGTGGGGTACTGAGTACTCGACCATTGCCGTCAACTTCTTCGGGTCTGCTTTAATGCTGCATTTTGACACGATATTTAATCTCGCTTTTTGCGAAATGACATTTTTTAGCCTTTAGCTTCAGTCCTGCTGCAGAAAGACGTTGGAAAATGACTGTTAGTCGCTTAGGTGCTGATCGAGGTCAGCACTGAACACGACAATGTCATCCAAGTACACGAGGCACTATTCGAACGTGAGGCCGGCGAGAACACACTCCATTAACCTTTCGAACGTGGCTGGAGCATTGGTCAGCCCGAATGGCATTACGTTAAATTCAAAATGGCCATCCCATGTTGAGAACGCCGTCTTCTTTTTGTCATCTTCTACTTCCACCTGCCAGTACCCAGACGCAAGATCCAAGGTTGTAAAAGGCTGAGCGCCCGCTAGAGCTTCTAGCGTCTCATCAATACGTGGCAGGGGATACGCATCTTTCTGTGTGGTCTCGTTAACTTTTCTGTAGTCGACGCAAAACCTCCAGGAGCCATCCCTTTTCCGGACCATGACTGCTGGAGAGGACCAGGGACTGTAGCTTTGCCTGATCACCCCTCCTTCCAACATTCTTTTGACTTCCGTGTCGACCTCCTTCCGGAGCGAGTGTGGTATCCGTCGAAGAGGCTCTCTGATTGGTGGCCTCGTCATCTTGATTGCATGCTTCACCACCAAGGTTCTTCCCAGAGGTCCACCCTCGGAGACGAAGAGTCCACGAAAATCGTAGAGCAGCTTCTCCAGCTTCTTCTCCTGAGGTGTGATGCAGGACGATGACAGGTCTACCTCAGGCATCCGATCATTCTGTGCTTTCATTTCGCCCTCATCCCCGATGCTCAGCACGCACTGGCCCGAAGTGAACGCCCCCATCTGGGTACCCTTATAAATTGTTGTCTCCTCATGCCCAACATTGATCACATGTACTAGCACTTCATTGTTACTACCGACCCTGCTAAGGCTTCTAGCAATTAACAGCCCTTTTTGGGATGGCCTGTCAGTCGGTTCAAACAACCCTTCGACCCCCTCCATCACACTGTCGATATCCAATTTCCCCTTCACTAGTATTTGTGACCGTCCTGGGATCTTCGCTGTCCAAGCCATGCAGACTAATGAGGGTACAGTTCTATCGCATTCGGCCCCCCTATTATGGACCTCCCGTTGTTCTGGAAGTAGCGTTAGTCTATTGTGCGAGCAATCAATAACTGCACCGTATTGTGCCAGGAAATCCATACCCAGCAAACATTCAACAGTAAGTTGTCTAGCAACTACAAAGGTATGTTCTACACTGACTGCTCCAATACTTAATGCGAGCTTTACCATCCAAGTACATCCAGCAGGATACTGTTCGCCCCGACCGTGAGAGGTGCGGAGTTAGTAATCGCTGCCCGGGTGCTGGGTGACAAAACATCACAATTCACAACTGAAACAGCGGCGCCCGAATCGATTAGAAAGCTTACACTTCGCCCGCCCAAAGTGCCTTGCACCCTCAAGGATGTACTGTTACAGTAACAAACCTTCGCTGCGCGCCGCTGCGTTGTTCTGTCTTCGCAGTTACGTCGGAAATGGCCTTTTTCTTGACAATGGTAGCAACGAGTTGTCTGTATTGTGGATGGCTTCGGGTTGTGTAAACGCAACTCCAGGAGCTTCCAATCTGGTCATAACCTTTTCGAGCGTCTCTCGTAAGGAATCCTTTCCTTCATCTGCAACCTGCAAGGTGTGGACATGCTGTTCCTCAATAGTCAGGGCGCGCTCGATGCGGATGTCATGCTGGACTGTGCTATCCAGCTTATCTGGAGTGCCAACTAGGAGGATTTGTCGGGTGATTTCGGAATGGAGCCCCGTGATGAAACGCCCCAAAAGGACGGCGGATGTGTTGGCATCGATGCCTGGGTAGGCCTGTGCGAACAGCTTCCGCAGAGCCAGCTCAAAGTCCCGAATTGATTCCCTTGCCTCCTGAGCCGCTCTCCAAACAGCTTTGCTGCTGTGAAAGGGCTCTTCGTCAATCCGGCCCTCTCTGCCAGGGCCTGCTTGAGAGTAATGAAGGTCAATTTTCTCCGAATCTCCAAGAGCTGCATAGAAGTCCAGATGTTTCCCGCAGAGCAAAGCAGGGAGGACCGCCAACACCTTGCCATTCTCCCACTTGTTAGCCGCAAGCAATGAGTTCGTAGCGTGTCCACGAACGCTCGTAATCCTCAATGCTCTCCGTGCTAATCTCGGGTAGAGTTAAGCCAGGGATTCCCTGTAGAGTCATGTAGTTATACACCGCTGCCACCAATGTAACGTTTAGCACGAAACGTATAATCTGCATGTATAACTCTCCTATCAATGCACAGAACGTACAACATATATACACATGCCTAAATGGGATATGTCCTGCATTGTGCTGTTCACGTGTTCATCACATCTAACACACATGTGTTAGATCATCAAGGTTACAACTGCAACGGGCGTTTAGTACTATAAAGTTGTTTGTTATGTCATGTTCATATGCTTTTGGCGTCATTCGCTGGGAACGGGATAGGAAATTTGGCATAACCACCAGAAAAGGGTTAATCACTTGACCGTGTCGTAGTGTGGCACATCTGGTCGCACCCAAGGTGTGACTCAGCATCACCCTTAGCAGCCAGCACTACCTTGGGCTGATGGGCACACCCTGTCACAAGGTTGCCGCCTGACCCCCTTTTGTGCAAACTTTTATTCTGTGGCAGGGTCGCAGGGAACTTTTATGTTGCAGGGACCCGGAAGTGGAATGCATGGCATATAAATCGTACACATTATTGTGTGTCTCTAAATACCGTAAAAAATCGAGTACTCAAACAGTTAGAAAGTAACGTTTGAGGATTCAAAAAGTGGATAGGGATGTTTGGCTTGGCATTGCATAAAAGAGAAAGAAAAGCATTTCAAAGGCTATCTTAGTATGCATAAGGGCAGCATCTCAGCATCAGCAGTGGACACAGCCATACGTAATGCAGGGCGGCAATAATTGCTTTTTCTACCTTCTAATTGTTGCTGCTCTGCCAGGAAATACCAGGTATACGAGTTTGGTATGAAAAATGAAGACTACCCCTAAGTTGGCACGAAGGACAATGATTGTGGTAGTATTCATTCTTGCTGTTGCTGAATCGCTGCTATTATGCATATCCTTTTAAACACTTTTCCTTCTCATTCAGGCGACCCCTCCACTTTTTGTCCACTTTCTGAGTCCTCAAAATTTACTTTCTAACTTCTTTGAGTCTCAATTTGCAGATATTTAGAGACCCGCAGTAATGAGCACAGAAGGAGCATTCATGCAGCATTTAAGATACTATTACAAAGATGTGCATAATTCGTATTACTGCATGGCTTTTGTACTCATTTGTAGGTGTATCAAGGCACTGAAATTTTCTGCAGAGATGTGCATGTATCTGTACTCCTTGTATCACTGCAACACGTGTGTATAGTATGCATTTGTCTATACATGTTGCTTGTATTGTAGTCCTTGTTACATATCAACACATGTGTATAGTATGCATTTGTCTATACAAGTATATGAATATACTGCAAATCTCAATTTTCAACACTTGTAAGCATTTCTTTATCAGATACTGTTATGTACATACATCCTGTAAATATATGGGGGGGGGAACTAGTCTTTAATTTTTAATCTTCTCTGCAGTTACGTTGCCCATCCAGCTAGCTGCAGTCGACTCACTATTGGACCTCTGCCCCAGTGGACACATGAAGGCAAAGGAAGTGAAAGCGTTGCTGTTCAGATGGATGGATGGCCTCAGGGGCCATGCAATTTGGGGGTTTGCACTGGTAGAAGAATATAAGCAGAGGCTTTGTCATTATCATGAATGTGTAAGTCTACAAGTCCTATTGAGGAGCATTGGGAAAGCTAGAAGTTAACGGCTTAATCTCTTAAATTGCAGAGCTTATTATCGGTATTAAGTACTGGTCTTATATATATTTGCACTATCAAAACTAGGGGTGTCATGCAGTTGCAGTGTCAAATGGATTTAATTATATGGGTACTATAGAAATTTGCAAAAATGCTGCCATGAAGTGCATGCTACTGGCTTTAGTTCTTGTATATATTTTTTGTTCTCCTATTAGATTTGTTCAGAAATAAATCAAGCCTCAAAGAGCCCACTTTTAGAATGCTAAATACGATGTTAGCCTAATAACTGGAACCACTTAACCCCAATTTTTCTAACTTTGGGACATATAGTGGGACAAATTATTATCTTATTATTGGCATTCCTTTGCAAAATGATTATAATTAGCAAGAATGAATCAAAAGTCCATATGCTTTTATTCATTAACACTCAACACTCTGCACCATGTACAGTATGCGTCAGAATAAAGTTGGCGCTACGCATTACGGTTCAGGTTATTGCGTTGTGCCGTAATTGCGTTATGATCGGAATTAGTTCCTTTATGACCGTAAAAAAATTACGCTCCGATGGCAACGTAATTAGAAGGCTGTTACGTTCCGTTACGGTCACTAAAAGGCTTACATCTAAACACATGTCCAAAACACATGTCCAGGAACTGCAAATGGGCAGGCAGCTGTAAGTGTTGATTCGAGGAGTAGCTCGTCAGAGTAAATAGGCACGCCCCTCCGACCTCCTATTAGCTAGAGTAATTAATGGCCTATAGGGTGCCCGAGGTGACACACCTGTATATGATACTACCGCGATAGAACGGTTCTGGAACCGTTCTATCGGGGTAGTGTGAACGCAGTGTACGATGCTAGCTTGGCTATCCCCTTGTTTTCAGTGGTACGTTAGCGGTTATTAAACCACTGATGCGGTTATCGGAGAGTAAACAGGCACCTCCCCTCCTGATACCTCATATGTTATTTCAGAAGTCATGCTTACTAGTACAGATAATCAAATGATATTGAATAGGCCCTCTTAGCCAGAGAGTTCATTAACCCCATGACTTCTCATCCATTGACCACACCCATGGGCCCTCATAGCCGGAGAGTTCATTAACCCCATGACTTCTCATCCATTGACCACACCCATAGGCCCTCTTAGCCGGAGAGTTCATTAACCCCATGACTTCTCACCCATTGACCACACCCATGGGCCCTCTTAGCCAGAGAGTTCATTAACCCCATGACTTCTCATCCATTGACCACACCCATAGGCCCTCTTAGCCGGAGAGTTCATTAACCCCACAACATCTCATCCATTGACCACACCCATAAGCCCTCTTAGCCGGAGAGTTCATTAACCCCATGACTTCTCACCCATTGACCACACCCATAGGCCCTCTTAGCCGGAGAGTTCATTAACCCCATGACTTCTCACCCATTGGCCACACCCATGGGCCCTCATAGTCGGAGAGTTCATTAACCCCATGACTTCTCATCCATTGACCACACCCATAGGCCCTCTTAGCCGGAGAGTTCATTAACCCCATGACTTCTCACCCATTGACCACCCCCATGGGCCCTCTTAGCCGGAGAGTTCATCCCATGGGCACAAACAGGGCTCTTATAAGAGCTGGAATGTTTTTCTCCTTCAACTATGCTGATGATTGTCCCTAAATGAATTTTAAAGTAGAATTACATGTATACGGTATACATAGTAACTTTCTGTTAAAATTCGCAACTTTGTTTCACTTTTGGCTGGTTTAGCTATAAGAATGGGGCATAAGATAAGCGTTCTACATTTTTATATACGAGCGAACTCGATCTAAAGCAGGGACCTTCCTTGAAAATGAATACAATGAATACTTTTCAATGTACATAATTCCCTCGCATACTTCGAGTGATAAAGAGAACGGTACCAACATCTGTAGATTTAATGCTCCTTTGCAACGGACTGTGGGTAATGATATCATACGCATGTGCCCTGTGGTACGCTTGTGGTTTACCTGAAGTAATAACATTGCGGCCTGTACAAAACCTCGCCACTGTTGCCAACAGAAGACGCGATTGTAGAACAGACAAAAGGACAAGATTGAAAGAGCTCTAAAAGCTTAAACCAAAAAAAAACAAAAAAACTAGCCTTTTTCATTTTAAAAAACTGATCGTACACACAAGGGGCATTTCTGTATAAGTTGGATAACCTGCGCGGGATTACGAACAGCTTTAGTTCATTCAACTACAGGAACACAACGATATGATTGGACGTTTAGCGCGAGAGATTTCACCGCCTGTCGGAACATGTCTCGATATGTTCATCATGTACCCAACATATGTCCAAACAATGCGTGGTAGTAGCATCGTAATCGTATTACGGCCATAACGGAATATTTTCTGATCGTAATGGAACGTAATATTTTATGAGGTAATTGTGTTTCGATTGTAATTTTTTGCGATTGGAGCGTAGTACTTTTACACCGTAATGCGTAGCGCCAACTTTAATCTGACGCATACTGTATATTTCAGCACGTATGGGTAAAAATCCCGGCCAATAATTATTTTATCCCATTAATTGTCCCAAAGTTAAACAAATTGGGGGTTTAAGTGCATTGTTTAAAGGACCTACTCTATTCTTTGCAGTTGTGTAATCTTATTTTGTCGGGAATGTTTGCATATGACTGTGTGTGTGTGTGTGTGTGTGTGTGTGTGTGTGTGTGTGTGTGTGTGTGTGTAATGTTTTAATAATTTGGGGTGAAATGCTGATATAAACAAAATAAATTTCATTAAATATTATATTTACTAATATCATAGAAATTAAAAATTATTGACAGTCCCTAATTTAAATAATATAGGCTGTTGCATATTTGGGACAGTTTCCGTGAAAACGTACTATGTTTCATAATATTATAAAATAATCGGGTTATAAAAATGCTTCTTGTTTGAATTGTGATATCTCCCGAGCAGTTAAAGCTACATGTATGGACTTCCTATTTTCAACACTACATACTACACCATTTCTCTATGCTCAAATACAGCTTGGAATTTTGTGCTTGCTCCTTACCAATATTGCAACGTTGGATACCCCACCTATAACAATTGTGTGTATTGTAACTTTTTTGCCCATGTGGAATTTATGCGTTAATTTCTCACTTAATGATGTAGGTGCTTTGAAGAAATCAATGGAACATAACATGACCTTGGCTGCTATCATTTATCCTGCTTCTCTGCATGATGGTGTTAAATTCTATGGAATTGTTACTTCATGTTGTGTAAGGTTTTTTCTCCCATTGTTTGCTGTTTTTTTTGCAGAACAACTGTTGTGATTGCATTAGAGTTGTAAAGTAGCTAAAATTACAGTAAAGGATTAGTTTTTAGTTTTAGAGCAGTACAGAAGATTAACTCCTTTGCATCAGTTGCGTTGCAAAAACCTCTCTGGTATTTGCGCTTCTGTCCTGTGACCAGATCCTGATATATTGGAAGGTATAGGAATTATCTATATATTGCATGGTACACATATTAATATCATAATATAATAAGGTTCACATGCTATCCTATGCCATTTATAACAATTGTGTGTTCTGTAAATGGGTTGAATTGTGTCTGATATTAGTCCCAGTATAGCTTTGCATAATTGTTTTGAATTGGCAAACGTTTGTTGTAAATTATGTTAACTGCAAAGGGTCTATGGACATATTATGTACATGACACAGATGTCTACCTACAGTCAGGACAATGTCAGTGCATGCCGGCTTACTTATTATAGCAACCCTTGGAGACGTATATCTGTCCAGGATCTACAGTGTATCAATCCTGCCTCCTATCATCACATAAGAGGTTTCAAACCTCTAGAAAAGATTTGAAACTTGGATGCCATGCTTAACCTGTTAATACATTAACAAAGCAATTTTAATTCCATTTTGTTGCATAAGTTAAATTTACACACCTACAAAAGATCGAACAATAGTTTTATTATTTTCCCTTATAAAGTGAAATTTTGCTTTTAATTGCACTATGAGTTGATTCCAAACTATTGAAAAGTTTATTTCATAGCATTGTCAATGTACAATGGAGGAATACAGCTTCTTACAAATTGCCCTCTTAAATACTCAGTAACTATCCTATTATGTTGTGATGAACAAACTGAGATAAATTATTACTACATTATTTAATAGAGGAAAAACCGCAAACATTTAGCTCAGAGTTGACGTAAGAAACAAAACAAAAATAGTGCTGAAGTAATGCTGAGGGCTGTACAATGTATGTAAACCTGTGTGGATTGAATTGAATAGTTAATTCCAAATTTGTGCAGTCTGAATGGGAGAGGCCAATGTTTGTTGAACTGTATAATATGTCTTATAACGAAATGGACGACTTCATAAAATCAGCTGCTTTCATACGTGAAAAACGTTCAGCCAGTTCGAAAATTGTTATTGCATTTACTTCAGCTGATCTATTCTCTTTACTGATCTTTTTGCCTTCATCATGAGCTGATCAATTCTCTTCAGTTCCTGAACTGATCTATTTTCTTTAGTGATCCATTCAGCCTGAGCTGATCTGAGCTATCTCTTTAGTGATCCTTCAGCCTGAGCTGATCTATTCTCTTCAGCCTTCTGATCCATTCTCTTCAGTGGACACTGCACAAACTAAGTATTAATTGTGGAGATGTTTTAGGCAATATAAGATGAATCACATAAAGCAGCATGTGTGTATACATGTACATGTACATGATAAGAGTAGCTTGTCTCTCTCCATATCGCTGTAGCTACCCAATAAATAAAAAAAACATATAAGAGTCTGAAAGGCAACTTTCATTTATTTTCGGCTTCATTCTCAATGACATGTACATATCTAAGTATGCATCACCCTGGCAAACGTAGTGGTATGTCACTGGATAATTCAGAACAACCTACATTTAGAAAATATAGGCCTGTTATGCTAAATGATCGAAGGAGAAAACCCCTTTTGGGAAATAATCACCGTTTGCAGTTATAAAATTTAAAAACCAATAACCAAAAAAACACTGCCCGTCTCTCTGATGCTTTTCTATCAAGCAAATTGCCTGATTATGGTTTCAAGATCTTGGATCTACGAACACATAGCAACTGCCTTGGGAACAAAAATAATAATGAAAATCATATACCAATTTACTGCCATGTGCATCACACATAGTGCAACTCTGTTCTTACTCCCATACAGCTACATCTATTTATCATGTGACTGCTCACGTCCACCTATCTTTTCTGTCCAGAAGCGCTATTATTTACCCTCTCATTTGACTGTTGAAGGAAAGGAAGATAAATATAAATTTAGCAGAACTGGTTTGTACCATGGGCTTAGCTAAACAGCATGTTTGAACAAGACATTGATGCACTCAGGATTGAGATGTAAGTTGTTTTTTTCACTGTACTACAAAACATTAACAATATGTTCAAAGCATTATGTGTGAGGACAAATGGGCCAGCATTTTGTTTCCAACTATTAATATTGTCAACATTTATGAATAGGTACAATGCATGTTTACAATAACATAACCAGTGTGGAAACAGATTAGGCAACAATATTCTCATCCTAAAATTGAGGACTTAAGGGTCTGTAACAGTCACAAAACGAATCAAGTTATTGGTGTAGGTGTACACCAATAATCTCAAATGGAGTTGATTCACACTAGCTAGAGAAAATCCATCTGTGCCATCTAAGCTTCTACTTGACAACCTGGTATGAAAATGTGGGAAGTGTATTGCACAATTGAAATATTTATGAATTAACTAAAGTTTTGGTGTTCCAGATTGCAAGTTGCTTCTGTATCTTACTGTGTATGATACAATGTCATTGTTATCTTGAAAAGTTACTAAAGATTGAGTAACTTATTAGCCTATTCAAGAACTTTCTGGAAGTGGCAGGATCAAGATACCACAACCATGCCTTCGATCTGACCCTCATAGCCTTAGTTACTCCTTACAGAAGTGCTGTTTATAAATCTGTGCCAGATAAATGCCAATGTGATCTTGCTTTGGCATTTGTACTAGCAGAAGCAGTAATATGTACAATCTTATACGTTAGTGTTTTAGCCGGTGCATATTCGGATGTCAAAGGCTCATGCTGCTTATGTTCAAAACTGACACTCAGTATTTCACACTTCATAAGGCAAGCAGTTGATGTCTGGAGATAGTACAGCATGACACATGGGGTGAGGATAAAATATGGCTCACCTCTTTGATAACTTCCAAATAGCTAGACATTGCACTGGAACAGCAGTGCATAAGAAAATTATCAACGTTTCTGCTAGTACCTAGTACGCACCTCATTGAACATTATATCGACTGGATTTTGTCAAAATGTGGCCAATTACTGTTTATGATACTGTAATGACACTGCTCTAATATGAGTAGAATATGTATTGTGTGTGTGTGTTTATGTGTGTGAGTATATGTGTGTGTTTGTGTGTGTGAGTGGTATTGCCATCTGCATGATACTGCTGTGGTCCTACTTAGTGACAGAGAATATAATAGAGCTCATGCTGGTTAATTTGTAATGTATTAGTGTGTGAAGCCTAGCCCCACTACATGACCCATTATGAATAACTAATTGTACGGCATACACTGGCAGCACTATTGAGAGAGGAACGAAGCTAGATGCTCAATTTTGGTGATCATGACAGATGTACTTTGGCATTAGCTCTGACAAGGACTAGGTTTTACCTGTCATAAGGAGCTGAAGCCCACAAATCACAGAGATGGTTGGTGGGAAAAGGCTTGTGGTAAAATTTACTGTTTTACATTTCAATGTAAAAAGCCATTTTGCTGATCAGATTTTTAATAAGGAAAGCCTTTAATAGAAAGTGTTAGCCTACCCACTCAACTTAGATCTTCATAGTTCAATTTCATAGTGGACCATCTGGTAGAAGCTGAAATTTATTTTACTGTTTTATTCCTTAGGTCTGCCTTGTGCAAAGGTAGAGCTTTGCAAAGGAGACAAGAACAGGTTTGGAGACACCATGCAGAATCTTCCAGCAATGTGCTTCATGAACATCTTACTTGTTAGCCACACAGACCCAGTAGGAATGTTCAGTTTCCTTCTTGAACAAAGTTTTGAGCATTCTGAGTGATTACTATCTTACACCTTGCCAGTCTGTTACCCACCCAGAACAAACCAGCCCAAAAGAATCCAAGAATCCAACCCCCCCCCCTCTCGACAGCCCTTTAACTCTTCAGCATTCATGAGAAATCATATGATGTCACAGTCAGATGAAAAGGGGAGATAACAGTAATTTGGTTCTAAAAGGCAGTGGTCTTATATAACCTTAATGCCTTATGAATGCTCACATCAAGTTGATTTGTTCTCATTAATTCCAGATCCATCTAGTAGCCTAAGGTCATTACTGTCAGTGTGTGGATTAGGGTTAGGGTTAGGGTGCGGGCTCATACTGTGCAAATGCATGTTCCCTAAACAAATCACTTGATACTGTATGAATGGCTCATACTAACTAAGTATGAGCCATACCCATCAGGCCAAGCCTGGGGGTCCAAGGTAGTGCTGGCTTGCCTTGGGTGCGACCAGACGTGCCACTACCATGACGTGGTCATGGTGAGAGGTAGGCCCTCAGTGCTGACCAACATGAGACCAAGGATGAAGCTGATCACCTCTTGGGTGCAACCAAATGTGCCACCCCATGACACAGTCATGGGTTTAATGTGGTTGGTAGAAGCCCGAAGGGTGCCGCTTTCCCAAGAACACCATTTATATATAGTGGTACAATAACTGGAACCAGACAATGAGACAATCTAGTTTGAAGATAAGTTATTTAGAGGGGAGGGTATCCGACAGAGATGCAGGCTTGACCTGCTAACCCTAGACAAAGCTAGCCCCCTTTCCACACACTGTATGCCTCCCATGCTCTATCTAAGCAGGAAGGGGGTGCACCACCTTTTGTTCTTCATCAAAACAAATCCCTAAACAAATCACTTACGTATTACACTATTGCAGATGAACCTGTTAGCGCATAGATCTCTACTATTGCATGGTGAGCAGACATTTAGTACCCATGTGAAGGTGTCAAAGCCCTAATGTCATAAAATTGTTTGAAGTTTTAGAATAGAAGTTTAGAATATTAACCATATACAATATAAAACCATCTCAGGTTGCTTTGCATATTTGAGAGATGAAGCTTTCTTTATTTTTCCAATGTTCCTAAAGAAAACCCACTGACAATTTATGAAGTGTTTTGCGGGTGAACAGTATCCTCTATGATGTGTTTCGTACAGTTTATAAAACTTACTATCTAACTAACTATAACAGTGTTGTAAGTCATATAATACTGTATTGATGCATTGGTGATACAAATTTGATGCTTTGATTTATTTATTTGTAATACACCAATAACCCGTTTGGTTAATAGTTAATTGCACTGAAGAGGGAGAAAGTCACATTCTGAAGTAAAGGGAGGGGTTTGTGCCAGAATGGCTTTTGCTATTTTACGTGCAACAAACCTTTACTTGCATGGGTACAGGGTTAAATGGAGACGTGGACATGGCATGGATGATGGTGCAGGCCTCCCCCATTTTCCTCACTGATGTAAACATCATTTGGGATATTGTTTTGTATCAATCAGGTGTATAAATGTGTGTTATATATTATTCTATTCCGTGAATTTATATATAATATTATATAATATAATAGAATAACACTTGGCTAATGAGGTAATAAGAATAAGAAATTCGTTTGATATTTAGTATTTGATTTCACATAAAGGAAGTGTTTGTTGCCCATATATTGAACATAACTGTGCAATATTATTATGTGTACCTTGCCCATGCTGCCTATTGGGTTATCTGTATGCATGTCAGTAGTCCTGGCAAATAGAATCATTGTTAACACACTGTTCTATGCTTGGGTTTTAAACATGTCAAAGTTTGCAAGTTATTGTCATTATATGCTCTATGTTGTCTTCTTTGGCTATTAAATAGTTCATTAACTTATACGTGTATAGCAATGTGAAGATGCAGTGATTAAGTAGAGGGTAGAGTCTACTTGGAGAATTCTGGATCAATGAGTTCATATTTCGCTTCCGGAAACTCACGCACCCATGCACTGATTCACGACAGTTTTTCGTTTAAGATGGGACATGACGTTTTATGTAAAAGGATTTGCGTGAAAGGTTTAAAATAGGTTTCTCTTGGATATTCTGTTTATGTATGGCATTGTGTATGCATGTATATACTGTAGTGCCAGTGGAATTTACGCATTCATCTCTCACTTAATGGAGTTTGTGTCTAAGGGGCTCACGAGTGAAGTGGAGGAGTGGACTTGGGATGGATGATGGAGCACCTCTCTACTCTATTTTATAGATTGCTCATGCAATGTATACTGGAAGAATTTAATTTTTATTTTATTGTAAATTTCTGTTTGTGTATATTAAAACTCTTCATTATAAAAAAAAAAGCAGGTACTTTGAAGAAGTCAGCTAGCGAACTACGTACAACACAACCTTGCTTCCTATCATTAATTATGTTCTTCTGATGGTATTTGTGTTTATGCATGTTGTATGGAATCGTTTTGTTTACAGGTGGGACAGTGTCCAGCAAAATCGGGCTTGTGGGGTTATAATTTTATCACTATAAAAATTGCACGTTGTACTAAACAACACATCTTCGCGACGGTACTACATTTTCTTTTCAAATTTCGTACACTTGTTCCCACACCATTTCTCTGTGTGAAAATCGATTTTTGCGATCTACACATTTTCCATGCCGTGGATACAACAATCGTTAACCCCGCGGGTTAGAAATCCTCATTTCTCCACGTACGAGTGTTGAAAATGCGTCAAATTCGGGTTGCACATAGAGGAGTCCTGTAGCTATTGATTTGTTCTGTTCGTTTGTTTCTATATCATCCGTTACGGAGATACAGTTGAACAAACTACGGGCACGTTTTCCCGCTTGATTCGCGCCAATGATTTTGTCAGTGAATGGGAAGGCGGTGATTATAACATTGGCGCGAATCAAGCGTGAAAATGTGCCTGTAGTTTGCTCAACTGTATCTCCGTAACGGATGATTCAGAAACTAACGAACAGAACAAATCAATAGCTACAGGACTCCTCTATGCACACTCCGAATTTGAAGCGTTTTCAACACTCGTACATGGAGAAATGTGCATTTCTAACCCGCGGGGTTAACGATTGCTGTATCCATGGCACGGAAAAGGTGTAGATCACAAAAATCGATTTTCACACAGAGAAATGCTGTAGGAACAAGTGTACGAAATTTTAAAGGAAAAGGTAGTACCGTGATACTACCGTCGCGAAGATGTGTTGTTTAGTACAACGTGCAATTTTTGTAGTGATAAAATTATAACCCCACAAGCCCGATTTTGCTGGACACTCTCCCAGGTATGCATATTGTATATACATGTACGTTTTGTGTCAGTAATACATTGAGTACATACATAAACGTCATGAACCTTTAAAAACCGAACATTGCATGCAATATTCGGTGCGTGTATTACATTAGGCAGGTTTTACTATACATGTATACCGCTACATACGGAAACATCATGACCTTTTTTAACATTCGAAACAATATTTATATTTACCTTCTATGCGTAAAATTTAATTTAACCAAAAGATTTTTCTGGACAGTCATATAGACACTTGATGTTGAGTACTAGCCAAAAACAAGGTTAGAATCCAGTTCTTTTTCAGTGCGTCACTTAGTGCTCTTTAGTTTCTATAAGTCCGCTAGCTTTGTGTATCGTATAATCATGGACTAGAATTATTAAATCTGGGAAAGGAGGAAGCGCCTACTGAATGGATATGTTTGTTTCATTCAAAGCAAACAGGGGGTGACAAATAATAATGACGGAAATAATATGTATGATGTGTTCAGAAATTCAGCCGACGTCATTAATTGAAACGACTTCTGTTTATTTATTTGTAGTCCGGCATTGGAGACGCGACGATCCTACCATATACTATATAGGCTTAGCAGAGATAATATATCTATATTATCTCTGGCTATAGCCTTTGGAGTTTTCCAAAGACCATTAATATATTAGGAGGCTTTTTATTATGCTTCAGATACCAGCGCTAAATGTTGTCGGCCGCACTGTAATTTCATATACGGTACACAATCATCGCCGCGCGCGCGGAGATAAATGTAACTGCTTCGTTTCATTTGGTTTAGTTGCAGCGTTCAGCGAAGTGTAATCTTCGAGAGCGTGCAAGAACTCGAGATCATGTTCCAGGAAAGCCTTCATATGTTCTTCCTAGTAGCACTGGCCACTCCTACGGTCTTCTGCACGCCCGTGCTGGACGCGGGGGTACAGACCCAATTAACGCCACCACTGCAACACTCCGATGAAAATCTGCAGCAATTATACGACCGATTGCAGAATTTCATAAATCCTTCTAATTCGTACGCGTATCAGTTGTGGAATGCAAATTATTCAACTGGTAACGAAACAGATGAGATCTGCAGAGAAAAATTGGAAGAGCTGCGTGGTGTCCCAACGAATGCACCAAATGGAGACTGCCTTCTACAGCCGATATGTACGAAAGATCACAGTCGTTTCCCTTTCTTATTGATTACCGGTAGGTGCTACGGAAACATTTCCGATGGCTCGGGAACGCAAACTACAGCTTGTGGCGAGTTTGGATTTGACTCATGTAGACCGCTTGAGCAGATTATCACAATCCTCATCAAATCCGACCCCATATTGAACAGTACGGCTGAGGAGTGGAGGTTGGGACTGCAGAATATTGTGACAGGATGCCAATGTGTGTAACTGCACGGGTTCTGAATTCTATAAATGCTGCGCTGTGCCCCGTGGGGTGCTGTATTGTAGCAACCATTTACTATAGTGCCTGAAAATTGTAGTGACTTTTTTTGCGCTGATACATGGCCATGTATGCCAAAACATTGATTTTGTTGTTTTTGTTGGCACGCAATTGCATGCATGTCGCGCGCATTTGCAATTGGCGGCGCACATGAGGGCATGTGTATATGTATATATGCGCTTGCGCTTGCAAATTAAAACCTTGTATACATTGCTGCATGGATATGGTTTATTCTAGGAGAGGAAAGTGGTTTACAAAACAGCACTAGGAAAGTGTTATAAAAATTCATAGAAACCTTGAAAACTGAAGTCAATTTATAGCTTAGTAAATAAAAAACTTAGATAATGATTGTGCGAAACAGAAACCCCCTTTTCAAAAGTTTACACTGTGGCGTAATCAGCAGATCGCTTGTACACTGTCTGGTTTTTGCCCTATATTGTGTACAGCATGCAACATCATAATGTTTGCAACAATTAATCAAAAGTAGCAGTTTACTTTATTTATAATGAGACGTGCATCTTCCTACATGTTAATTGCTTCAAAGCCGCATGCATGAGTTGCGTATCTTTGTCGGCATATCGTGCGCGGCACACATAAAACTGATCATTAATATTAAAATAACACGTGTGCATGGCTTCACTGGTCGTATCTTAGACATGCTAGTGATACTACTATACATCTTTTGAACATATTTATTATTGATTTAATATAGCACAAACAACCATGCACAAAAGTATACCCCTAGTGGCTTTTGCATTGGAACATGCGATGAAAGCACGAGCATTGGCTAAAACTATAAACGTCCCTTGTGCCCGCATGTCTTACTGCAAGTTGAGAAAGAAAAAAAAAAACTGGCCTACTGTTCCTCCCCATGAATGCCCCAAATGTTTCCACCACTAGTGGAGCACACTTCCAATCCAGTTCGGAGCAGATGTGTTGCAATCACATCGTCTTCGGACAATTGAAATGTTAAGATGTGATGGAAACATCAATGGCTGCAGGCTTATCACCAGTGGACCAGATCGGAATTAGTATATCTGCAAGTCTTGTTAGCCTCCTTTCATGACCCAAACCTACACCATGGAGCTTCCAGTTTTGCTTCATTATAATAGATACGCGTCGGTGATAATCATCATGCATGCACGTAGTACCTTCCTATTTTCAGTGCTTCGTGCATTTATATATTCGCTTCCTATATTACTCAACATGCATGCCAGGTCCTATGCCTTAACGTCACGTACGGATATAGTCAAAATTTATTCTTGTCTGTATATTCATATAGAAGTCACTGTCGTATTGACTCGTTCAGAGCGTCGGTTTTCATGCTATATGTTTCTTATCTGCCTCACATGCACTTATGCAAGCGATTCCCCCAGATCATTGATGCAAATCGACAAATTCCTAACAGGTCGGGTGCTTGACAACATGCAGAGACCTATATATATACTGTTTAAAAGGTACAGTGGTGTGTCATATATGCAACAATTTAATACGAATCGCTCGTACGAATGAACCTTTTTAATGCGATTCTTGGTTTCTTATTAATAGTTCATTGTGTCACATACCTTAACTCATGCCAAAATCCATTATACATGCATTGCATATGTGCATGAGTATCGGCTATACACGTATAAATGTGATGAGCAGTATCTCCAGAGGAATGGAATATTCTGCGCATGCATATGTGATGATGATTATTCTTATCAAATTGGCTCGGTTTTGATACCTAATTTGGACAATCAACAGCGCGCTTACGAATGTAAACCGTCTCCAATCGCCTTATTGGGTATACAGTGACAATCTAGCAGGTGCTGCATGGTAAAATATTGCATTGCATGTGTAGGTAATGTTGCCAAAATAATGCATCATTTATGATACCAGAATCGCCTTATAAAGTATTATCCCTAGATACTATCTATAGTATCATTTATAGACCAGGTTACCTTGACCAAAGACAGTATGCATATAGCAAACCAATTCTACACATGACAAGCTTTTTACACGGAACTTTTTTTTTTTGTTAAAAGTATGATGTTAGCTTATCAGTGAACTCAAATTGCATTTTGGAATATGCACATCCTGATGACTGGCAGTTGGGATAATGCATCACTGCATATATATTTTTCACACCTTTGGAGTCATAAACTGATCATATCGAATGAATAGAGGAAAACAGTTTACATTTGTTGTGTGACAAACTTTAAAACTAATTTAGCAGTCGTCAGTATCAGCATTGGTTCAATCCCTGTCTTACAGTTATGGTCTCGCGAGTTCAAAATTGCTGGGTATTTATATAAAATTAGAAGCATTATTCAGCTTAATTTTTTGATGACTATTGCTTATAGTAAATACAACTTTTGTACTACTGGCCACCTCCTCAACCACTTCTACTCTAACCATGCAATCCCAATGCCTGTTGCAAGATTTATGCGTATTCATGTTCATAGGGCTACTTTACTACTCCACAATACTCTATCTTGATTCTTGCAGTGCTGTATTTATCATTGGCAGAGTATATACACCAAAACTGATAGCCTTCACTCTGCATGTCTGCATGTACATGTGTATATACCACATGTCAAATACGAAGAGTCTATATGAATTAATATATAAAACTGAAAACTCCAGCCTTTGGTTTCTTCCAACACATTAAAAAAGATTACAATGCATAAGTATCTTCGTTTGTCCAGACTCTGAGAAGAGCTTACAGAATCACGATTGCCTGAATTCAATACCACACGTGCTTCTCTTCTATGCTAAAATAATTCAGTGAAGAACGATTAGAACAGTGTGTTTTATTTTTTTAATTTAAATCAGTCAAGCACTTGTCAGTCTTAATATTATTATCGTCATGAAACGGTCTTATGCACTTCATGAAGTTAAACATGGCAATTAGAGCAGTAAAGAATTAAGCTAGTAAATTGCTAGAGCTAGAACATACATTTGAGGCACACACTTATTGCACATACAATGCAAATGTAAAGTTTCAATGATTAGCCGGTATGAAATTAAGCATCGGGCTCATTCTAACGTGTTTTGCTGTAGTCTTGTCTGAGGCAATTCTTTTCCCTTGCTCGGCTTGTCGGTGCACTAGAACTGGTTCTGTGGGAGGCAGCAAATGAGTTGAATACCCGAATGTCGCATTCCTGGTCAAATCTATATGCGGATCAGTATCCTCTGCAGAGAATTCTCATCATGAGAATTGTATGGTGTCTCAATCGCTTGCTCGAAATCAAGGCGCAATTATGCCATTTAATCACATCATCACCTAGCACCTCTCTAGTGCCGCCCTCGACTCTGCCATCGACTTTGTCAGTTCTGCCAATAGCAGAACTGACAATGTTCTGCCAGCAACGAATTTCAAGAGGGAGTGGGCGCGCATGCAATTTTGCGATGATAAAGCATTCTGTATACCGCATAAATACTGTTGAACCAGAGATAATATACATGTAGTTAAGCTTGTACTCGTTTACATGTGTTTAAAATTATACAGCGGCGCATGAAATTAGCTCTTGGGCTACACTATTAGTGATTGCATGAAATAACTGTTACACACTATTGGATCAAATAGTTTAGAATCATTACATACATACATTTGCCCGAGCTGTGCTGGCTGGATTACCTCCTCCCCTTGACTTTATTTGTATGTGTGTGTGTGAGTGTGTGTGAGTGTGTGTGTGCGTATGTGTATGTGTGTGTATGTGTGTATGTGTATGTGTGTGTATGTGCATGTGTGTATGTGTGTGTGTGTTGTGTGTGTGTATGTGTATGTGTGTGTATGTGTGTGAGTGTGTGTGAGTGTGTGTGTGTGTATGTGTATGTGTGTGTATGTGTGTGTGTATGTGTGTGTGTATGTGTATGTGTGTGTATGTGTGTGAGTGTGTGTGAGTGTATGTGTGTGTGTGTGTATGTGTGTGTGTGTATGTGTATGTGTGTGTATGTGTGTGCCGGTGACCGTGTAGTCTTATATCTAGATTCAAACTTCAAGATGACGTCAAAATATCTTGCTTATGCTTCTTTTTTTTTTTTTCAACTGCGCGGCCGAAATACAAAAATAACCATGTGTACCTTCTTGCTGCCAAATGAATCTATCGGCCTAATTGTATTGCTTTCCCACAATTAGTCTGGGGATTGGCTATTGCTAGCCAAATTTACCTCAGCTGTACTTTATTCATAAGCTTTTCAGAATTGCGTTTCAGTGAAGCAAAATGCAACCACAGACAGTACGTATTAAACTGTTAATTATAAACCTAACGGTGACGGTGACGGAGATTAGTTTTTCCGTGTCATTACTAAGGAAACTATCAACTGATGCAGTCATATGCATGGAGCCGTTTCCTGTTAGGTATATCAGCTGTACAAGTCTGTGATGTGCACGGCTGAGGTGGATTGTTTTAATGTATATGTTTATTTATTTAAAGTATACTCTGCCAATGATGCCAAGTGTCAGGTTTGAGCTGGGGTGGACAAGCATTGCCCTTGTGGTGCATGCAGTTGGCTTTTGAAGCTTTTTCTCAGCTTGCATCATACCTTGCCATAAGGATCAACACCCCCAAGTCCAAGGTGGTATCCAGACACCTTACTGGGCCCTCCTCCTACAGGGTGGGTGCTCACTACAGGAGGGAGATAGTTTCTCACTGTAGCTAATGTGTTGTAGTTGTGAATATTCTTGATATTCAATAGTGGACCATAACATAAATTTTATTTTTTATTATGATTATTACAAATTTACAATATGATTATTACAGCTGGATAAAAGGATGCAACGTGTTTGGATAATTTTGCACCTTCTTACTCCACAATTGCTGCAAAGCAAGTTGGTGCAGTTGCTCAACAAGCAGAAGAAAAGAAGATGCAGAAGTATAAACACCGTGACTCATGCTACTTTTTCACTCCAGTGGCAATAGAAACTAGTGGAGTTTTTGGACCAAAGACAACGAAGTTCCTGAAAGATTTGGGACATTGGTTGAGGCAGGTGTCTGGAGAGCATATCTCACCCAGAGACTCTCAGTTGCCATCCAACGTGGCAATGCAGCTTCTGTGTTGGAAACGATGAAGATGGGCAGTCAGGATGAAGAGTTTTTTGTATAAATATGTATATTGTGTGAGTGAGTGAATGTTAGGATAAGTATTGTGTTGTTGTTTGTCCATTTACCATGATACTACCTGTGTAAAAATGAACAATTTGTATTATTATTACCTATAACTTAAGACAGAATGAGCCAATAAACTGAAGACCTACAGCCAATATGGCCCTTCTCGGTGTGAGTGGCGATACGCGTAGCAAGTGCTACAAGTCTATCGTCTCCATGCACAGCTAAAGGAATGCATATACCCAGCCCATTAATTTATTTTCTGCATGCACGCATGCAAGCATGCAGCTCGATAAAAAAACACCGTTTTTTAAAAAGGCACTGTTCATGATCTCGCTGTGGTATAATGGGTGAATCTGTAGATGCGCAGCAAAAGTACCCTTACATTGTGTAATGTTTAACAGCCCCATAATGGTAATAAGGAACTGAGGTTTTAATAATTAACATTACTTTAGAAATCAAGCATCCTCTTCCCCCACATCCCCCACCACCATTTATAAAATATACACCTGGACAAGCATTGAAATGCATATAATTCATTGGCTAGTACATAGGCATTACAATATTACGAGGACAAGTGCCTAGCAAAATACCCTTGTAAATTTTCAACGAAAAGAAAGCAGAAACTGCGCATGTCAGTATGCAGTGTTTCATTATAGACAGAGAGTCCAACAATGAAAGAGGACATAGAATTTCTATTTTTACCCCAAACCCACTAAATGACAAGATCTAGGGCGGGTTTGTACCCTTGGCAGTAGAAATTTATGGCAACTGGGGTGAGGTTGCTCAAGGAACATTCTCCAGGCTGGCATCCCACCTTGCCATCAGCTAGTTCAAGCCAAAGGCATTAGTGGTGGTGGACATATACGGCAGGCTTAACCTTCATTTGGTCAAGTCCATTGCTAGGGTGCTCCTGGCAAGAGAACGTAATCCATCCTGACTGTGTACGTAGGAATTATAAATACTTATGTTTTATAGCATTTTGTATGTTTATAATAATTATAATATTACAAGATATAAGCAATAAAATAAATAAATAAATATTTAATGAATAATAATAATAATAAGGATAATAATAATAATAATAATAATAATAATAATAATAATAATAATAATAATACAATGAAGCATCACGGCAGGCCCTGCTAGAAGAGTGTGCGACTCACTTCCCGGAACTGTTTCGGTGGGTTTACTGGTGCTATGGACAACATCCCACATTGTGGCACCCAATGGGCACACTTGGGTCAGAACAGGGTGTCCATCAGGGAGATCCTTTGGGGCCTCTCCTGTTTTCTCTGGTTCTACAAAAGCTGGTTCGGGCTATTGCGGAGGACAAGGAGTGTTCCAATCTCTTATTCAATAGATGGTACCTGGATGATGGTACCCTTGCAGGTTCTACAGACGCTGTTAAGCGGGCTATCCAACTCATTCAACAGATGGGTCCCCCCATGGGGCTTAGGATCAATGCTACCAAATGTGAGCTTATTTCTCAAGGCTCTTTGGAAGGCTTTCCAGTGGACATGAAGAGGCAGCATGATCCGAATGTAGAGATTTTAGGAGCTCCTATTGGGGATGTGATATTTTGTGCCAAATTTCTGGCTCAAAAGCGGGCCAAGGCAGTGAGGTTGCTATCCCAGGTGGCGGAGGTGGGTTCAATAGACCCTCAAATTGCACTACTCCTCTTACGGCAGTGTGCATCATTCTGTAAATTGGTCCATGTAGCACGCTCCACTCCTCCTTCTCTGGTGTCAGAAGGACTAGCATTATTTGATGGGGAGGTTCGACGTCACTTCTCAGATTGTGTAGGAATTGATGCTTCGGATGCAGATTGGCAGCAAGTGCAGTTGAGCCTTAGTAGGGGTGGTCTAGGCCTCCGTAGGTTGGAGCTGCATTGTTCAGCGGCTTACTTGGCATCTGTGATCAAAACCAGTAATTCAGAACCCCTGGATGAGTTTTCTAGGCAAGCAGTCAGCATTTACAATAGTTTGGTTCCTCAGGCAAGCTCTTTATCAGATAACTCGTTTTTAGAGTCAGGGTCGAGCCAAAAAAAGTTATCTGCTGGAATTGAAAACCATCAGTTTGATCAGTTGTGTGCAACCTCAACTCCAGCCAACCGTGCCCGCTTGTTGTCAGCGTCATCTCGCCATGCTTCCTCTTGGCTTGCAGTGATTCCATCCAGGGGACTCAATCTCTGCATGGAGCCGGAAGAGTTCCAGATGGCACTGAAATGGTGGCTTGGGATGGACACTTCACCACAGCAACGTTGTCCCCACTGCCACGACCATCAGCTAGACCCTCTTGGGCATCATGCAGTAACCTGCAAAGGGGGAGGGGATGCAGTGATACGGCATAATGCCTTGAGGGATGTATTTGCGCAATTCTGCCATAGGGCTCGTCTGGGTGGTCAATTGGAGATAGGGTATGGATCGGGAGGGGATTTTTCTAATAGCGGGCCAGCAGACTTTCTGGTCCCCAACTGGACACTGGGCAAGCCAGCTGCGTTTGACCTAACTGTAGTCTCACCGCTTAACTCCAATACATTGATTGAAGCGGGAGCTACAAGTGGGTCAGCAGCAGGTAAGGCCGAAGTGCGCAAGCGCAATGCCAACGACCCTAAGTGCAGGGAGCTGGGGTGGGTCTGCATTCCCTTAGCGGTCGAGTCTTATGGGTGCTGGGGGGAAGAAGCACATAGTTCATTTTCTCGCCTTGCAGCCCGCCTGGCTTTGCAGTTACAGTGCAGCAAGTCCAAAGCCACAACGACCATATACCAGAGACTTAACCTGACTTTAGTTCGTTGTAATGCAAGAGCCATGCTATCCCGTGCAAGGCTGTTGCAGTCAGTAGACGGGGGTTAATTGAGACATGTGGGTTAGGGTGGGTGTTCTTTGGGTGTTGTGGGTCTTTTTGGTGTGCTGTACACTACTTAGGGGTTTTGTTTCGTTGTACGTGTAATCTTTGTACACTTTTATGATTATTATTATCAATAATAATAATAATAATAATAATAAAATAATAATAATACAGCTGAATTAATTATTATAAATTATAATAGCAACTATAAAAGGATAAATGGACAAGCAACAATACAATACTTATCCTAACACTCACTCACTCTCTCACTCACTCACTCACACAATATACATATTTATACAAAAAACTCTTCCTCCTGACTGCCCATAATCATTGTTCCCAACACAGAAGCTGCATTGCCACGTTGGACGGCAACTGAGAGTCTCTGAGTGAGATATGCAAGGGAGTTGGCTTCTCCAGACACCTGCCTCAACCGATGTCCCAAACCTTTCAGGAACTTCGTTGTCTTTGGTCCAAAAACTCCACTTGTTTCTATTGCCACTGGAGTGAAAAAGTAGCATGAGTCAAGGTGTTTATACTTCTGCATCTTCTTTTCTTCTGCCTGTTGAGCAACTGCTCCAACTTGCTTTGCAGCAATTGTGGAGTAAGAAGGTGCAAAAGTATTCGGACACGTTGCATCCCACACCAGAAGTTGGCCACACTTCCAAGGGACAATTGAGACACCATCAGGTCGCTTCCCATCTGAACGATACAGGCCTGAAGGCTCCAGATGTGATGGAACATGTGCTGCAACCAAAGCTCTGTATATGATGTCATTGACAGCTGAATGGTGGTGGTGGCGTCCTGCACTCTTTCTGCAGCTTAAGCCATGTGTGGCAAACTGAGACACCTCTGCCCCACAGTGTAGGCAGGTATGGCTTTGACATAGAGGTAGTCCCAGATGGAGACCCATAGATAATCTCATAGTAGCATCATCCATACGTAGTCCAGTATTGTATTATTGCTATAATTATTGTGCAAGAATAAAAATTGGTCCAATGATACCAAATGTGCTGAACTGGGTTGTGTCCACCCATTACAGTTAGTAGAGACATAGGGTAGTGGGTGTTATCTCAGCTTGCTTTCTGATTTGCCACAAGACAGAACTGCCATGGGAGGCTGAACCTGACCCTTGTTAGGACAAATGTCAGGGCAATCCTTAACAGAGGGTTCCAAGACCATTAACTAACCATAATTAATGATAATAATAATAATGTTGTGTATGTTCATTTATCCTGTAACACTGTAATATCAGCACTGTAAATGCAAGGTGGGTTTGCATCCCCATGGTGAAGGACAGAAGCAATGGAGTCTTTTGTCACTTCTGGACTCTCGCCTTGCGACTAGCTCCATCATGGCTAAGGCTGAGGTCCTAGCTGCCTTATATGGCAGTCTGAACCTCTAGAGCCAATCTCATAGCCATCCCCTCCAGATGTTTTGTCTATTAGCAATCATATTGTGCATTTATTTATCTTACTGATGTCTATACTAGCTGATCTTTTTATTCCAACGTGCTCTGCTGCAGGCAAGCCTGTAGCCATAGACATATCTGGTGTCAGCCCAACAGAGTCACATCTATTACTGTACACCCACACACAGACTGAAAAGCTTTGTGCAGTTCCCTAGAGGGAGGAGCAGAAAAACACCAAGTACCAAGAAGCCCTCCACACCCAGAACATCATGTTTATTCCCATGGCATTAGAAACATTTGGTGAATGGATGTTAGAAAACAAACCAGTTTTTGCCACACTTACAGACAGAATATCATGTCGCTCTAAGTAAGCAAAACCATTTGTCACCAACCAGCTATACCAAAGATTGGCCATTAGCTTGTAGAGGCAACATGCCAGGGCAATGATTGATGGGCAACCATTGTAAATTAGTATACCAGTAGTTATTCATGAACATTTCTTTGTACAACGTATTATGAATTCTGTACCATCTTGTTCATAATAATAATAATAATATTTGTCATATTCTTGGATGGAATTGCATCCCTCTTGCTGTGGAGAGCTATAGGAACTGGGGTCTTGAAGCAAGGCAGGCTTTCTCCTATTTGGCCTCACGCCTGTCCGTTGGCTTAGGACACCAAAAGTCAAAGATCATTGTTGACATCTATGTGATGCTATATGTAGCCCTGGTGCAATGCAATGCCAGAGCTCTCCTAAGGAGAGCATGCAGTTTAGTTTAGTAACTCCACATATGTGTAGTGTAGTAGTTTGAATGTGCATATATAAATAATGTGTCAATAGTAATAGTAAATAATGTTGTGTACATGTATGTTCATTTAACACAATTAAATTATACAATAATATGTAAAAAACAAAAATAAACAATATGGTGACACATTGATGTTAAACCTGCATGCGCGCAAAAGGTTAGTAGATAAGATAATCGTGCATGCATCACACATGTTTTACAAATTAGTAGTCAGGTTGAAGATCTAGTAGATAAATCAAAGTTAGTCTGCATGAGCTGCATACATGTACATGTGTGTACACAATGGGGGAATGTTTCATCGCATTTGTTATCATAACAAGCATTATCGTAGTAGGAAATCAATGCTTGTGACAGGTATTGGCGTATACAGAAATCACTCTACCTGACACACTTTAATCAAACTTCCACAACAAATCTATTTTCGCTCGAAAACAATGTAGTCATGCATGCTCGGTATTTAAGGCGAGCGTTAATAAACATGAACAAATTATTACAGTTCCCTAAGGATCTCTAACTAAAATGTTTCACGAACATGTAAGATCAATAACTGCGCGCAAATAATTTCGGTTTCCTTACTATGCATTCCCCCTTTGTACACATGCAGACTCTGGAATGTGTTGTGATATTTGGATTAGCGATTGCATTATGCTCAACCGCTCCCCTGGCAAATGACACTGTTCAAACCTGCATTCCAGGAAGCAATATTTCACTGTACAACGATTTAAATGAAGGGATAGTTTTATTTCCAGAAGTTCATTTAAATTTTACATCAGATCAGCTACTAGAAAACAGCGAACTATACAGGGCACAAAAATTGCTTAATAGATCTCCGCAAAGAGGAGACATGAATATCAACATTGAGCAGGACGAAAGGGCATCAAATGATGTATGCAGACGGATGATTGGAAAACTATCTCCAAATAGTAACTTCACTAAGAACTATAAATGCCCTTGGGAATACAAGTGCGACTATAATCCACGCCGTATCCCTCAGGTGTTATGGCAGGCGGACTGCAGTCAATACAGTAAGTGGCAGTGCTCTTGTTCCAACGAATCAGAAGGCTCTTGTGAACAAATACTGCGTGCCAGTATATTAACCTGTTCCAGTTCTGTATACAACGAACTGTTCTCCCTATGACACTAACGCCGATTGGAAGTGGCAGCAAATAAAAGTGCGGTCTCTTGTGCATGTAGTAATGACCAGGATTTCAGCTAATTTGGTTTAATTGCACTGTATGATATAATGATTTATACATGTGTACCACGCAATCAATGTACACCGAATAAAACATTCTCTATGAGAAAGTATAATGGTGCAAACAAGGGTTAGATCATAAAGCCGAAAAATGAAACAGTTCTATATTGATCACTTTAATTGCCTTAATAACAACCGTACGTAGCCCATAATTCTCCATTTTTAACAGCAAACTATATAGCTACCTTGCTGAACGTGATCGACAATGCATCTGCATTCTTATTATGGTCACCTCTGTTCTGTTAACTGTAAACAACCGTGTCTGAAGTGCTATAGGTACAGGCAAGGCCTTCAGTCTATCGAGCCATTCAAGCCATCCTGTGATTAGCCTCAATTATAAAACTCTTTCCCAGCTGATAAACTCTGAAGACAGCTACGGCTAGCTTCTCAACACCGGAATAACGTTCCTCCCTGCAGGGGCGGCGGAAGATCAGGGGTCCCGAAGTGCTGTTCAAACATGTACGTGCATGTATACACTATAGTCTTGCTGTTCAAAATCTGCAGAACTAAAGTATATCTTATTCGTACTTCGTCGTTTGTTGCAATGAACTCTCGCGCTATGTGAACCACATTCAGGGTTTCTTCCAGCTCTTTGTGAACATGTAACAAGATTGCAAGAAGTGATGGTTCAATCTTTTCTCACTCATGCTCGACCTAAGATAAGTGAAAAGTCGTCTAAGTGAGGAAAACTTTCTGAGGTGCTTGATGTGATTGGAATTGTTAGGTACAAATCCGTACAATCGAAGTAGCAAATCACCTCAGAAAGTAAATTCTTGTTCCCATGCTGTGCATTGGCATCACAAATGGTTCTACTGTTAACTTTCTCAACTTCGGGTAGTTCCACACAAACCACGTTTCCTAGCATTTTCTATTGGTTCTCAAGCCTATCCACACAAAAGTCCTTGCTAAAAAATGGATTCCTGCAAGCAGCTATCGCATAAATTTTTTTGACACCTGGAAAAGTCTACGATAGAGAATATTAGTACAACGAGTCAATGAAGCAATTGGACATGTAATTAAATCGATGAGTGGCATACTGGCGTGGCTGCGAATCACATCACTTGAACCACAATGCAGACATATTAAGGTTTATCCCCCCTCCCCCCCTTCCCCCCAATATCATATTGGGGGGGGGGGGGGGGGGGGGTAAAGCACACCCTCGCCCCCCTTCCGCCGCCCCTGTCCCTGGGCAGAAATTCTTCCCCGCCGTCGGCCTTACAGTCACATTACCCTCGAGAGGATGGCTCTGCAGTTGGCTCTCACTAAACCAACCCAGTTCCTCACACTTCCTGTCATTGTTGTTGTTCTCAGCTGCACTGAAGGGCTGCCGAACCCGCCATCATGCTCACTAAGACACTTGAATGTAGTGTGGACGTGACGGACAAGTCACAGGCAGCAGGTTTGCCAAGGTCCCAGTTAGGGACAAGAATCTTTGCTGGGTGGGATTGTGAATTGGTAAACCCAGCCCTGCATCCCATCTCTAGATGTGGACCCAGGCAAGCACGTTGGCAGAAGTCTGAAAAAATGTCCCGGAGCTTATTATGGTGCGATACCACATCCCCGCCATGCTTAAAACTGAGGGCGTGATGGCTAAAGTCATCCAATGCGAAGGAAGGACAGTGAGAGCAACTTTGGCCTTGGGCAATGGGATACCCAACCACCACTTCAGAGCCACTTGAAATTCTGCAGGATCCAGGTGGAGGTTGAGTTGAGGCGAAGGAGTGACTGACAGCTAGGCAGAGGCATGAGGGGAAGAGATGGATAAAAGATGAGCCCTGTCAGTCAAGGCTGCACTTTGAAAAAAAGTTATTGAACTGATGGTCTTCAATCTTGGAAGATAAGACCTTCTGTGAGAGATGGTAATTTTGTACCAACGCAGGGGTAAGGAAATCCTAGGGGTCTACAAGACTGTTATAAAGGTTGACTTAAGAGGACAGATACTTACTGACAACGAGGAGAGGCCTGACGACTGATATGACACTATGTATGCTGCAGGGAAATGGCAAGATCTGCGTCAAAGCCCTAAGCCCCCCCTGTTTAAGCTCAGTTGTGCCCTTCTGCCAGGTGGAGGCAGATGCATCCATTGCAGTACATTCTGAGAAGCATCACTGCACACAATCATCAATCATGGCAAAGGCCTCCTTAACTATGGGAGGTGGAGTATTTCTAGATAGGTGCACCAGCCTACAAAAGCTCCCAAAGAACCAAGGCTTGTGCAGACTTGTCCACCATTCCTGGTATCTGGATGATGATATGTTAGCAGGTCGTAGATCAGCCGTTCTCAGAGCCCTCACCAATATTCATGATCAAGGTCCTTCTCTGGGTCTTATCATAAACAGCTTTTAATGGTACTGCAGAAATTGCAGTAAATGAATTATTGCAGTTTAGCTCTGTTTTGAATTTTGATCTTCTGCATTTTGTTCACGCATTGTACAATGACTACTGCTTGCATTTTGCTGGTTTGCGTACACCAACACTGCATCAGTTTGGCATTTATAGAATGCCATAAAAGTAATGTCCTCAAATGATACATACATGTACATGTCACTTGTGTACAGGATCAGAGTAGGTGGACAGGGACTATTACACAATATGTCCAGTCAAGGGAAGGGAGGAGGGGGAACACTTATTTATAACTTGATACACAATGTCAATGGAGGGACAGGAGAGGGGTGGGGGCCTTTCCTAGGAGGTTATTATGTATACGGGGGGGGGGGGGGCACATGTCACACATCCATATTACAATGGCGCACAATCACAACTAGTGAGTGACAAACATTAATAAAAGTACATTCTGCTCTTCTATGCTATAATACACTTTGCTGTTTTAAGTAATGGTTCAGCCAGCAAAAGATCTACTTCACCAACTGCTGCTGTCATCAGAGCATCTATTACTGATGTACATGTGAATGGACATGCGGTAGTGTTGGCTAGTTTCTTCCTGAACTCTGCTGCGCCTGTGGTTTGCCTGCATAGAAACAGATTAGACAACTTCCAGCAATAATCTTCTCATCCTAATATTTAGTTAGACTTAAGGGTCAGTACAGTACGTGTACACCAATAATCTCAAATGGAGTTGATTCACACCAGCTAGAGAAAATCCATCTGTGCCATCTAAGCTTCTACTTGACAACCTGGTATGAAAATGTGGGAGCGTATTGCACAATTGGAAATATTTATATATTAACTACATGTATAGCTTTTGGTGTTTTAGATTGTAAGTTGCTTCTGTATCTTGCTGTGTATGATACAATGTCATTGTTATCTTGAAAAGTTACTAAAGATTGAGTAACTTATTAGCCTATTCAAGAACCTTCTGGAAGTGGCATGCAGGATCAAGATACCACAACCATGCCTTCGATCTGACCCTCCATAGCCTTAGTTAAGTGCTGTTTATAAATCTGTGCCAGATAAATGCCAATGTGATCTTGCTTTGGCATTGTACTAGCAGAAACAGTAATAATTTACATGCACAATCTTATGCACTGCTACGTTAGTGTTTTAGCCAGTGCATATTCGGATGTCAAAGGCTCATGCTGCTTATGTTCAAAACTGACACTCAATATTTCACACTTCATAAGGCAAGCAGTTGATGTCTGGAGATAGTACAGCATTTGACATGGGGTGAGGATTAGAAAAATTAAATACGGTTCACTTTTTTGATAACTTCCAAATAGCTAGACATCGCACTGGAACTCAGCAGTGCATAAGAAAATTATCAGTAGACACCTCATTGAACAGTATATCGACTGAATTTTATCAAAATGTGGCCAATTACTGATTATGATACTGTAATGTCACTCTGCTTTTCTAATGTGAGGAGAGTATGTATTTTGTGTGTGTGTGTTTGTGTATGTGTGTGTGTTTGTGTTTGTGTGTTTGTGTGTGTGAGTGGTATTGCCTTCTGCATGATACTGCTGTGGTCCTACCTAGTGACAGAGGATTTAATAGAGCTCATGCTGGTTTGTAATGTATTAGTGTGTGGAGCCTAGCCCCACTACATGACCCATTATGAATAACTAGTTGTACGGCATACACTGGGAGCACTATTGAGAGGGGAAAAGAAGCTGGATGCCCAATGTTGGTGATCATGACAGACGTGCTTTGGCATTAGCTTTGGCAAGGACTAGGTTTTACCTGTCATAAGGAGCTGAAGCTCACAAATCACAGAGATGGTTGGTAGAAAAAGGCTTGCGGTAAAATGTATTGTTTTACATTTCAGTATAACAAAGCCATTTTACTGATCAGATTTATAATAAGGAAAGCCTTTATTAGTAAGTGTTATCAACTTAGCTTTTCTTAGTTCAATTGCTAAGAAGATATAACTTTTCAAAGCTAAACTATAGTCTTGGGACTGAATATTGCATAGCCTGTCCCCAGACTAGCTAAACTATTAGTATCTGTAGTTACTGAATTATAGATTTGTTCAATGAAGCAGCCTCAGGTAGTTTTGCATTGTGCACCATCTGGTAGATGCTGAATGTTTTTTTTAATTACCGTTTTATTCCTTAGGTCTGCCTTGTGCAAGGGTAATACTTTGCAAAGGAGACAAGAACAGGTTTGGGGACACCATGCAGAGTCTTCCAGCAATGTGCTTCATGAACATCTTACTTGTTAGCCACACAGACCCAGTAGGAATGTTTTCCTTCTAGAACAATCTTTTTAACATTCAGTGTGATTACTATCTTTGGTATACCCTGCCTATCTGTTACCCACCCAGAACAAACCAGCACAAAAGAATCCAAGAATCCAACCCCCCCCCCCCCCCCCCCCCCCCTCAATAGCTCTTTAACTCCTCAGCATTCATAAGAAATTGTACATCACAGTCAGATGAAAAGAGGAGACAATGAGTTCATTATTTGCTTCTACTCACGCACCCATGCACTGAGTCATGACAGTTTTTCGTTTAAGATGGGACATGACGTTTTAAGGATATGCGTGAAAGGTTTAAAATAGGTTTTTCTTGGATATTCTGTTTATGTGTGTGCATATGTACTGTATAGTCTCAGTGGAATATACGCATTCATCTCTCACTTAATGGGGCAGGTACTTTGAAGTCAGCTAGTGAACTACATACAACACGACCTTGCTTCGTATCATTGATTATGTTTCTGATGGTATTTGTGTTTATGTTGTATGGAATCGTTTTGTTTACATATGCATATGGTATATACATGTACGTTGCGTGTATTACATTGGGCAGCTTTTACTACATACATAAATGTCACGAACCTTTAAAAACCCAACATATATTACATTAGGCAGCTTTTAATGCATGTACACTACATATGGAAACGTCATGAACTTTAAAAACCCAACTGGCTTTGAATTCGTAACATGTATTTACCTTCTATGCGTAAAATTTAACGAGCTGTCACTGGACCTCTCCGAAACATTTAGACCAAAAGTCTTTGCTGGACAGTCAAATAAACATCTAGAATTTGAGTACTAGCCAAAAACAAGTTTAGAATCCAGTTCTTTTTCAGTGCGTCACCTAGTGCTCTTCAGTTTTTATAAGCCCGCTTTGTGTATCGTATAATCATGGACTAGAATTATTAAATCTGGGAAAGGAGGAAGCGTCTACTGAATATGTATGTAGCACTAAATGTTTGTTTCATTCAAATGAGCACCCTAAGTGAGTATGATTAATGATGAGAGCAAACAGGGGGTGACAAATAATAATGACGGTAATAAAATGCATGAGGTGTTCAAAAATTCAGCCGACGTCGTTAATTGAAACGATATACCCGACTTTTGTTTATTTATTTGTAGCCTGGCATTGGAGACGCGATGGTCCTACCATGCTATAGCAGAGATAATACATTATCTCTGTCTATAGCCTTTGGAGTTTCCCAAAGACCTTTATTAAATTAGGAGGCTTGTTATTATGCTTCAGATAATTGCCCAGCGCTATAAATGTTGGTTGGCCACACTGTAATATTCATATACAGTACACAATCATCGCCGCGCGCGCGCGGGGATAAATGCAACTGCTTCGCTTCATTTGGTTTAGTTGCAGCGTTCAGCGAAGTGTAATCTCCGAGAGCGTGCAAGAACTCGAGATCATGTTCCAGGAAAACCTTCATATGTTCTTCCTAGTAGCACTGGCCACTCCTACGGTCTTCTGCACGCCCGTGCTGGACGCGGGGGTACAGACCCAATTAACGTCACCACTGCAACACTCCGATGAAAATCTGCAGCAATTATATATGACCGATTGCAGAATTTCATAAATCCTTCGCGTATCATGCAGTTGTGGAATGCAAATTATTCAACTGGTGACGAAGCAGATGAGATCTGCAGAGAAAAATTGGAAGAGCTGTGCGGTGTCCCAAAGAATGCACCAAATGGAGACTGCCTTCTACAGCTGATATGTACGAAAGATCACAGTCGCTTCCCTTCCTTATTGATTATACCGGTAGGTGCTACGGAACCATTTGAGTTTGGATTTGACTCCTGTAGACCGCTTGAGCAGATTATCACAATCCTCATCAAATCCGGCCCCATATTGAACAGTATACGGCTGAGGAGTGGAGGTTGGGACTGCAGAATATTGTGACAGGATGCCAATGCGTGTAACTGCACGGGTTCTGAATTCTATAAATGCTGTGCTGTGCCGCGTGAGGTGCTGTATTGTAGCAACCATTTACTATAGTGCCTGAAAATTTCAGTGACTATTTTTGCGCTGATACATTGACCATGTATGCAAAACCATTGATTTTGTTGTTGTAGTTGGCACGGAATTGCATGTCGCGCGCATTTGCAATTGGCGGCGTGCATGCGGGAATATATATATGCGCGCGTTTGCAAACTAAAACCTTGTATACATTGCTGAATGGATATGGTTTATACTAGGAGAAGAAAGTGGTTTACAAAACTGCACTAGGAAAGTGTTATAAAAATTCATAGAAACCTTGAAAACAGAAGTCAATTAATTATAGCTTAGTAAAAAAAATGATTGTGGGAAACAAACCCCCACTTTTTAAAAGTTTACACTGTTGCATAGTCAGCAGATCGCTTGTGTATTGTCTGCTTTTTGCCATATATTGTGTACAGCATGCAGCATCATAATGTTTGCAGCAATTAATAGTTTATTTTATTTATAATAAGACGCGCATCTTCCTACATGTTAATTGCATACTTCAAAGCCGCATGGGTGGCGTTCTTTGCCGGCATATCGTGCTCGGCACACATATTAATATTAAAATAACACATGTGGCTTCACTGGTCGTATCTTAGGGATGCAATATATAGTGATACCACTATATCTTTGGAACATATTTATTATTGTTTTTTAAATATTAGTACAAACAACCGTGCACAAAACTATATACCCCTAACCTTCAAGCAGGTCGATTGCTGGGGATTCTGCATTGGAACATGCGATGAAAGCACGAGCATTGGCTAGAACTATAAACATCCCTTGTGCCCGCAAGTCTTAGCTGCAAGTTGAGAAAGAATTTAAAAAACTGGCCTACTGTTCCTCTCCAAGCCCCAAAGTTTTGATATGTTTCCACCACATCTCGATCCGCTTAAATCTAGCATTTTAGTTGTCCGAAACCGATGTGATTGCAGGTGGTGCTGCCGCACATCTGCTCCAAATTGGATTGGAAGTGTGTTCCACTAGTGGTGGAATGACTGCTATAGCTGGCTTATCACCAGTGGACCAGCTTGGAATTAGTGTATCTGCAAGTCTTGTTAGCCTCTTTTCGTGACCTAAACCTACACCATGGAGCTTCCAGTTTTTGCTTCATTATAATAGATACGCATCGGCGATAATCATCGCGTACCTTCCTATTTTCAGTGCATGCTTCGTGCATTTATACATTGGCTTCCTATATTACTCAACAAGAATGCCAGGTCCTATGCCTAAACGTCACGTACGGATATAGTCAAAATTTATCTTGTACATATAGTCTGATATAAAAGTCACTGTCGTATTGACTCGTTCAGAGCGTGGGCTTTCATGTTATGTTTCGTATCTGCCTCATGCACATGCACTCGATTCCCCCCAGATCATTGACGCAAATCGACAAATTCGTAACAGGTCGGGTGCTTGACAACAGAGACCCTATATACTGTTTAAAAGGTACAGGCGGTGTGTCATATTTAATACGATGCGATGCCTGGTTCCTTATTACCTTAACTCATGCACAAATACCTTAACTCGTGCCAAAATCCATTATACATGCATTGCATTCGGCATAAATGTGATGAGCAGTATCTCCTAAGGAATGGAATATTCTGTGCATGCATATGTGATGATGATTATTCTTATCAAATTGGCTCGATTTTGATAGCTAATTTGGACAATTAACAGCGCGCTTACTAATGTAAACCGTCTCCAATCGCCTTATCGAGTATGCAGTGACAATTTAGCAGGTGCTGGTAAAATATTGCATTGTGTAGGTAATGTTGTCAAAATAATGCATCATTTATGGTACCAGTATCACCTTATATAGTATTGTCACTATATACTATCTATAGTATCATTTATAGACCAGGTTACCTTGACCAAAGACAGTATGCATATATAGCATTTTGTTAAAAGTATATGACTGATGTTAGCTTATCAGTGAACGCATTTTGAGATATGCACATCCTGATGAGTGACAGTTGGGATAACGCATCACTGCATATACACCTTTGGAGTCATAAACTGATCATATATATCGAATGAAAAGAGAAAAACAGTTTACATTTGTTGTGTGACAAACTTTAAAATTAATTTAGCAGTCGTCAGTATAATTAAGCATTGGTTCAATCCCTGTCCTACAGTTATGGTCTGGAGTTCAAAATTGGTGGTATTTATAAGTCTAGAAGCATTTTTATGACTATTGCTTATAGTAAATACAACTTTTGCACTACTGGCTACCTCCTCAACCACTTCTACTCTAACCATGCAATCCCAATGCCTGTTGCAATATTTATGTGTGTTCATATTCATAGGGCTACTTTACTACTCAACAATACTCTATCTTGATTCTTGCAGTGATGTATTTATCATTGTCAGAGTATATACACCAAAACCGATAGCCTTTTTTGTTGCACTCTGCATGCCTGCATGTATATACCACATGTCAAATACAAAGAGCCTATGAATTTATAAAACTGAACACTCCAGCCCGGCCTTTGCTTTCTTCCAACACATATAAATCCTGTATACTGAGATTACAATGCATAACTATCTTTAAAGCTTGCAGTTTGTCCAGACTCTGAGAAGAGCGTACAGAATCACGATTGCCTGAATTCAATATCACACGTGCTTCTCTTCTTTGCTAAAATTACTTCAGAGTAAGTAGTGGGAACAGTGTATTTTATGTTTTTATTTAAAACAGTCAAACACTTGTCAGTCTTACTATTATTTTCATCATGAAACAGTCTTATGCACTTCATGAAGTTAAACATGGCAATTAGAGCATAAATTGCTAGATCTGGAACATCAGTACATTTGAAGCACACACTTATTGCACGTACAATGCTAGTACACCATAGCACGTGGTCAAATGTGAAGTTTCAATGATTAGCCGGTATGAAATTAAGCATCGGGCTCATTCTAACGTGTTTTGCTGTAGTCTTGTCTGAGGCTATTCTATTCCCTTGCTCGGCTTGTCGATATACTAGAACTGGTTCTGTGGGAGGCAGCAAATGAATTGAATATCCGAATGTCGCATTCATGGTAAGATCTATATGCGGATCAGTATCCTCTGCAACGAATTCTCATCATCTTGCTCGAAATCAAGGCGCAATAATGTAATTACATTATGCCATTTAATCACATGATCACCTATCTAGTGCCGCCCTCGACTCTGCCATGCGCCATCGAGTTTGACACTTTGTCAGTTCAGAACTGACAATGTTCTGCCGGCAACGTATTTCAAGAGGGAGTGGGCGCGCATGCCGCCAATTTTGCGATGATAAAGCATTTTATATACCGTATAAATACTGTTGTACCATAATATAGTTCAGCTTGTACTCGTTTACATGTGTTTAAAATTATACAGCGGCACATGAAATTAGTTCTTGGGCTACACTATTAGTGATTGCATGAAATAACACAAAATTGGATCAAATAGTTTCTATTTAGAATCATTACATACATAGATTTGCCCGAGCTCTGCTGGCTGGATTACCTCCTCCCCTTGACTTTATTTGTATATGTGTGTGTGAGTATGTGTATGGGTGTGTATGTGTGTGTGTATGTGTGTGTATGTGTATGTGTGTGTATGTGTGTGTCTTATATCTAGATTCAAACTTCAAGATGTCAAATTGAACGTCAAAATATCTTGCTTATGCTTCATTTTTTTTTGTTTTAACTGCGCGGCCGAAATACAAAGATAACGATGTGTACCTTCTTGCTGCCAAATGAATATAATGTGGCAGGCCTATCGGCCTAGCTTTCCCAAAATTAATTTAGTCTGGGGATTGGCTATTGCTAGCCAAATTTACCTCAGCTGTACTTTATTCATAAGCTTTTCAGAATTGCGTTTCAGTGAAGCAAAATGCAACCACAGACAGTACGTATTAAACTGTTAATTATAAACCTAAAGGTGCGGTGACGGAGATTATTTTTTTCCGTGTCATTTCTAAGGAAACTATCAACTGATGCAGTCACATGCATGGAGCCGTTTCCTGTTAGGTATATCAGCTGTACAAGTCTGTGATGTGCACGGCTGAGGTGGATTGTTTTAATGTATATATGTTTATTTATTTATTCACAGAGGGTCAGTAGCAGTTGTCGCTGAGCTAGGAAAATATACTCAGCTGCCAATGATGCCAAGTGTCAGGTTTGCGCTGGGGTGGACAAACATTGCCCTTGTGGTGCATGCAGTCGGCTTTTGAAGCTTTTTCTCAGCTTGCATCATACCTTGCCATAAGGATCAACACCCCCAAGTCCAAGGTGGTATCCAGACACCTTACTGGGCCCTCCTCCTACAGGGTGGGTGCTCACTACAGGAGGGAGATAGTTTCTCACTGTAGCTAATGTTTGTGAATATTCTTGATATTCAATAGTGGACCATAATATAAAGTTTATTTGTTATTACAAATTTACAATATGATTATTACAGCAGGATAAATGGATGCAACGTGTTTGGATACTTTTGCACCTTCTTACTCCACATTTGCTGCAAAGCAAGTTGGTGCAGTTGCTCAACAGGCAGAAGAAAAGAAGATGCAGAAGTATAAACACTTTGACTCATGCTACTTTTTCACTCCAGTGGCAATAGAGACAAGTGGAGTTTTTGGACCAAAGACAACGAAGCTCCTGAAAGATTTGGGACATCAATTGGGGCAGGTGTCTGGAGAAGCCAACTCCTTTGCACATCTCACCCAGAGACTCTCAGTTGCTGTCCAACGTGGCAATGCAGCTTCTGTGCTGGGAACAATGAAGATAGGCAGTCAGGAGGAAGAGTTTTTTGTATAAATATGTATATTGTGTATGTGAGTGAGTGAGTGAGTGAGTGTTAGGATAAGTATCATGTTGTTGTCTGTCCATTTACCATGATACTACCTGTATGCAAATGAACAATTATTAAGACAGAATGAGCCAATAAACTGAAGATCTACAGCCAATATGGCCCTACTCGGTGTGAGCGGTGATACGCGTTGCAAGTGCTACAAGTCTGTTGTCTCCATGCACAGCTAAAGGAATGCAGCCCATTAATTTATTTTCTGCACGAATGCATGCATGCAGCTCGATAAAAACAGCATTATTTAAATAGGCACTGTTTGGGACCTCGCTGTGGTATAATGGGTGAGTCCGCAGATGCGAAGCAAAAGTACCTTTACATTGTGTAATGTTTAATACTCATTGAACTTTAATTGAACAGCCCCATAATTGCAATTAGGGACTGAGGTTTTAATAGTTAACCATACTTTAGAAATCAAGTGTCCTCTTCCCACACATCTCCCCACCACCACCTCATGGACCTTGTTTGAAAAGTTTATAAAATTTACATCTGGACAAGCATTGAAATGCATAATTCATTGGCTAGTACATAGGCACTGCAATATTACTATGCAGTGTTTCATTATAGACAGAGTCCAACAACGCAAGTATGAAACAGGACATAGAATTTTTATTTTCCCCCCAAACCCACTAAATGACAAGATCTCAGTAGGGTGGGTTTGTACCCTTGGCAGTAGAAACTTATGTCAACTGGGGTGAGGCTGCTCAAGGAACATTCTCCAGGCTGGCATCCCACCTTGCCATCAGCTAGTTCAGGCCAAAGGCATTAGTGGTGGTGGACATATATGGCAGGCTTAACCTTCATTTGGTCAAGTCCATTGGTAGGGTGCTCCTGGCAAGAGAATGTAATCCATCCTGACTGTGTATGTAGGAATTATAAATACTTATGTTTTATAGCATATTGTATGTTTAATAATGAATTGTCCACCCCAGCTCAAACCTGACACTTGACATATGCATCATTGGCAGCTGAGTATTTTTTCCTAGCTCAGCGACAACTGCTACTGACCCTCTGTGAATAAATAAATAAACATATACATTAAAACAATCCACCTCAGCCGTGCACACCACAGACTTGTACAGCTGATATACCTAACAGGAAACGGCTCCATGCATGTGACTGCATCAGTTGATGGTTTCCTTAGAAATGACGAGGAAAAACAATCTCCGTCACCCTCTTGCTGTTGAGAGCTATGGGAACCAGGGTTTTGAAGCAAGGCAGGCTTTCTCCCACTTGGCCTCACACCTGTCCTTTGGCTTAGGATACCAAAAGTCAAAGATCATTGTTGACATCTATGGGAGGCTAAATGTAGCCCTGGTGTGATGCAATGCCAGAGCTCTCCTAAGGAGAGCATGCAGTTTAGTTTAGTAACACTGTGTAGTAGTTTGAATGTGCATATATGAATAATGTGTCAATAGTAATAGTAAATAATGTTTTGTACGTGTATGTTCATTTAACACAAATAAATTACACAATAATATGTAAAATAAAACAATATGGTGACACATTGATGTTATACCTGCATGCGCGCAAAAGGTACTAGATAAGATAAGCGTGCATGCATCACACATGTTTTAAAAATTAGTAGTCAGGTTGAACATCTAGTACATAAAAGGCAGTCAAATCAAAGTTAGGCTGCATGACCTGTGTGCATGTGTGTACACACACAATCGGGGAAAGTTTTATCGCATGTGTTATCATAACAAGCTTTATCCTAGTAGGAAACCAATGCTGGTGACAGGTATTGGCGTATACAGAAATCACTCTACCTGACACACTTTAATCAAACTTCCACAACAAATCTATTTTCGCTCGAAAACAATGTAGTCATGCATGCTCGGTATTTAAGGCGAGCGTTAATAAACATGAACAAATTACTACAGTTCCCTAAGGATCTCTAACTAAAATGTTTCACGAACATGTAAGATCAATAACTGTGCGCAAATAATTTCGGTTTCCTTACTATGCATTCCCCCTTTGTACACATGCAGACTCTGGAATGTGTTGTGATATTTGGATTAGCGATTGCATTATGCTCAACCGCTCCCCTGGCAAATGACACTGTTCAAACCTGCATTCCAGGAAGCAATATTTCACTGTACAACGAGTTAAATGAAGGGATAGTTTTATTTCCAGAAGTTCGTTTACATTTTACATCAGATCAGCTACTAGAAAACAGCGAACTATACAGGGCACAAAAATTGCTTAATAGATCTCCGCAAAGAGGAGACATGAATTTCAACGCAAAGCTGGACAAAAGTGCATTAAATGATGTATGCAGACGGATGATTGGAAAACTATCTCCAAATAATAACTTCACTAGCAACTATAAATGCCCTTGGGAATACAAGTGCGACTATGATCCACGCCGTATCCCTCAGGTTTTATGGCAGGCGGACTGCAGTCAATACAGTAAGTGGCAGTGTTCTTGTTCCAACGAATCAGAAGGCTCTTGCACGGAATGCGTTCCAGTGAACAAATACTGCGTGCCAGTATATTACCCTGTTCCTGTTCTGTATACAACGAACTGTTCTCCCTATGACACTAACGCCGATTGGAAGTGGCAGCAAATAAAAGTGGCGGTCTCTTGTGCATGTAGTAATGACCAGGATTTCAGCTGATTTGGTTTAATTGCACTGTATGATATAATGATTTATACATGTGTACCACGCAATCAATGTACACTGAATAAAACATTCTCTATGAGAAAGTATAATGGTGCAAACAAGGGTTAGATCATAAAGCCGAAAAATGAAACAGTTCTATATTGATCACTTTAATTTATAGAACATTGCCTTAACAACCGTAGCACATCATTCTCCAATTTCTCCATTTTAAACAGCAAACTATAGCCACCTTGCTGAACGAGACAATGCATCTGCATTCTTATATGGTCACCTTGTCTGTTAACTGCATGTAAACAACCGTGTCTGAAGTGCTAGGTACAGGCAAGGCCTTCAGCCTATCGAGCCATTCAAGCCATCTGTGATCAGCTTGAATTACTTATTCCCAGCAGATAAACTCTGAAGACAGTGACGGCTAGCTTCATTCGAGTTCAAAATTGGTGGTATTTATAAAATTAGAAGCATTATTTTAATTTTAACAAGTCCTTACGTAAACTGTGTATGTATAGGTGAATTCATTGAATACAGGTGTTAACTAATCTATATCCAGCCCGCTATTAATTACCTTTGTTTATTTGTATGAATGTGTGTATATGCATTAGAAGCCTTGGTTGAGAATTATAATTTACTAGCTGTGAGCCTTGCTATTGTGCTAGCCGACCTGTTAGGCTGACCTTGGATATGGATCACGCTCCTCTGCAGCTTCCGTATGTGCCAAATGGCTGCGATGAGTATACGACCTGGTCACAAGTCCATAGTCCACAATTCCCATGTAAGGGGAGCGGATAGCCACCTTATCCTGTGTGCACACAAAGCATTATGTCTCCATGCTCAATGTACTGTCCCCACCATACCCTTTCTCTTATCCTGTACTTGACAATGAGGTTCAATCTCCTTGAGGCCCTTAGAGTCAAGAAGCCTCAGTCCTTTAACATTGTCCTGTCATCCACAGTCGTACATGCAGGGTCTGGAACTTTGTACATTGGTAGATAGTGGAAGGGGGGGGGGGGGGGGGGGGGGGGGAGGGAGAAGCGGACCATTCCATATCTTTTGTATGTATGGGATACTGCATGTGGTGCAGTAATCGAACAGCATGTCCGCTCCCTTGACGCACAGTTTGGCCTTGAGGGAGCCAGGTGCGTAGAGTATTTCCGTGTGGATGACCCCGCTGTTTTGGCCGGTTTGGTGTCTGTGGAAGGGAATGGTAACTCGTACCCAGTTCGGGTTCCTTGTCACCAAGAGCGGCTATTTCCAGAGCTGTGGCGAGGCCAACACAGCACAAGTCACATTCAATATTCACTGCATATAATATAATATGCCGTTGCCAACAACGTGCCCAATATGGACCATCACAAACTGACATTTCTCTAGTTTCACTGTCAAGCCATCGCTCCAGTATGTCTGTCAAGTGCTTTGTAATTATGTTATAATTCCTCTCAGGTTTCACGGAAAAAAACGATGTCGTCAATATAATGTAACGTACCCTCGAACAATCCTATACCATTAGCTTCTGGAATGAAGCTATATGGTGCACCACTCAATACAAAAGGTATGACGTTAATCTCATAAAGACCCCAGGGAGTGATGAACGCATTTTTGTATCGATATCAATTGCCAGTAGCGTCTGGGTTAAGTCCAGCGTGATGATACATGTATATTGGATACACTCGTCAACTTAATCAGTTAATGTAGATCCGAGGTGCCATGTGATTCCCTGTTGGAGTGACTTTGCCTCTTTTGTGCCCTTGTTGGTGTAACTCTACCCCCAACACTATTTCACCAATAGTGTTCAATATTTTCACATGCAATGCCTGCCCCACTGCACACCTACCATTAAGGTCTACTGGTATGGCACCAAACTGCCTTATGTGTTTGTAAGAGAAAGTCTCTGAACTAGCAGTACCGACTGACTATAGTACCTTATATTATCCCTGCTAGAGCATCATTTTACTGAATTGCATTAATAGAATGAACATTTAATATAATGTGCAGCCAAGTACATAGCAGCATTCATGTGAAGACTTTTGCCTTGAGGCATATGACATTCTGAGTTTTTATAATTACAATATGGAACTATTATTTATCATAAATTTAAAGCACAAAATATTTGAAGCACCGACATTTTGAAATACAGTTCCACCATAATAACGACAAGAGCTGAATGATACACATTTATCCTATGTGGACAAAAAAAATCATTATTAATTACACAAGCATTGACAAATATAATGTGCATCATGAAATAGTTGCTGTTAATGAATTCAAATGTTTGAACCCTGAACAACTTTCTTGAAAAAATGTATTTTAAAATCAGTTTGTGAAAAATAGGATCATCACTATAAAAAAAATTACCACTAACTATATCAAAATGGACAAAGTGTGATTTCATGCTAATAATAAGAATAAAACTGCAAAACCTGTCTTTAGACAAAAGTCCAGGTGAATAGCTCCATAGTATGCATTGACAAGGGGCAATGGATAACATGATATTTGAACAAAGTTTATGTTGTTTTGTATATGATTGAACACATTGTGGTATTTGCACCTAGTCTTGCAAGGAAGGATATCATTCAGATCGCTCAACAAGTAGGACTACCCCGGGTGAATAGAGAACACAATGCAAAGTCAAGTAAGAGGTTTTATAAACGGTGTAGAAACTGCCCACAAAGTACTGCTTCTCATCAGTAGATTCAAGACATTCAGGCAAATATGAATAGAGTGTTACCTTTGCATGTGCACACCAGTCTTGTACCTGTCACGTCATTAAAGTCAGTGTCTTTTGAATGAGGGCAGCCTTTGTTCAATATAATACAATACAATCTCTAAGCTCTGTTTTATTTGTAATGGTTTCTGGTCATAGCTTCATCAGTCTCTAGTTAATCACCAAAGTTTTATGAAGTGTAAGGACCGTGCCCGCCCCTCTGGTGTTGGGTAACCACCCTGAGTGCTATTCACCATAATGTGTCTAAGCCTGAGCCGTTGGAGAATCTACCAGTAGCTCAACTGGGAGAGCATTTACCTTCTAAGTAAAATATTTTAGGTTCAAATTCTATGGAGTAAATCTTAGGGGCTCCCAGAAGCCGCCTCACTATGCCATGCACTACATGTGGCACCTCGAGGCGCTGGCTAAGAGTTACATCATATTGCCTTATATGTAAGTACATTTGGCTGTAAGTGTATGTTCTAGACCTTTTTGGTTTGAGGTGTGTGGGAACATGAGCACATTCTCTTTTTTGTGAGCATTCTCAGCATCACTCATTCAAATATATATTCTAACAGTTAATTCAGTTTATTGCATATATTGAACAAAACAAATCATATATTCATGATAGTTCAATACCCTGATTTGAAAACAGTGATTTAATCATATTTCATACAAAGAGAGGTGAAATTAACTTACTTACCCAATGTATATGAATTTCTAAATTAATGTATTATGTAATATATGTAGTAATAAAGATTAGTAATTATATAAACATCGTAAAATAGAGATATTTTCCATGCAGAGGCAAGTTGAATGTCCTCCCCAATAAGTTCACACAAGTAAACACAAATATATAACTTTATATGCACATGTGAAGGATCTTACCTTACTTATGCAGAAGTGGGGTAACTACACTTAATTTAACCTCCAGACCTTTCTTTTCTCTCCACCTTACAACAGCAATTAGAATAATTGTGGCTAATCCAACTGTTCCAGCTCCAAAACTTGTAAAAGCGAGTGCATATCTATAGAAGTTTTGACTTCATTTGGAAGAGCGTATGTGTGAACAGATAAAACCTTGGTCATTTTATCAACACTATAAATATACCTGTTACACTATCTTTTTGTATGCACTTGAAAAATAAAACAATGCTTTTAAACAGATGCACAAGTTTAGCAGTACCAAATCGTCATCATGAAATAAAATCCACATCTCTACCATATTTCAGAGGTTAAGAATGAATTTTGCACGTGCAATTTCAGGGCTCAATTCAGTATATAAAGGGTGACATTGGACGAATTCAATTATGACATGCCTCTTAGATTCCCATCTTGATCTTTTCCCAATTCCTGTGTGGGCAGATGGCTATTATTCAATATTTATGCTATGTGTCATGCCATCAGGTATGTTTTCAAGTCATCAGGCAAATGTATTACATGTAGGCAGGCTCACAATACACTTATATATTAAACCTGGAACTCTGACAATGACCTATAACATTACAATTTCTGATCAGGTGAATAACCAAAGGAAAAAAAAAAAAAAAACGATATAGCTTGGGTTGGATATCCTGTTGTAATTCTTGTTCTTACAACAGATCTAGACACATGGGCACTCACCATGATCTGTAGCTGCAATTGTCTACTTCGTATTAATCATACAAGGCAACTTAAGTCTGGCGAGAAGAGTGTAGGGTGACACAATTCCCCCAAATTCAGCCTACAGAAATGGTTCTGCTGCTACTGCTGACAGCACTCAGGTCTGACCAAATGTGTGCTTTGGAAAAGTAAGTGCCAACTCTCTCCATTTTAGAATAAAAGTAATCCAAAGGTGTACTGTAGTCTACGTATGTACTCGCTATATTGGACATATGAATTCAAATAACCTATAGTCTCATCAAAGGTCTTTCTGTAGCATGTAGCCTAATCTTGCTAAAAATGATTATTGCTAAAGACTTGAAGGAGCTAGATTAAGCTTTGAAATATGCTACTTAAATTTGAACAATATCTTCAGCATGGAACATCATGCATATAAATATGAATACGATATAATGTAAAGATGCCCATGGCATTCAAGGAATAAAAACAATATAGCATTCCAATATACAGAGAGGTGCCTGGTTAGCTTGATCGTGCATGTGTGGCAAAGGGTGCATCTAGATAATCCAATTGACAGCGATGATGTAATTATGCTGTGAGTCTGGACCATCGCTTCATCAGTAGTAGTATTAGTGTTACGAAAGTCCACCAGTTTTAAGTGGACTGTAGACTGTGCAGACCGTGATTGATATGGAACTATTAAAATGATCACAACCATCGGCCCAACTGATGTGACACGTATCATTTCACTTTTGTCATTTTCGGTTTGATGTTCCACAATGACAGCTACATTTAGTGTTTAGTTTCAGGCAGTTTTGCTACTTCAGAGAGGAGCAGCTACAGCTCTATTGACACGAGGTGTACGCTGAGCAGCTACAGTGGAAGGGTTAGCATTGTAGGTTCACCAGCTGTCACATTGAATTGGCAAGTTGGCCAGATGAGAAGTTGGTGAGAATAGAAGCATTCCAGAAAGAACCATAGTCTGTTGGGACTACTAGAAAATGGGGTCATATGCAGCAAAACTGCTCTCAGCAGCAGGAGTGGTATAAACTCCACTTACAATGGTAGGAAGGACTGGTCAGTGAAGTATGCATCAACTGTGGCATGCACATTAACACTGCAGGAACTTGATATGGAATCTTCATTTACCCTGTTGCATGAAAAGGTGTGGAATGATATTGCTTGTGGCAAAAAAACTCATTGTGTGGCAATGCCCTGTAATGGCTTTTAATGTGGAATCCCTCAGTTGTGTCATGTTTGCCTACTGCAAGATCAATATCTCTTTGTCCACTTAGAAGAGTCCTTTCTGGGTACAGATTCCAAGGACAATAGCAGTGTGTTGTTAATGTGTGCGAGAGGAAAATGACTATGACAATATTGACCTGTCTGGGTGGTGTTTTGCTACCTGTCATGTTATTGTCCAGGAGAGAGCTGTCATTCCATATAATCATGAGGTGCAATTACAAGGTCAATGATCTTTGGCTGTTACACTTTACCAACACAAACCTCCACTTCTCAGGATGACCATGTTGATGAAAAACTAAAAAGGTATTTATATATGTAATCTGTAAGAATTAAAGATAAACTTGTAAACAATATTACATACTATACACATAGGTATCTGGGGTATAGCAAAAAACATCACTGAAGAAACAGAAGTGGTACCAGCTACTAAACCATTTTCGTATGTCATAATCAATTTGAACTTATGCTGCTAATGCTGGATCATGAGCTTCGGTCACCACTATTTTCACTTTTGCTACCAAAACCACAGGACCACAGTCCACCTCGTACCCAGATCAGTATAATAGTGTGAATGCAATTATACTGGTCTGGGTACGAGGTGGATTGCGGTCCTGCAGTGTTGGCAGCTAAAGTGGAAATCCCTGTAATGGTAACCGAAGCTCATGATCCAGTATTAAATAGTTAAGACAGCAATCTGGACTGCTGGACTGAATGGTAGCCATTTCTAACTATAAAACAAGGGCACTTCCGCACTACACATTCTCAAACTGATCTAAATTGACTGTGCTTTGGTTGCTTCTGCATGTGCACTAGCAATTAAAAATGGACTGATTCAGTTGGCCATGGATAATTTTAACTTTACTGGGTGTTAATGAAATCTGTAACTTGGTTAGGTAGGAAAAATTTCACAACATGAGCATGGCTATGTTAATTAGAACATGCATTGGAGCAGTGCCAAGGGAAACCTTGCACCAATTAAAGAAAAAAGTGTATAGTGTGAGCATTCTAAGCCTGATGGGCATTAGGGCAGCATCACATCCCCTTCAAGACTTTGAGTGGAACTGGCCGTAATGGGAATAATGATAGATCTTGATGACACACATGATCGTGGTAAAAATGAAATTCAGTCAATCCCAATTGGTGCTCGTTGAATTGCATTGAACTCATATCACTAGTGCGAATTGAGTGAGTTTCATTTTGTACTTTGTGCAAGTGGTCTAGATCTATCTTTATTCACCTTTATGAAATGCAGACATCCTTCTACTTCTCAAATATTCTCTTACCAACACATTGCAACCTCAAAATGTGGGCACTTTGTATATAATTTTAATTTCAAATCGTCAAAAGTTGAGCAGTTTTCTCGTGTGCTAAAGGTTGAACTAGATTTTTTTTTAATGAACGACATTTTTTCGTTGTGACATGGCACATTGTGACACAAAAATGATTTCAGAAGAACAGGTCATGTGACTGGTTCCCAGACCCATCCATCACATCTCCTGTTAGTGATACTAGAAACTACTTAGTAGCCGTTGAACATACATGCCATTAATACCTGACTTAGCCCTTGTATATGCCATTTCCTTTTCAAAAATCCTTTTGCACAATTCATAAAATACACATTCATATTAGCCCAATGGAAATTAATGTGGAAAACTCCTTGTTTGGGATGCTACATGCCCTAACATCTATGCTCCATCTTACGCATCTATTGCAGTTGCAGAAGCAGGGGCAGTAGCAAACCAAAAAACAACAGAAGTAATGCCCATCTGGGCCCTGGCCATATCTTCACTCCTATAGCCATAGAGTCTTCTGGCGTGTTTGGCACAGAGACTCTAAAACTCGTAAAAGATCTTGGCCATCACCTTAAATTGGAATCTGGAGAGAACAGTGCATACCCATCCTCCTTCAAAGGCTCTCAGTAGCTGTACAAAGGGGAAATACTGCATCTGTTATAGGTTTATTGGGCTCAGAGCTGATGGAGGACTTTTTGTGTAACTTACGTTTATTTGTGATTAGTTGTATTGCTACAATAGAAATGGTTTCATTATTAATAGTTGTTGTTATACATGTATTTAAAAAGCAACAAACAATTGTTAAATTTTAATTTCCCTACCTGCGTGATAAATCCATTGAAATGTTTTGGACAATAACACTTATGAGTCCATTTCTGATTTGGTAAAAAAAATAGGTCACTCCCCAAACAAAACCAGCACTTGCCTACAAAGAAGAAACATGATATTAAATTAGCCAATCATATAGGCAATTATTTTGCAATGTATAAACATATCAACAATGTCCAACATTGAAAAAGCACAACAAAAGGACAAATTGTATTATGACCCAAAACATAGCCATTGGCAACGTGCAAGTAATATATATGCACTTTCAGGAATTTCTTCCAGATAGCTGCAGGAGGGCTAATTGGCTCCCCCCCCCCCCCCTCCCCCCTTATAAGCCAACATTGCGAACAGTTTATTAAGTGTTCAGATTTTTTTTACAAATGTTTTAAAACATTTTAAAAATTACTGTATCAATCATAGAGTTAGAGGGTGCCCAATTTTTTAAAAGTCTGTGATGCATACTAGCATGCCTTCAGTGTATATTTTACATTTGGCTTTGGATGTTTGCTTACCTATATGTACAACACTATGAAGTCAAACAATTTGAATGAATGAATAATAAAAATGACAGGTAGCTATTAATAATTGATAGTTAGCTAAGCTGAGTTTAGTTCATAATCAGACTATAAATTGAATAAATGCTAACAAAACTAAAAAATACACTGCTCATCCATTCATTATTCCTGAACATACATGTATTACACCATGGAGTGCTAATGTTTTATTAAAGCAAATCAAGCAAACCTAAAGACCTTCGTGTCTTCAACTGGAAATTAACTGTGTTCCTTACTTCTAAGAACTAGTAAAATCTGAAAAGCTTCTTTAATAAACTTTTAAAAATTAAAATGCTTTTATTCAGTAACTCCCACATAAATATTTTTTGTACAAAACACAAATCATGTAAGAACTTACCAATTGTGCATGCAACTAAGAGTACAATTGTGATCAGTGCAACTCACTGTGTTAGATCCAGTGATTGTGGACATGTAGGTGAGAATAATCACTGTCAAACAGGAACCAATGACACCAAACAATGCTATTGTTATGTAAACACTGCATTGGTTCCATATGCTTGGGGATGTGTTTTGCAGCACTGGTTGACCCCAGAACCAAAGCCAACAAACATTTCATACATGGTATTTATACAACAAGATTATATAATCTTACATTGATCCAAACATGAGCATGAGAGATAAGAAGTATGTCATCTGTAGAAAGTTGTCAAAAGAACGATGTTTATAGTAAAATTGCACTAGCATTTTGATTTGTTGGATTTGATTTGATGCATGCACACAATGTATAAATGCAACAATGGCATATATACGATGCACTAGTACTAGTACAAATAGTGTGTACAAAATGGAGACAAAGTTCATACTGAGAAATTGTGATTGAAATATAAGTTTGTTTGGTGCAGTAACAGCAGGCAAAGAATTCCAAATACAAAAGTGGAACAAGGCAAAACAGTGTGCACATTTACGTGGATAACTTCATTGTTCCTGGTTTTTTGAAGTGCCCCAAGCATGTACAAATCATTGTTATAGAGGATCAGGTCCAATCTATTGCACACTAATGAAGATATTAATTCCAATGACTACACACTACAAGATACAGTTCTTAATGCAGTGCTAAGGCAATAATAGTTTATTAATGGCTACAAGTGGGTTGCACGGAAGGGGGGGGGGGGGGGGGGGGCAAAAAAACTGTGTGTGGTACCCCCATCGTCCAATATTGTAGGGCTTAATGCGAGGATTTCAAATATGCTTTTTTTAAAAAAAAAAATCGGATGTAAAAGAAAGAAGATACAAGGGATCAAAAATGGGGGCATGGGGGGTGCCACCCTACGCCCATTACATTTTCACGTGCTTTTGTATCTTTTTTGTTTCGCGTTGAATTTACATGAGAGTAGGATTGATCTATTCCTCCCAGGCAAATAACCTCACTGCGATATCACACATAATTGCTAGACACTTGTAAAACCGGCAGTGAGGATTTAATTTGGTTATTTCCCATTGCTATCCAAATTAGGAAACAATCACCAGGGGGTTAAATGTTAAATCCATCACTGCCAGTTTTACAAGTGTCTATAGCTAGCGATTATGTGTGAGATCTCATAGAGGTTATTTGGCTTGGAGGAATAGATCAATGCCACTCCCGTGTAAATCCAACGCGACACAAAAAAAGATACAAAAACACGTGAAAATGAAATGGGCATAGCACTGTAGGGTGGTACCCCCTACACCCCCTATTTTTGATCCCTAGTAACTTTTTTCTTTTAAGTCCAATTTTTATTTTGAAAGTAGATTTGTAATTCTCTCTTTAAGCTCTACAATACTGGATGGTGGGTGGGTCCCCCATACAGTTTTTCTTGCTCCCCCCCCCCCCCCCCCCTTGGGTTGCTCTACCTAACGCACCCCAGATGGAGACATTCTGCAATACATATAAAGTTGTCATACATAAATGCTACATTGTAAGTAGATGTCTAATCATAATCCTTCTATACATATGGGCTGCTGTGGATCAAAGAGGAAAAGCTTCATAATTGCTTACCACCAGTTGCTTTAAAAGGTTTGTATGATGCAAGAACACCAGAAAAGTAATTGACTCTAGAAAAATGTGCACAATACATCATACAGACATTCTTGTGCAACTATATTGATATTGACTTGTAATACTATGCACATATTACAAACATAATCATAATTATGTATTCAACAGTTGATTATTATCCTTAAAATAATTTGGCATAACTTATAAAAATGAAGCATTAGTTTTAGTAAGAAGTTCATTCATTGTTGAAATGCTGCTTGCTGTACATTAGCAGACTGTGCACATAAATGCAACATCATTGTGCATTACAATTTTTGTTTAGACAATGTTATAATTGTGGTGTAATGTAAGTGAAACAAATACATGTATATCACAATGTTCTCCATGACTCCAAATTTGGGATGATATTAAATTGCACAGATGTATTGTCCAACCAAAGTGCTAAATGTAGTAGGATTTCATTTTTCCTTCAAACATCTTCCACCAAACATAATAATTTTTCTATCAATTAAACGAAACGTTGTGAAACCAAGTTTTATTATTACAAGAAAGTCTGGAAAGCAAGGAAATAAGACATTCGAATGTTTAAATCATTCATATTATTTAGCACACATAAAAATGTATGGTGCTTCAAAGTACTGATAGTTTGTACACTTAACAATTATAATTTAATGAATTTACAGTTGTACCTACATGCTGCCACATACATCACACATAATAATTATAATAACACACAAAAACTACATACACAGATAACTGTCCTGTTCGGTTGATTGGGGGTAGGAGCGGACCAAGATTGATCGAGCATTAGCTCTAATCAATAACACGCTGAGGCGGCCATATAGCTCAGCTACTACCTTAGACTTGGGGGTGGTACCACGAATGGCTAACTGTGAAGCCACCCGTGAGAAGGCCTTTAATGCCTCTGGTCCCCAGGCCCATAGTTCTCCACTGGCAATGGTACACATTGTCAACCTATTTCTCCAACTTTCTCATAGTGAATCATTTTTTTACTTTCCGATTTATTGATATGTATTAATTACAATAACAAAGAGAACACAAATATATGTCAGATTTCCACAACTCCACACACTAAAACACATGGAAATGATATATTGTGGGCTGCCCAGACTGAGGCGTTACTTGATATTCGTGTCATGGACACTGACGCCCAGTCATATACCAGCCGCACTGTTGATTCTGTTCTCCTATCAGCTGAAAATGAGAAGAAAAAGAAATACCTGGATGCTGTTGAGGCTAGGCATGCATCTTTCACCCCTTTTGTCACCTCAATTAATGGTGTCCTAGCTCATGAAGCTAACTCTGTCATTAAGCTTTTAGCAACCAAAACAGCATTAAAGTGGGTAAAAATACTAAGTGAAGTGACTGGATGGGTAAGGGCAGCGTTGGCACATCGCTTGAGTATGTTATTTATTCCTTTGTATTTTATGAATATCCTGTATTTATATTTATTTTTGTAGTGTAAAATTAATTGTATTGTATTCCTATATATTATATCAGGACCCACGGTAGTGGGTCCTATGTAGGATTGGCTTCGTGGGCGTGGTTTTCGATTGAGTGTTATAAATATAAATTATATATAATTATAATTATACATAATTATAATTATAATCATATATATGGGAATAGTGGCAACTTACAAAGTACAACATTGGCTTTTGTAACCATTTCAAGTGTGTAATTTTTCCAGCTAATGGTGTTTCTTTGATCCAGATTTGAAAAGGTATTGTGAATACAAATCCGAGCATTGCCATAATTAGGGCCATCACCTAAAATTCATTTGACGCTACAAAATAGAAGTAACAATTCAATTCATAGCAATGACATTCCTCTTGCACTTGGAATCATCGTCATTCCAGTTGTTGATATACTGGGTCAAATGAATGTATAATAATCACACTCACCCAAAACACTGTTTTGTCAGACGGAGTAATGTTAGTAACATCAGATGTTTGATTGAGTGTAAAAAGTAGAATCCAAAAGACAACGAACACTAAAACTGCTCCGATAGTTGTAAGGCCATATCTGTACATGTGCACATTTGAAACACATGCATTCATGGATGTGAATAAAGAACATCTAAATGTATTGTTTTTCCCCTGCTGAAATGAAGACACATATAGTAATAGTTATTATTTTATCAACACATGAACCATCCCACTCACATGGAGGTAATAGTGGGTATAATTGGTACTGATGGCACCTTCAGGGTAGTTACATTACTGATACATCCATTGCATTGATGCCAAATCAATATCATGTATGTACATAAAGGATTATTTCTTAACATCTCTTCTGAATGCAGTGATATGTACTTTGACCAAAGTCTTTCTAGCATAATCAGCACAATACCCTAAAAGGCTAGATCCATTCCATGACATGCTCATGCAGGCATTTAGGTAGAACTTCTCGAAGTGGCTCTAGCCATTTACTATGGCAGCTCCAAGTGCATGCAAACATAGCCACAGTGAAAATCATTCTAAGCGTACAGTGCTACAGGAAGTTGCTAGCCGTAAAGCTAGTGCTTCCACCTGGCTTTCTATGGTGCCAATCCAAAAGCTTGGCTTTTAAAAGAGGTATAGAGCCAGTAGGGGAATCATATGCCCTCTCATTTGACTGTTGAAGGAAAGCAAGATAAATATAAATTTAGCAGAACTGATTTGTATCATGGGGTTAGCTAAACAGCATGCTTGAACAAGACAGTGATGCACTGAGGATTGAGATGTAAGTTTTTTATTATTTTTTTTACTGTACTACCAAAAAATAGCACATAAACAATATATGTGTATGTTCAAAGCATTATGTGTGAGGACAAATGGGTCAGCATTTTGTTTCCAACTATTTTAATATTGTCAACTTTTATGAATAGGTGCAATTCATGTTTATAATAACATAACCAGTATCGAGAGTTACAGCAGTAACTCTCATATAGGATTTGTGCCGTATCATATGAATATCATGAAAAAACCGCGACTCTCGTATAACTCACGAACCAAGAAACGGATAGTTTAGCTCTTTGTTGCTATCGGACCAGAATGGAAGGACGATCATTTAAACGTTTTGTTCAAGTCACCAAACAGTTTGCTTTAAGAGAACAAAGCTCGTAGTTCTCGTTCCCAGTCCCAAACTTCTCCGACAGTTTTTTCCTGGGTGAGTATAACTCGGGATAGGAACAGTTTTAGAGAGCGCCAATTGCACCATTAGATGTAGAATTTATCTACCGACTGCCCATTGGTGTCAGATATACAGCTTTAGTACAAAGCAATAATTACGCCATATTGAATACTTAACACAAGCCTAATATACCAAGAGTACTTGTGAAGACTAACATACTTAACTCAAACAGTTACCAAGCAATGATATGTGTCATACACGTATACAATTTCAACATAAGACATAATACGAGGACTCTACATCAAGGTACACTATCACCTAGAAATCATCATCACAGGATTGACTGGATCAGGGATACGCAACTGTGAAGTATACATTTGATACAAAATTGCAAGCTCATAGCACAAAAGAACTTACATTTAACTTCTGCTACATGGGAACTACAATGACATGCAATGCATGAGCACACAGTTGTTACATGCCAGGCTAATGAAATGTAGCAACACAGACTGAAAACCTAGTGCCAAGCAGATTACACACCATTTTTAAAAAACATAACTGTTTGTAAAAGCAAATAAAATTCAAAAAAAAAAAAAAAAACATAAGTCCAAATCACATCAACACGCATTGTGTGCCATTTGCAATGATGGTGTCCCAACAAAACACATAAAGCCACGCAAAACAAAGTCTCTCATTACCTTTTTCATAGATGCCTTGGTCCTGCAATAGAGATAAATTTTGATTATAAATTGTACACTAACACATGACTGGCTACTCACCACATGACACTATAGTAACGTTCCTTAGCAACTGTGTAACAACGGAAAAATGTGAATTCAATGCACTCAAATGTGCATTACTGGCCATGATCTGGTTTTTGGTCATGCTCCATGGTCCCATTTCGCGATACTGCATTCTCCAATTCCTCCATTTGTGTGTGTGACTTGGTTGCAACGGGAGGTGGCAGAGGCATTAAATCTTTTTCTATCTTAGCAAATACATGTGTGTCTACTGAATGCTGTAGAAGTATAGGAGAATGGTTAAAGCTGTTGTAAAAGATTGGCACGTATTGATGACAAATACAGCTAAGAGACAAATAAAGCAAAGAGAATTAGTTGATAAGCTTCTACATAATGTACTAAAAGATTATATGCAGCGCAATTGGATGCAATGCCAAATTTTTATCTCCAGTTCAGCAGCAGGAACTAGTTCTAAATACATGAAAATTAATTGCCAGACTTATACGTAATTATTACATGCTTTGCGCAAGCCTTCTTTTCTAAATCTGCACATGACATGTAACAGTACATATACATGTATATACATGGGCCCAGTTCTTGTAATTACTATTTCCCAGTCTCAACTTGCCATGCCACACACACTGCTAGAGATGATAAAGATCTTCCAAAATGACCATTCTGGGCAATGCTTACAACGAAATGATAAGTGGCAATAATATAGCACATACTTGTATGTACACATACATGCATATGATGTTTCCATTGAAATAACTTTCAGAATGCAGTCATATCACAATGTACACAGCTACTATACTCTATTCTGAAATACAAAGGTAATATTGTCAGATGCTTCGACTAGCAGCTTATCCTAAAATACATGAAGTATACAGTTCCACCATAATAATGACAAAATCCGGGCTGAATGATCCTATGTGGACAAAAAAAACCCATAATTAATTACACAAGCATTGACAAATAATGTGCACCATGAAACAGCTGCTGTTAATGAATTCAAATGTCTGAACCCTGAACAACTTTCTTTTAAAAAACTTATTCAAAAATCATTAGGTTTGATATTGTGTTAAATTGCAAATCACCAAAAAAAGCTAGAAGTTTCAAATCACGATTAATACATTTTTGCGAAAAAATAAGATCATACTTACAAATTACCACTAACCATATCAAAATGGACAAAGTGTGATTTCATGCTAATAATGATAATATAACTGCAAAGCCTGTCTTAAGACAAATGTTCAGGTGAATAGGTCCATAGTACGCATTGAAAAGGCACTTGGGCAATGAGTACAATGGATAACATGATACTTGAACAAAGTTTTTTTGTATTTAATTTGGTATTTCTACCTATTTCTGAAAGAAAAGATATCATTCAGATCACTTAAAAAGTAAGAGTAGCCAGTTGATTTGCAAAGTCAAATAAGAGGTTTTATAAATGGTGTAGAAACTGCGCACAAAGTACTGCTTCTCATCACGAAATTCAAGACATTCAATCAAATATGAATAGAGCTTTACCTTCATGTGCATACCAGTAGGAATGTAGTCTTGTAACTGTTATTAAAGTTGGTGTCTTTTTAACGAGGGCATGTCTTTGTTCAATAATACAATGCACATACCACCATTCTCAGAAGTGCACTTCTGTGGTTCTGTTTATAGTGCCAACTCTAAGCCTTGCTTTTTTTATAATGGTTTCTGGTCATAGCTTCATCAGTCTCTAGTTAATCACCAAAGTTTTATGAAGTGTAAGGACCCTGCCCGCCCCTCCGGTGTTGGGATAACCACCCCCGAGTGCATGTGTCTAAGCCTGACCCATTGGAGGATCTACCGGTAGCTCAATTTGGAGAGCATTTACCTTCTAAGTAAGAGGTTGCATGTAGGTTCAAATTCTATGGGGTAAATCTTAGGGGCTCCCAGAAGCCGCCTCACTATGCCACGCACTACATGCGGCACCTCGAGGCACTGGCTAGGAGTTATGTAGTTACATCATATTGCCTTATACAAAAGTAGATTTGGCAGTATCAGTCTAAACCTTTTAGGATCGAGAAGGAGTGTGGTGAACAAGAGTACATTCTCATTTTTTTGTGACCATTCAGTTTATATTGCACTAATCATATCCAAATTCAGTACCCTGATTTGAAAAAATGATTTGATCATATTGTAAACAAGGAGGTGGTTAAGATGTGAAATTAACTTACTTACCCAATGTATTTGAATTTCAAAATTACATGCATGATATAATATATAAAACAGATATACATGTATTAATAAAGTAAATATATAAACGTCTTATTTTCCCTGCAGAGGTGAGTTCAATGTCCTCCCCAATAAGTAAACACAAATATATAACTTAATATGTACAGGGTGTTTCTCAATCAAGGAAAATTCTTTATAAACTAACCACAAACAGTTAAACTGTAGCCAAATACTCAAATAGTGCTGTTTAAATGTTAACAAACTATTTATTGATTTTTGAATTATTTACCTAAAATCAAAGAAATTAAAATTAGTGGAAACGAATTAATCATTCCCGGTAACACCTAATTATAAAAATACCGTTTTAGAGGCATCCAAAAGCTCCAACATTTTAACAATACCAACTTGGCCCAATTTAATAATGAATTCAAACCACGAAATCAAGATACAATGGGCCCTAAATCATGTACATTGGGAAAATCAAACAATCAAGATTTCAATTTTGAATAACTTCTAAACGGAAGTAGTTAATTAAATACAGTCTGCAGCTTTTATCTAACCACCAACCCTACAATTATTAACATTAAGAATAGTTACTTGACATGAATAGGGAGGGTTCTTGAGACTTTTATCAATATTAATTAACCATTAAAGATTATATCACCAGCATGTCCTCTTTTGCTGTTACAACTTTTAACAGGGTCCAGTTAATTAACTGTATGTGGTAAATTTTCCTTGATTGAGATACACCCTGTACATATGAATGATCTTACCTTACTTATGCTGAAGTGGGGTAGCTTCACTTAATTCAACCTCCTGACATTTCTTTTCTCTCCACCTTACAACAGCGATTAGAATTACTGTAGCAAATCCAACAGTTCCAGCTCCAAAATTTGTGAAAGCAAGTACATATCTATAGAAGTTTGACTTCATTTGGAAGAGTGTATGTGTGAACAGACAAAACATTGGTCACTTTATGAACACTATACATATAATCATAATATCATTTTGTATGCACTTGCAATTAAAACATTGCTTTTGAACAGATACACAATTTTAGCAGTACCAATTCTTCATCATGAAATAAAATCCAAATTTCTACCATATTTCAGAGGTTTAGCATGTGCAATTTTAGGGCTAAATTCAGTATATAAAGGGTGATGTCGGGCGAATTTGATTATGTCATGACTCTTAGATTCCCATCTTGATCTTTTTGTGCGGGCAGATTGCCATTATCCATTATTTATATTATGCGTCATGCCATCAGGTATGTTTTTCATGTCATCAGGCAGAACTAAAAATGTATTACATGTAGGCAGGCCCACAAGCTGCGAACAATACACTTATATATTTCACCTAGAACTCTGACAATCAGCTGTATCATTACAAGTTCTGATCAGGTGGATAACAAAAAATAAAAAAAGCGATATAGCCTGGGTTGGATACCAGTGCACGGCCATTGCAGGTATTCTTGTTCTTACAACAGATCTAGACACATGGGCTCTTGCCATGATCTGTAGCTGCAATTGTTCCACTTGTATCAACCATGCAAGGCAACTTAAGTATGGCAAGAAGAGGGTGTAGGGTGGCACAACAGTTCCCCCAAATTCCGGCAATAAACACGTGTATCACATGAAATGAAAAAGAAACTATGCTATTGCAGACAGCACTCAGGTCTGACCAAATGTGTGCTTTGGAAAAGTAAATTCTAATTCTCTCCGTTTAAGAATTAAAGTAATCCAAAGGTGCACTATAGTCTACGTATGTACTCGTGATATTTTGTTGCTTTTTACCTACAAAGTGAATGAGACTGTACCTTCTGCAGTAGCACCAGTTAACTAGCAAGTTCTGCTGATTAGAATAATGGTGAGATTATGGGTACATGGGTAAGAAACGACAATCACATTTAGAATTGCTTTAACCCTATGGGTGCCAGATGAGCATCCTAATGACATTCTGCACGTACATCATATTGAATCACCAAGTGCCAATGAATGGTAAATAATCACATCATGCTGTTATTATCCTGCTCTGTTGGCACTCCAAATGATGTACAGTTTAGTACTCACATCTGATTGGTGACATCCATACAGTAAGCCAACATGTCACCTTACCAATACAAATAAGCAAACTTATAGTGGATCTGCAGCAATAACAGTGTTGTTCAGTAGGAATTTGCGCAAATTAACCTACGAGTTGTAAGCAGAGTTCATACCACTATTTTCATTTTTGCTACCAACACAGCACGACCAAAAGTGAAACTAGTGGTTACCAAAGTTCATGATCCAATATTAAATAATTAAAACAGCGATCTGGACCATTGGACTGAGTGGTAGCCAATTCTAACTATAAAACAAGGGCACTTCCGCACTATTCATCCTCAAACTGTTCTAAATTGACTGTGCTTTTTTGTAGGCAAGTGCTGGTTTTGTTTGGGGTGTGACATCACATCCCCTACAAGACTTTGAGTGGAACTGGCTGTAATGTAAATAATTCAGATAGATCTAGATGACATACATGATTGTGGTAAAAAATGAAATCCAGTCAATCCAATTGGTGCTCATAGAACTGCACTGAACTCATGAGTTGAGTGGGTTTCAATTTGTACTTTGTGCAAGTGATCTAGATATACTTTATTCAGCTTTATGAAATGCAGACATCCTTCTATTTCTCAAAGTGAAAAATAACTATCTCTTATCAGCACATTGCAACCTCAAAATATAGGCACCTAATATATAATATTAATTTCAAATATTCAGAAGATGAGCAGTTTGCTAAAGGTTGAGCTGGAATTTTTTTTTATGAACGACACTTTTTATTGTGACATGGCACATTGAGACACAAAAATGATTTCAGAAGATGACTAGTTCCAAGACCCATCCATTATATGTCCTGTTAGTGATACTAGGAAATAATTAGTAATCAATGTACATACACGCCATTAATGCCTGACTTAGCCCTTGCATATGCCATCTCCTTGTTTAAAATCCTTTTGCACAATTCATAAAGTACGCATTCATTATTAAAAAAGCAACGAACAATTTGTTACATTTTAATTTTCATACCTGCGTGATAACTCCGCTGAAATGTTTTGGACAATAACACTAATCAATCCATTGCTGATTCGGTCAAAAAATAAGGTCACTCCCCAAACAAAACCAGCACTTGCCTACAAAAACGAAATGTGATATTAGAGGCAATTATTCTGCAATGCATAAACATATCAATGATGTCCAACATTGAAAAAGCACAACAAAAGGAAAAATTATATTATGATCCTAAACACAGCAATCAGCAAGGAAAAATACATACAGATCAGTTTGCAAGTAATATATTTGCACTTCCAAGAATTTATTCCAGATAGCTGCAGGATGGTTAATTGGCTCCCCCCTCACCCCTTTATATATTTACCAAAGTCAACATTGCAAGCAGTTTATTAAGTGTTCAGATTTTTACAAATGCCATGAAATTGTTTTAAGAATTACTGTATCAATCACAGAGTTATAGGGTGCCCATTTTTTAAAGTTGGTGATGCATACTAGAATGCCTTCACTGTATATTGTATTTTGTTTTTGGATATTTACCTATATGTACAATACTACAGTTTGAATGAATGAATAATAATAATGACAGATAACTAATTGATAGTTAGCTAAGCTAGTTGAGTTAATAATAAAACTGTAAATTGAATATATGCTAAAAAAACACTGTTAAAAATTATCCATTCATTTATTATTCCTGAACATACATGTATTACACCATGGAGTGCTAAGCCAGTTTGTTTTAGCAAATAAATCAAACCTAAAGGCCTTCATGTCTTCAACTGGAGATTAACTGTGTTCCTTACTTTTAAGAACTAGTAAATCTGAAAACTCTTTAATACACTCTTAAAAATTAAAATGCTTTTATTCAGTAACTCCCAAATAAATATTTTGTACTATTATAGCCATAGAAGAAACACAAATCATGTAAGAACCTAGCCTTGTCCCCAGGCCCTGTTTTTTTTAAGTTGTGGGGGAGAAAAACAGGGCCTGGTATACACTGGCAGGGTCCTAGTGCGCATGCGCTAGCCATTACCAATACGCTTGATAATCGCATACTGTTGTAAATTTTTGTCTGTAAACCTTTCCGTACACCATCTCGTTCTCAGCGTAAACTCTTCCTTGTCTCAGACTGTCGTATATGTAGAGTTTCGTACGTCGACTTACTACCCTTGCTCCTTAATTAGACCAGGTTCTTACCTCTACGATTGGTATGTGTAGGCTGGCCACTCACGCTACTTGCCATCATTAGCCGATACCACAATGCTGACAACTTGTACTCTCGTGGTGCACACTCATTGGAAATACCCTACACTTGGCACAAAGGCCTTGTCTGTTGATACCTCGTCACCAAAAGTTTTCCAAATGTAGGGTCGTTCCAATGAGTGCGCATCACGAGATTACAAGTAGGTTGTCAGCTTTGTGGTTTTGGCTAAAGTAATAATAGCAAGTAGCGTGAGGTCACCAGCCTACACGTACCAATCGTAGAGGTAAAAACTTGGTCCAAGGAGCAAGGGTTGTAAGTCGACGTTCGAAACTCTACATATACGACAGTCTGGGACGAGGAAGAGTTTACGCTGAGAACGAGATGGTGTACGTATTGGTAATGGCTAGTGCATGCGAGCTAGGACCCTGCCAGTGTATACCAGGCCACCCCCGCAACTTAAAAAAAAGGGCCTGGGGACGAGGCTAGTAAGAACCTACCTATGCTGCTTGTAACTAAGATTACAATTGTGATCAGTGCAACTCACTGTGTTAGATCCAGTGATTGTGGACATGTTGGTGAGACTAATCACTGTCAAACAGGAGCCGGTGATACCAAACAATGCTATTGGTATGTAAATACTGTATTGGTTCCATATGCTTGGCGATGTGTTTTGCAGTACTGGTTGGCTCCAGAACCAAAGCCTACAAATATTTCATACATGGTATTTATACGCAAAGATGATATAATCTTACACTGATCCAAACATGAGCATAAGAGATAAGAAGTATGTCACCTGCAGAAAGATGTCAAAATAACGATGTTTACACTAAATGTATACTAGCATTTTGATTTTGATTTGATTTATGTTCACAGGTATACAATGCAAGCAATGGCACTAATATACTGCCTAGTACTAGCGTGGGTAGCATTTACAAAATGGAGACAAAGTTCATACTGTGAAGTTTTGATTTAAATATATGTTTGTTGGGTGCAGTAACAACAGTACGAGACAAGAGTAAGGCAAAACAGTGTACATTGTAAGTAGAAGTTTAATCATAATTATTCTATACACATGGGCTGCTATGGTCCAAATTAAAGAGGAAAAGTTTCATAATCGCTTGCTACCAGTTGCCTAAAAAAAGTTTGTATGATGCAAGAACACCAGAAAAGTAATTGACTCTAGAAAGATATGCACAATGCTACTTCTATAAACATTCTTGAGCAACAATATTGATATTGAGTTGTCATATAGAGTTTATTACATATTATAATTATGTATTCAACATTTGATTATAATCCTATTAAAATAATTTGGCAAACTTTACTACATGAAGCATTAGTATTAGTAAGAAGTTTATTTATGGGCATAAGTTTCTTAATTGTGCAGTCTAATTTTGAACTACTCACAATTTAAAAGGTTCATAATTAACACTGTCAGCCATTGTTGAATGCTGCTTGCTGTACATTAGCAGGCTGTGCACATAAATGCAACATTGTTGTGGATTTTTTGTTTAGACATCAGTGTAAATGAGTGTAATGTAAGTGAAACAAATATATCACTATGGGCTTCATGACACAAAATCTGGGATGATATTAAATTGTACATACTGATGCACTTGAATATATTAAAGCTCACCTCGTCACCTAGTCTTTTGCTAGTCTTTTGCACTAAGAATGCAGCAACGGATGCAAATATATTCCAAACCAGTGGTCCTATTGCTATACTTGTCTAGTGAAAGTGAGAATATTGAACACATGGCATTATATGTGCATTTACTTACCTTAGGCATATGTAAACTATCAAGAAGATAGAATGGAAGATACATTTGTGTAATAAAAGTGATGATCCTTGCAGTTGTAAAACTGCAGATGGCCTGAATTAAGAAATGCAACAACAGTACTAACAAATATTTTATAACCTGTACCATAAATATTATGCTTGGATATCTTCTTCATTGGGAAATAAATTGGCTCATGCTGGCATTAAGGCTGCATGCTAAGCAACAATGACTCAATCTCCCATGCAGTCGGATGTAGACTCTTAGGCCAATAGTAAAATGGTTAGAATGAGCAAAATTATTTGCAGACCAACTGTCTGACTTGCAAATACTTCTGCTGCGTGCCATTTAGTCAGGTTTTATTGGATGAAGCCCCCAATTTTTGTATTATTTTCAATAGTTAACAGTATGTGGAAGTTAAATAAATGTTACACCAACCATGTGGGAAAATACTAACAATCGTGAATTGTTGATAAATACTTTTAACTGCAAGAACTTAAGCAATTAAGAACATTTCAATGATTTTTAATGAGTGGCTATGGCTATTGTGGTATATGGGTAGTTTTACAGGATTTGTGCTGTACCATGGATTATGTTTTAAAGTGTCACTAGTGTCCAACATCCAGAATTATCAAGGATAGGTGAGCATTTTCTTGAGCGCTTTCAAACTAGAAGACAAAAAGGTAACTAATTTTGCTGTTTATCCACTGTGCCATAAAGCCTAAGGATTTAAGAAAAGGAAATTGGTTATAGTGTTCTCTTGTCCAGTTTCATTCTCATTGTACTTCATTGTTGTATTCATCTTTGGGACATTGGATAAGAGTACCTTTGGGGATCAAATTCGACTAGAAGACCACCTCTTTTGCTAATGCTCCATCATAAAACTCTTACTGTAGTGTTGCATAATCTTGTTATATACAAAAGTATTAACAAGAATGGTGGTAGCATACAATATTTAAAGCTGGGTGCAAAAATTAATGAAGTCAGGTGTAAGGGAAAATTAAATCATCCTTGCATAAGATGTATTGTCCAACAAAAATGCTAAAATGTAGTAGGATTTCATTTTTCCTTTCAAACATTTGTTTACATCTTCCAATCCTATATTAACATAATAATTTTTGTATCAATGCAACAAAAAGTTATGAAACCAAGTTATATTATTTCGAGAAAGAAAGGAAATAAGACATTTGAATGATAAATTATTTAGCTATATGTGATGGTTTGGTACACTAATATCCCCAACTTTTTTTTCTGCTAGAGAATCATTTTTTACTTTCGTACTAATTACAATAACAAAGACAAAAGTCAGATTTCCACAACTTCACACACTAAAACACATGGAAATGAATAATGACAACTCACAAGGTACAACATTGGCTTTTTAAACAATTTAAAGTGTGTAATTCTTCCAACTAATGGTGTTTCTTTGATCCAGATTTGAAAAGGTATTGTGAATACAAATCCGAGCAATGCCATAATTAGGGCCATCACCTAAAAGCCATTTGATACAATAAAATAAAAGTAACAATTCAATTCATGAATGACATTCCTCTTGCACTTGGAATCATCATCATTCCAGTTGTTGATGTACAGGGTCAAATAAACTTATAATAATCACACTTACCCAAAACACTGTTTTGTGAGATGGAGTAATGTTAGTAACATCGGATGTTTGATTGAGTGCAATAAGTAGAATCCAAAAGACAATGAACACTAATAGTGCTCCGATCGTTGTAAGGCCATACCTGTACATGTACACATTCATTCATGGATGTGAAAAAAGAACATCTAATTTGTTTTCCCCCTTCGAAAACAAATGAAGACATATATTATCTATAGCCACCATATAGCAAGAGGTTGACATTTGTCTGTATAGACAAATGTCAGCCCTATATGGACAATGATATAGACCAACGCCAACCCTCTATGGACAAATATTAACACATGAACCCTCCCACCCACATAAAGGTAATATTGAGTATAATTCATACTGATGGCACCTTCAGGGTAGTTACGCAACTGATACATCAGTTGAAAACATGCAGTCATGCCAAATCAAGCATTTTTTTTTCACTGAAAAACACGTTGTTATTTGTTCGCCCGCTACCAATTAACGCGCTACTAAGTATTTTAGCTTATTGAGATAAAAATGAACAGGACTCGTTTTCTAAAGAGTTATTAGCATGCCCACCCTGCACTTGCGCTCTAAAAAAATCTACCTTTCAGGTACTTCCCACCAGTGGGTGTGGCGTAACATTGGAATGTACCTCGTTCCAGTCGCTGTCTATAATGACGTTTCTGAATTAATCGAAATGAAAACCTAGCATAAGCCCAGCCATATGCATACTTCTCGAGCACCAATAAGGCGGACTAATTAGAGGATGAAGCTATTGGATGTTATTTGATCTCTGTTTGAATCACGCGGTGAAAGACCTTATTCGACCCCGTCACCCAAATATGAATATATTCTTGTGTTAGTTGGGCTTAGCCCGACCTTCGCGTATTGGTGGAAGGTCGGGTATCAAGCCTATACCTGGATTTGTACCTGCTGTGGGCTATTAACACCTGATAATTACGCTTGCATGCTTGGACTAGAGTTAGAGTGCGTTACCGACGCGCCTAAGGAGTTGGGCTACCCAGAGATGAAACCAGAGCAACTTGAAGTAGCTGCTACTTTAATTGAGGGCAGAAATGTTTTTCCAGTTCTGCCTACTGGCTTTGGCAACAGTTTATGTTACACTTGCTTGCCACTAGCGTTTGGTAAATTTACAGAACTGAAAAAACATCTCTGCCCTCAATTGAAAGTAGCAGCTACTTCAAGTTGCTCTAGTTTCATCTCTGGGTAGCCCAACTCCTTAGCCGCGTCGGTAACGCACTCTAACTCTCTCCATAGTCCAAGCACGCACGCGTAATTATCCCTCAATCAACAGTCAGGGCTGACTTGTCAGGTGTTAATAGCCCACATACGCTATCAGATGGGTACAAATCCAGGTAAAGGCTTGATACCCGACCTTCCGCCAATACGCGAAGGTCGGGCTACGCCCAACTATTCTTGTGTGACATGCATGTGACATAATTGGAAAGGCGTCGCCGTTAATGAGATACACGAACTGTCGGATTCGTTTAAGCAGCTTGATACGGTGGGAAAGTTACGCTATAAAGAGAAGCTTGGTATGCTAGGGGTAACCACAGATCCATACAGTACTTCAAGAGGCGTTTGGCCGGCCCGCTAAGTGTTTTCTTCGAGGCATATCACATTTGTACCATCGTAGATCCCTTGTTCCCTTCCTTTTTACACCACCATTGCCTTCAAATCCTATATACCACTAACTTTCTCAGAGAGAATGTTTTTTATATCTTGTTCATATTGCGGTCGAATAAGGTCTATAGCAATTAACGCCACGCGCTATTGATCTCTACAGACATACACACTCATGATCAGACAGTTCATACACTCATCAATACAACTGATTCCGTTAAGAGCTATAGTATAACTGACCTCAGCCAAAATAAACATCACAAACGAGCATATCTTCATGTTGTTTCCCTGTTTGCATCCGGTTGTGCAACAAGTCAGCAAGCAGTACATGTGTTATAGCTACTAAAGTGCGTCATCAGGACCTACGTTAGTATCAGGACCTACGTTAGTAGGTCCTATGTAGGATTTGAAGTGTGATGAATACGATTAGCAAAATACCCGCTTCCACTTTTGCCGACGTGCCGTAGAATCAGTTGCACTTTTGCGAGCGTATTTGGAGATAGCCGTCCAGTACCTACAATAGTAAAACTGCCGACGCTTAGGAAGCTCGGACAACAGCAGACCTGCCCAAACTCCGCGTGACACGGCTGTTTCAAGCTGGACATTAGGTTGTTAATTAGAACACATTCGAACATTACGGTATTTTGGTGTTTGGGATCCTGAAGGAGCTAATTATTTTGTGGTTTACGTTACAAGGCTCTTTTTGCCACTACAAATTCAATACACACAACCATTATAATTTTCAGCTGTTCCACAACCAATTTCGTACTTAAAAAAAATAGTACGCACAGTCAAAGTAAGTTCTCTTTTGCCCTATAATTGCCGCGCACGTGACTACTGAAGGCACACCTCGTATTGTTTTTATTAAGTGCTCAAGCGGCAACCGATTTTTCTCGAAACGCCCCAAGCAAATGGTTTTACACAGTGCCAAATCAAAATTATCCACAGGGTGTATTCAACCCGGTGTACGCGTGTTTTACTGTAGTGGAGGATACGCGGTGTATACTTCGAATGCATAACGAGCGTATATCTACTCTGTTACTCTTGCTATACACAATAGCTGTATAACGCACGATGCACATCGTGTATAACGTGAGTTTACATTCTGCATACACTTGTTATACACAACGATTGTATAACGCGTGAGACATTAAGCGGAAAACGAGTGTACGCACGCATACAGGTGTGAAATATGCGATGATCACTATGAAATCACGTGGATCGATCACGCGGTGGCAGCTGGCAACTTCCATTCATTTACAGCGGTCATCAAAGAAGCTAAGATGTCAGTATCGATTCGCTGGACTAGCTGCTAGTGCAATGGACTCATCGAAGTATTTGTACTTGTGTGGGCCGGTATAATGATTGGTAAGTAAGATAAGATATTGTATATTGACCGTTGTATTTCGTGCTTTGTAGCGTGGAAAACTGCGGTATAGAGCTTACACCCGATATATAGAAGATAGTGCACCGGTAAGACAAAGGTTTGGATCCTTTATTGTTACAGGCTGTTTCACGCATGTGCATGCGCGATTTAATACATCAATGTGTATTTGCAGGATGAAATCGTAAGTCATTGCTGCAGAAGGTTTAAACAGCAAACAGTAAGTCGCTTACAGAGTGAAGTTAAACAAACTGCCCCATGCAGCAGCATTCACAATCCGCTCTCAGCAAATTAAAGAGGACGGACAAAACAGCAAATCAACATGGTATGGCAAGATTTATTTGTATAGGCATGCAGCTACGTTAACATCTTTTCTTTCATCTAGCATCTCTGACCGGGGAGCATATATGAACAACATAAGAGGCGGCGAAGGCAAACATGCAGGAAGCAAGCAGCCAAGCGGGCACAAAGAGGAGTACAGAAAGAAAAAAAGAAGATACATTTGGCAACGTTCATGCAGCCACTTTGACTGAGCTGGAAAAGACTGAGAACTTCTATCTTTTATATACCTGATTTCATCTGTACTGTATTCGTTTCGATATCACACAAGATAACTTGCAATATTAATAATGGTTATGGGACAATATGCGGTGATAAACGGAAGGCATGCCTGTGCTCAAGCATTACGGAGTTATACTGGTTGATTATAGCCTGCACTGTACCAAAAAAAGGCTTGTTATCCACCCGTTATATGCGCGTTTACTCATGGTATCCTCGCGTCATACGCGGTTGTATACATAGTGCTATCCACCAACATTACACCCGATCGGATGTCAGTCTCCTTCCACACGTTATCCACCGGTGTAAGCAGCATGTTTAGATTCACGTAAAACGCGTGTATACAAGCAGTATACACGCATTATACATAGCTGGAAAACAACGTTTTGGCACTGTGTTAAAACCTACTCCTACTCAAAGAGCAATCATTTTACATCACCTTTGCGTTTAGTGCATGCTGGGGCTTATTTTCTGGTGAAAGAACAACACGGTTAGACGGGACCATGTAACTAATGAATAATGCACGTCGCCACACCCATAATATGGGTGTGGCGATATGTATAAATTTCATACTTGACGACAATGGGAAACACGTAATTCCATGTCTAGTAGTTCTGTCAGCAGGGCCGGTGAGAGCCGTAGTGAGGCCCGGGGTAACATATCGTTTGGAGGCCCCGTAAGCCCTGAAAATACGAGCGAGGGGGGGGGGGGGGGGGGGGGGGGGGGGGGGGGTTACCCCTTGAGATTGGCCAAATACGAGTTTTTATACATCTGTACATAGTACATGTACGTTTAAACTGCATACCACTGTTTAGCCATAAAACAATACAATTTTGGACCCTATTATACCTTGGGGCCCGGGGTAGGTAACCACGCTTACCCATATACAATCATGAATGCAGGCTTTGTGCTGATGTGGGAACAGCTACAGAGCACACAACCATTTCAATTAGTTGTTAGGAGTTGTACAGGACATATGGCAGTAGTGTGGCTAACAAAGTACAGAGACATTGTGCAAGAGCACTACAGTTGGGCGTAGCCCGACTCGAAGGTCGGGCTACGCCCGACTAGAACTCTACTTGAGTGTGTTTTGTACCAGACTGAAGTCTAAGGGGCCAGAAAAGCTAAGCCGAAAACAAAAAGGTGTGTGATTTTTGTTTTCCACGTATACTAGTATGTGTGTTTCGCACATGTGCATTATGAAAGGACCACTCGCTACGTAAAAAATCTGCCATATTCAAAGCGTTAGCACGACGCGCAGAAAATAAGCCCCGTTACACCCTAAACAGAACCAAATACAGCCGTCTATTGAGTACACGTTTCTAAAAGAGTTTTTCTGTTGGCTTGGGGGGTTTCTCAAAAAAGCCTATTGACACGAACAACTCAAAATAAAGCGCATGTAGTCTTGGCCCTCTCTTCTCGCGTATGTAAATACAACAAAGACAAAACTTATACTCTTTTAGTCCTCGAAGGATGCCTGACCGAAATATCAACTCATGCACAGCGAGCGTACGTTGTACGGATAAAGAAGGATAAGCCACTGTCCTGTGCCATGCGGTAATGAGGGTTTGGTTGCCTGTCTCCATGTAGGGAATGGGGACGAGACCTGTTGTCCAACTTTTCAATGGAATGAAACAGCCGTGGTGAGACGGAAGGAGCCCCCCTCGGTTTTTCCAGCTAATTAGACTGGTTTATAACTAGCACAATGGTTTCTAATGAAGCTAGAACTGAATATAAAACATCTTTGCCCTCATCCCATACTGGAAAATGTGCGGGGGGCTACTTCCGTCTCCCGCGAAATGCGTGGGAGTTGGCAGGTCTGCAACAGAGAAACGCTCACTCGTTCCCACACTCGAACCTAGAAAAAAGTTTCTCCTTCCCATATCGAGAAATTGGCGGTCAAAAGGATTACGCGGTATTCGGTCATTGCGTAATTCAATGTCCATAGAAAATGTATGGACGCATTCAGAAAACTGCAGCTACCTGCAGAAAAAAATCAAATATTGACTACCTGCTCTCGGATTTGCAATGTGGGGACCAGTTGACATATTTTGTGTAGTTTTTCGCAACTTAAGTACCTATATCCGCACTTCCACATTAATTATGCAAGGTTTCCAATATCCATTCATGTTTATCTCATTTCCTTATTCAGGCATCAATAGTTTCCAAACCAAATGAAATTCTCCTTACCTGCTCGCGGATTACATGAGAGTAATCAATCCCCGTATTTATCATAATTTTTTCAGAGCTTAGGGCCTTCAAATCGCGCTTCCCTTGAATGGTTAGTGAGATACAAAACGCATAATATCACGTGCTACTCTTTCGTCAGTTAGCCGTGCCCAGACCGAGCTGTTTTGTAAGTACATGTAGTTAATAATAATATGTACATGTACGTATTGACGTCTATAACTACTACCCCACCCACCACTATAATGTACACAACAACTTAACATGCATGCGATTTAAAAATAACTTATTAGCCGCTATTTACTGGGCCTGCTCATCGCTTTTGGTTCGGATGATTTCGAACAGTACGAAGACGACGATATCGAAGATCAATCCCACGAGGATAGGACAGACCTGGAAGTCTGCATGTGGACTCTATGGCTATGGAATACTGGGTATTACGGTATATGGAGTACCTCACAGCTAACAGCTACAGTACACTGAGTACAGTATGGAGTGGACCCTATAGTGACATATGGCAGACAACGCTATGGAATAGCCGACAGCTAGCAAACAAATACCGTACTAGTGCGGTGTGGACCAATAAGCTATGGAACTAATGTTGCTTGTTCAGCTATGGACTGGATTCTATGGCAGAACTGAAGCCTACTACCCCACAGGTCACAGCTAACTGCTACGCTAACGGAGGTACGGGAGTGCACGGACCCTATTGCAGACAGCTACGGCAGGCAGCTACGGAATACCCCATGTATGGTCGAATGGAGTAGACTCTATGGCAATAAGCGATGCATGGAGAATCACACAGTTAACAGCTATGAACTCAAATCTATGGCAGACACGTGCACCTAACAGCTACAGTGTATGGAGTTGGAGTGGTCCCTATGGCAAGTACCCCATATAGCAAGCACCAATCCTATGGCAGATACCTCACAGCGGCCAGTGTGTGTGTGTGTGTGAGCATGTTGTGAGTGTGTGTGATTGTGTATGTGATTGTGTGTGTGAGCATGTGTGAGTGTGTATGCGTGACTGTGTTTGCGTGTTGTTGTGTGAGTGGCTATTAATCCTCTCTCCCCCTCTCTCTGTGCATGTATGTCAGTATGTGCATGTATATGTATGCTAAGAATCAGTTCCTGTGTGTTGTTGTGTTAAGGTCGGCATACACGGCCCGGGCGACTTCTAGTCGATTTGTCGCATGCAACTCAAATGAATATGGACAAATGTTCCGCAACCCATCAGTAAACTAAACAATTACGGAACTTTTACCCTATATTCAATTGAGTTGCATGCGACAAATCGACAGGTAGTCGCCGTGTGTATGCTGACCTTTACCTTGTGCATACGCACATGAAAGTAATAGGCTAGTTTTGATGACATTCTGCCTTGTTTTCCACAGTACACAGCTCAAACTCCAGCTATCAATGCTCACCAATGGTAAGCTTAGCTTTGCAGGGTTGGCCTATTTACCCACTCCCCCCTCCCTCCCTCCCTCCCTCCCTCCCTCCCTCCCTCCCTCCCTCCCTCCCTCCCTCCCTCCCTCCCTTGCCTCTTCCCTCCTTCCATGATCCTCTCCTTCCACTTTCCTTCATCAGAGGAGGCTCAGAGTGTTCAGTGACAAAGATAAGGACAAACTCAGCAAGGTGACCCATACATACCAGTCTGAGAGGAAGGCATGACATGGAGGTGGAGATGGAGACAGAACAGAACAGGGACCAGCGGGGAATCATGGAGAAGGCACAGAATTTGAACCAGGTCTGGGCACTGGGCACCACTTGCAGTAACCCTTTATAGGCCAGTCAGATACAGTGATAAATTAGCCCCTTAGTGACACCAGTTTTAACCCTGTAAAGACACCAATATCAGCATTATTCTCCAGAATAAATTTTTATTTGTATATCTACAGTGTCTAGTTGCCATGGTGATTCATGTCCTCCTACTATGCTGCAAAACTCATAGTCTGTTGTATGATGATTAATTAATATTGTTTGTTTTCCATATACATGTATAGTATGGAGGACAACATATACAGAGGACACAACTACACCGAGTACTTCGAGGCCGCAAAGGGAGGGAGACCTCACAAGGGAGTGCAGCCAGCAGGTGGGTGTGGTCAAGGGAGGTGGTAGCAGATGTGATGAGGCCAAATATTGTGGCATACAATTGTATGATTCCATGAGTGTTGTGATGTGTTTGTCTGTGTATTTGTGTGTGTGTGTGTGTGTGTGTGTATGTGTGTCTGCAATGTATGGTAGCAAGCACACGATGCATGAACATGAACTGCACAGAAAATGTCACACACTTCAAAAGGAGCCCACCTTAAAGGGCACACTTTAAAAGAGCACACGATAAAGGGCACACTTTAAAAGGAGCACACCTTAGAGGGCACACTTTAAAAGGAGCACACCTTAAAGGGCACACTTTAGGAAGGCAGCGTGGAGGAGAGGCAGGAAGGTTCACCTTGTGTACGTTGTGGATGGCCTGGTTATGGGTTAGTCCTCCACCTCTATCTTTGGTCCCCATGCCAAATGCTGCTGGAGTAAAACGTGGCGTTTGAGTGCATGTTACTTGCTGCCTCCCTCCGTGCCCTGGAAAAGTGTTAGAGGTCTGCGTTTAAGGAGGTATGGACTCAAGGTGTTTAGCTGGTCTGGTGTGTATATGGGTGCTGATCGGAGATGGTCCAAGGCCCTAGAACTGAATACTACTCCCATCACAAGTTCAGCTGCTGCAGTTTTTCTCTTCGCTGGGAGCATTGGATTTGGCCTGAAGCTTTCTGCTCACCATCGGTTGGGAGTCTTCAGCTCCACTATGTCTGCATGCGGCAGCACTCTTATCTACAGTCCTCTTGAGTGAATCACCTATACCTTGGCCAATGATTGGCAGGTTGAGTCTCACTAGGGGACCATTTACACAACAAGCTCCGTGCGCTTACCTTGGCAACAGGATATTCTTCAAGGTGTTACCATTAGGCTGGTGTAATCTCATAACCCCCGTCAGCATTTGTGCATGTTCCCTGACAGGGTATGGTTAGCTGCTGCGGGGAGGCAAACCAATGGGTGGCCCCTACAAATTCATGCCTTATCAATGCCAACAGGCTTGGGGTCGGGGCTGTCCCTAGAAAGGCCACCCCCTCTGGGCACTCCAGGGTCTTACCCTGGCTCCCCCAAGCCATATCCCATGCTGGGCACCTACCAAGTCAGGTTGGGGTGCGGTTTGCGACCCACCACAGGTCCCAGTTCCGGGTTGCTTGACATGGGAGTTGGAGAATCGAGCCCAGCACTTGCCAAACCCTTGCTAGGTGCGTGCAGTCACATGGGGGTGTAGTTAAGGGGGGTGGTTTTCAGGAGCTGGTCCTATATCCTGCCCGGGCCGCCCCAGCGTAGCCCATTAAATGTTGTCGCATGTGTTCCAGTTTTTCTAGAGCACTGTTGAACATGCTTATATGTATGTCATTAAATTGCAGGCATATCACTCTTCTAACTTGTACAGGTTGACAAGTTTCTAAAACGCGTTCCCCCGAGAAGTTATAAAGCGGCACACTCGTCGGGGAATCGCTTTTTAGAAACTCTTCATCCTGTACAAGTTAGAAGAGTGATATGCCTGCAATTTAATGACATATGCATGTTCAACAGTGCTCTAGAGAAACTGGAACACTTGCAAAAACATATCACGCATGAATTTGGAACATGTCATGCCAAGATTTTTTCGTAGGGGATCCATTGCGGGATAATGTGCAGACAGCATTCTACATGTAGGTGCCATTTTTCCCTCCCCTAGGAAAGGTCCCCTGTACTGTTCGTTGGGACTATATCCACCTGACATCTGCAAAGACTACAAGGAGGCAGGCTACTGCGGCTTTGGAGGTAGGTGTGTGCTGGTGTGTGTGGTGTGTGCTGGCATGTTCCCATACACTACACCAGCCTATATGCCATACACCAGCCTATATGCCATACACCAGCCTATACACCATACACCAGCCTATACACCATACACCAGCCTGTACACAATACACCAGCCTATACACCATACACCAGCCTATACACCATACATGTACACCAGCCTATATACCATACACCAGCCTATACACCATACACCAACCTATACACCATACACCAGCCTATACACCGTACACCAGCCTATACACCATACTCCAGCCTATACACCGTACACCAGCCTATACACCATACACCAGCCTATACACCATACATGTACTCCAGCCTATACACCATACACCAACACCAGCCTATACACCATACACCAGCCTATACACCATACACCAGCCTATACATCGTACACCAGCCTATACACCATACACCAGCCTATACATCATACACCAGCCTATACACCATACACTAGCCTATACACCATACACCAGCCTATACACCAAACACCAGCCTATAAACCATACACCAGCCTATATACCATACACCAGCCTATATACCATACACCAGCCTATACACCATACACCAGCCTATACATCATACACCAGCCTATACACATCAGCCTATACATCATACTTAAAAAACCAGCCCATACACGTTCCTACATGTACATGTACCAGAATACTGAAGGCTTTTGTCATACATGTACCTACTCTTAATCCTAAGATCTGCCCATGGTTTGTGCTGTGAATATAATAAACTTGAAAGGGGAACCCACAACCTTATCTGATGGTTAGAGGCCCATGTCACGGTTGTTCTGCATTGGCAATAGGTTTGATATTTAGAACAACCAATAAAATTTGCGGTACTTGCTCCAATATGGCGGCTTCAGAGCTCATTAACTTTCAAGCACAAACCTTCCACATCTGGCACATACAGTACAGACAAACAGGCCATCGGTAGTTAGGTAAACGTATGTACTATCTTCAATATATTAAACGCATGTGTACGCTGTTACAGCGTCGATGCACTACGCGTTGCGCAACCGAAGGCTTTTATTGGGCACGATCGGTTGTATTGTTATCTGGCTTTCGTTCTCCGATTCCTCCCTTATAAGTGCCCTTCGAAATAATACAGGAATGAGAGCATTCACTGGTAAGTTGAAATATTCTTTTATCTTTAGGTGCCATATTTTCCACATGTGAGGATGGCACGAACAACGTACCACACCAAGTCATGAATAATGCTCATTCATGCCATATTGTGTAAAAGGTATGTGGATGCAGGCTACAAAAAGCTCTTAAAGCTAAGGGCAAAACAGGGCAACGAAAGCCACAAATATTCGTCCGCTCCTATCTTCGATATTGACGTTGCAAGTGATGCTGTTGAGATCCACCCCCAGATATTTTGCATTAATTGTCATTGTTAGGGCAAAGGGGTGTCAAACCCCATACAAGTGCAGACACACATACTGGATACGTGTAAAGTATGTTTATAACTCTCCAATATACATGTATGTACATGTGCCAAAATAAGTAGGTGTTCAAGCCTTTCTGTACACTTAGATGGCAAGGCACTTTTAAGCCTGAATGGCCATAATGCTACACTAGCCTAGCACCCCCACCAGTTGTATAGCAAGGCATCCATGCATACCCAGCCTTGGCACATGTATAAGTAATATTTACATCAGTGATGTACATGCATGCTGATGTATCCAATTTGTATAGCTGTGCTGCAGCAGCCAATCCAGCTGCCATGTCACATGTGTGTGTAAGCAGTGCATCTCAGCACATAACCAAGTGCCCCTGTTGTTATGACTTGGCCTGTCTACAGAACAGTGCAGTGAAACTACCTACAGATATGGTAAACACACTTCTTGGGGATGTCATGGTGTGCTGTACATTGTGTGGGCAAGGTATCGGAGCTGGTGACTATGAACTACAACAACCATATGGTTGATTGGATTCACTACCACAATGTGGTTGAGGATTGATGGGTGAACACTTTACAGGGTCAATTCACTCCAAGTTTAACAACCTAAAATTAAATCAGTACATGACCCAGTTGAAAGGAACATTACCTCTCTGTATCACACAAAAATCTATTGTGCCACCCCACCACAGAAGAAACGTAAAGAAACTAAGCAGAATATAAATAATAAAAAAAACACTTGATTTCCTATAGATTGTTTATCTATAAAATGGCATCAACTGCGCATTATAAAGCGAATATTCAGAAGGCAAATGCTTAAAGTAGAAAATATGGCACCCGTTAAACTAACAAAGAAACGTTCCAAAAACTTACGTCCGTTGTTGGTTTCAAATTTCAGGTGACTTTATCAGGGCGGAATCGTCAAAAAAACGGTCACCTCTCGTCCCTAGTCACAAAACACGCACCGACAACTCGCGCTTGGATATAACGTTCTGTACGACGGCATAACACATGCTTTATATCGTTGATACCATCATTTCTCCTATATTTCATGGTGAAATAATCGAGGCTCAACGTCTACAGGGCTCCAAATGACCCTTTTTGTGGACATGTTTTAGTTGCTATGGGCGTAATGAGTTCAGTTGCTAGGTACTTATTATTCATACGGTGAGGGCCTATTGTCCAATTTTGTACGTATTGTAACAACCGTGATGTAGTGCTGCTACCTTGCCTGCCCTGAAGCTACATGTAGACCTACCTCCTACATGGACCTACATAGGCCTACCCTGCGGACCTACATAGGCTTACCCTGCATGAACCCTACATGGACCTACATAGGCCTACCCTGCATGAACCCCTACATGAACATGAACCTCTACATGGACCTACATAGGCCTACCCTACATGGACCTACATAGACTTACATGTACCTACCTTAGTTCTGAAAATGACTTGTGTCTTTTGTCTACATGTATTCTCTTCAAACTACATGTACATGTACATGGACATGTAACAGCTGCCCTTCTGTGCTGTGAATATAATTAAACATGAAAGGAACCCACAACCTTATCTGATGTTAGACTTAAAATAAACATACCCTGTGCATGTACCTATGTAGGCCTATCCTGGACTTATATGTACCTACCTAAGACTACCATATCTACATTAGGCCTAAGACCTACATGTACATGTGTACATCTATCTAACTACTGGCATGTACTTATGTACATGTAGGACTACCGTGGACCTACATGAATTTGGTTTTACCTGAGGGCGCACGAAAACTGGGGGGGTGGGGGGGTGGGGGGGAGGAGGGGATGCAGTCGAAGGGGCACATTTGTACATGCCCTGTTCTGCTCCACTGCTTTGGTGACATTTGTCAGCAAGTATTCGGACTTTTTTACATATGACGCAACACGTAATCTACTCGCAGGTATATGTAGTCATGAATGGAAGCGTGTGGCTGGGGGGGGGGGGGGGGCAATTGCTGCCAGAGGGGTGGCATTTCATATGCCATGGGGAGGGGGGGGGGGGGGCAGCTAGCCCCCACCCCCAAGGCTATGCTTGATCTGGGGCTGCATGGTACCTACTTAGACTTATCGTGAGTACTGAAGGTTAAGAAGTGTTCATGTGTCTTTCCTCTTCACCTCCGTACCACCTACACTGTACTCCTTTCTATTTGTAAATGACCTTAGGTCAGTATAGTTTTAATTCACCCAAGCACTGTAGAAACCATACAGAGAAGTTACATGTATAAGTCATACAAACCACACACTGTGTGCAGAATGTGTGTGTGTGTGTGTGTGGGGGGGGGGGGGGTAATGACAGGGGCCTGTTGGGCAAGCACTAGTCCTGATGCCTTGGTTGAGCTTTGCATTGGACCTAATGGGAGGGGATGGAGTGTGGTTTGTGCATGATGCTGAGGGCTTTGGTTTTATGGTAGGGGCATTTGTTCTGATGCATAACCATCACTTTTTTCCTCTAGGTTTCAATATCAGGAGCTGTTCATTTGTTTAAATGTCTGTTTGCAACTGTTTCCATGGAGATGTGCTACCATAAAGTATCTATGATGCTACTTAGGCACTTATCTTTTTTGTTTTTTATTGTTTGGTGCTCATCATATGACACTAGACTTGCTTGTAGCTGTGATAGCCATCCGATGAGGAAGAAGAGCAGCAGGGTCTTTGTGGTATATGCGAAAGTGATCAATTATTTAAAAAATTGTCAATTTGTAAACGTAACTCAGTGATGGGGAAGGGCAGCATGACCCGTCGACCTGATCACTACGGTAAATGTATTAACCTATAAGAAGTTCGATATCTTGACATGAAATAAAAGTTTAAGATACGGGTTCGAGCTTGCCAATGTGTTCAGCTCTATAGAAACGCCCACGCTGCCGGTCCGCCCATCGTTTACATCTCCCATATCACATTGACTACGAAAGGGGCTAAGAGAAACTATAAATGTACTAGCATATATCATAGGAAGTATCGCTTTCATTATCTCTGCTTTTACGATATGTTGCCCGCGCGATGATCGAGGCTTCGAATTGCCGCATAGAAAGGTGGCATAAAAAGTGCTGGTGGCGTGACGTGCACAACGGACGCTGCACCAATATTGAAAGAATGGGTAAATATGCATGGCGGAGCATATATGATTGACATGTTGGGACTCGGTCTCCTGTCGTGAACTACTAGTAATTGCGGACCGGCCACTTTGGACGAAGCCGACATCATCCCTATGGCTTTCGGTCATCTGTTACCAGTGTCGTTGTTGCGGTGTTGTGGTGGATAACCATGAAATAAGAAGGGTGCTTAAAGCGGGTGACATTATGGAGTGCTTGCAGGAGCTAAGTGGAACTATAACTGATACCACAGTATTTACAACAGATGGAAGACAGGTGGGAAAAGGGCTGCAAAAGCCTTATATATGCAAGCAGTGTTACAATGAATTGGAAAAAATTGTAAAATTGAGAGCAAAAGTTGTTGAACTTGAATCTGAATTTAAGCATAAACTGATGGCATTTTACCACCAAAATATCATTGACACCGAAATGCCGTGTAGTAGTCGAAGTCCAGACGTATTGGAGACAAGCCATTCACAGTCCTTGGCGTTGGCAAGAGCGGATGAAAAATCTCCATCCGTAATTGTAAGTTAAATATACGCGTGTACTGTATACACTCGTAATAAATGATGTATATCATATACGGAACAGGTTTTTGTGAATTACAAAGCACGAAAGCATAGGCATGTCCTTCATGGCATATCAAAAAGATTGACGAAGTCATTAGTTAGAGGAGAGAGAGATCGTGTTTTAAACAGATTGTTGCAAAATGAAAATGTGGTGCTGAAAAGATTGGTGTAGCAATGAAAAAGGAAATTAAGTTGCTTTGCTCAAACCAATTAAGTTCAATCATACGGGAAAATTCTAAGACAGCATTACAATTCTTTTCATGGGAAACCATTGTCTTGGAATTACAAAATGTGGCACCATTACTTGTCATTATGCTTAAGCACTGCCTGAGTACTGTTCCCACTGAGAGATTGAACCATATATTGTGTGTTTGTGCATGCATCTTGGTGAGGAGTAGGAATAACAAAATGAACATAGTAGCATATTATTTTGCTACATGCATGTATGCATCCTCACATGTTCTTCTTGACTTCAATCTGGGAGCAAATATCAGTAACACATCTATTGTTAGAGTGGGAAGGTGTATAGGTCCAATAACCAAGGTCACAGAGAGATTTGATAGTGAAACAACATCACTCCAACACTTTCCTCTCATTCTGCTGCATCAATACAGAAGGATTTAGCTACAATTTTAGAAGAGTTAAATAAAAATAAAGTATTTGAAATTCATGAAGGACGATCATACAAGTCATTCCCAACAATGACAAACAAAGTTTTTATGAAAATGAATACTGATGGACTGTTTACATGGATATTATCAAACATACAAATATAAAAATGAACATCAATCTACACATGTACTTGCAGGCACAGTTATCACATTTACAGCATCTTGAACACATGTCACAACAAGTACAACCAGTGACTGACGGGTTAAATAAACCTACATCACAGAAATCAGCAAATAACAATTTTCGTCTACATAATAACACATTTGTACAGTAGCTCATCATATCACTGTGTGTGTGTTTTCTGTCATTCAATGAAAAATAAAGAGTTGCCCTGGATTGTTTGTCATCACGCCCTGCTCTTCCAGTTTGCTGCACATAGCTCTCTATGTCTTCTGCTGGTCCCCAATGTAATACATTGTGCACATTAGGGCAATCTATGCCCATTCCAAATGCTGTGGTAGCTCTTATTACTCTTAATGTACTATCAGGGTTTGCAAAGGCTGACACAATCTTTTCTTTGATGCAATTTTCTGTACACTTAGTGTACATATCTACCAATCTATACATGACTAAATTTGGTTTTCCAATAGGAAATGTAAATGATTCACCTAAAACCTTTACAAATTCCTCATACATTGAAGCAACTTCCAAATGCTTACGGCAGTATATAATTGTCCTACATGACTTATCACCATACTCAAGTAGTTCTTTAGCTATCTGTTGAACAACAACATTTATAGATGGTTTCTCAATTACAGAGTAAGTAATGTTTGTCTTTGTAGGAGGAACGTAAACAATGACAGGATCTTCCATACAAAGGCGACTAATGACTACCTTTCTTGTTGTATTAGTTGCAGTTGCAGTTAAAGCCATAATTCTAACGCCTGACGGTATTATGCTCCTTATGTCTCTTATTCGTGAAAACTCAGGCCTAAATAAATCACCCCTGTATAAGCAAGGAACAGATGCAATTACGTGTAAGCATAAATACACAGATCATGGACGTACCACGTTTTTACACAATGAGCCTCGTCAACGACAAGAGCCACTAAATTTTCTCGATACGGGCTTGTGGATAGCATCTGTTTCCATTGCTTGTTTCTTAGCAATGCTTCAGGGCTTATAAACACTAGCTGGTATTCACCTTCCAACACTCTACTGATGACAGAATAGTCTTCCTGTGCTTCCCCAAGAAACTGCGTTGTCAGACCCTTCGAGGTGTACTTGCTAACTTGGTCCATCATTAGAGATACCAACGGCAAAACGCAAACTACAATAGAAGACCGAGGTGTTTTCTTTCTTAGATGGTCGAACACGAAAGGTAGCAAGGCATAGCACAACGTTTTCCCGTACCCCATTGGCAAAATAACGAAGCAGTCATGGCCTCGAACAAAGTTGTGAATAGCCTCCTTCTGTTTGTCCTTCAACGTACTTACTCCCAGTTGATCCATCGCAAAACGTACAGCTGTACAAACATCATCCATTTTCTTATCCAAAGTTATACATCTACTACATTGTACTACTTGTTGACATAGCAACATTCCAGCGGGCTGCGGTCAATTAAAAAGTTCTGGAATTCAAGAACTTTTGTCACCGACTTTTTGCAGTCACTTTCCCAGACCCTAGTTCTAGCGTAGCGGTGATGTAATCCATCCGCAGCTGTGACGTACTAGGGTCTGGGTACGAGACTACTCTGGTCCCAGGTACATTTGTACATCTTATACATGTATATACATGTAAGAGTACAAGTATAAACATTTTTGCAATCGTAGCTATTGAAAAGCTGCAGCTATTGGAGTATTGCGCTAGCAAATCGACATGAGTTTTACAGCTGCCATGTTAAATAGCGGCATTGTGCGAATTCTGTTCAGGTTCAGCTACATGTACCGAAATTTCAGCTTACCTGCCGCTATAATCCTCATTAACTGCCAGCAGTTTAGTTTCTGCGGCATATTTAAAACCATCTTATACAGATTCAGTTTGACTGAAATAGGGAATGAATTTATAAAAGGTTTCAATCGCAGAGCTGCGAAGCTAATTTTGGAACATTTCTGTTAGCCGATTAAAATATATAGCACTTTGATGCATTCAAGCCTGCACTACAGTTTTGTTAATGAAAAGTGATCAAATTTCGTATGGCTTTTGAACATAAAAATCGCACGAATTGCAAAGCTTCTGGGGCTCCGCCCCAGACCCCGATAGGGGAGCTTGCAGCACTCCCCCATACCCCCTAGCTGGGCGGGAGGGGGCCATGCCCCTCCCGCACCCACCCCTCTGTGCCCCTCCCATTTCTGTTACGTAATATAAGCCGCTACACTTTATAAGTCCTTCCTACGCCTCTGCGTAGGACAACTCATCACTATATCGTATACTTTGCAATGACGTCATGCGTGGACCTCTGGAGAGGAACGAGCATCCTATCCGCTCACAAGCATTTCAATTTGAAAACTTCGCACGCATTTTGTAATACTTCAAATGCTGTGCAAATACACAACATTAAATTTAAATTAAAAAAATTAATAGGAACACTTTTTCTACTTCCATTACTGACTTTTAGAGGGGGGGGGGGGGGGTGTTAATGGTTTTTAGTGTGGTATTATATACTTAGTATTTTGAAAAGAAAAAAAAAAAGACTTTATATATTAGTGTAAATTTTGCTGAATACTTTAGCTTATATAAAAAGGGCAAAATCTGCCCACACTATAGCCCCCTATGGGCTTGCATTCTATACAATCCTCTGCACAGATACGTGTAAATGACACATCCATGCAATGTCCCATTAAGAACATGGTCCTTTTAGAGGCTAGGCATTAATTGGAACAGGCTCTTAATGAATGATGACAGGATCTAGCTGTTTACAAACCTCACATGACACAAGCATGACTGCGGGAAATGTGTTGCATATCTGTCTTGACATGTGGCCAAAGTTATGGATGAATGAGTCCCATGCACCGGCAAACAGCACTCTTGCAAATACTACATTAAGGCAGCAAAACAAACAGGTTATACTATTGCCTTTACAACAAGCAGATGCTAATCCACCTCAAGGCATTGACCTCTTGTTGGATCAGCTACAACAAACAGATGCTAATCCACCTCAAGGCATTGACCTCTTGTTGGATCAGCTACAACAAACAGATGCTAATCCACCTCAAGGCATTGACCTCTTGTTGGATCAGCTACAACAAACAGATGCTAATCCTTGACCTCTTGTTCGATCAGCTACAAAAAATCCACCTCAATGCATTGACCTTATGTTGGATCAGCAGAACAATACAACCAAGTCACCAAACAACTGATAATTCACTTACTGTAACCTAAGATACACTCGTTATATCCCCCAAGCTCTCATTTGGGTACAGCTCCTTCCCTGCTCCATGCTTCATGTCACGATCCGATGAACATTCATCGATATCATTCTAACTCTTGGTTCCCAGAATCTGTGAGTACCATATGGCATTAAGTAAACATTGTAAGCATTGTTAAACGTTGTTGAACATAAGCTCGTGCCCCCTTTTATGTACATATACCACATGCCAGTTGAGACACACACCTATTGAGATACACGCATTCCTGCACACTCTGAAGACAAAAGAAAGGCTCCTTCTCACCTGATGTCCATCTCTCGACAATCCTCTGTAGACATCATTTGAAGCACACCTGAGGTCCAGCAGAGGGAAAAGAATCTAGTCTCAGCTACTTATCAAAGTCTAAAGCAAAACAAAATCCCTGTACACTAATATATACCAAATGGTTCTTTCATTAGGGACTTACTACTATAACAATTGAACCTGATATATTTGCTCACAGCAGGTAACATCTAAAAGCACAGAGAGTGGAAAATATGTCTGATAAACTGTAGGACTTTTTAATACCATCAGCTGATATCACTAATGGTATTTGTTGTGTCATGGATATTAGGAACTGTTATTTCATTCCAATGATCTATGAAGAGGAAATTAACTTTATAGTGTAAATGGTATTAAAACTTACTTGATACAATGGTTTGAAGAGCTTTGCTAATCGGTATGTGTGGAAGCTGACCAACATTGCCTTGTAGAATACCTCAATTATCACAAACATTTAAACCATCTTCAACAATAGATGAACACAACAAAACTTTTTCAAAATTGTGTTGGTGTTAACACCGCGTCCGCGAGTAAAGTGGGTAAATTTAAGCCGTTTTTGGGGGAAGTAAAAAAAACTAAAAGGTCCGCTGATGGGTATTTTTGTTTTCAAATATAGTAATGTGAAAGTACAACTCTTGAGACAACATTGGATGCATTTTGTGAGAGATCATTCAGCTCGCTGGATGCTACAAATGCGGCGATATAAAAGGGGTCCATTCCGATGAAACCTTAATTCATAATCATAGAAAAACGGCAATAATCACATTATATAAGCTAAGTTGAACTTTTACACATTTCAATCGATTTTCAGTCGTAAACGATGTGTTTTTTTAACTGTGTGCATGTGTTCTATCGTGTCTAAATAACTCTATACATTTCTGCGTGCATTTTAACTTGGATGCTTTTCACGATGTTTTGCGAGTCTGTATGCACATGTAATTTTAATTATTAGGGAAACCAAGAGCTGCATTGATATAGATGGCTCATGTATGCTTATGAATTTACAGTCAAGAAGGGAAGGGGTGCAAAATAATAGAATGATAAGTGTAGTACTGCAATATGCGTATTTAAAGTGTGTGCATCAAAACTGTGATAGTTGCAGTTCTTATAAATTATAATGCAAACGTAGTGTAAAAGGTTACTCTACTTATTTTACAACCAGTACCCGTGATTTTATTACTAGCGGATCTTTTAGGTTTTTAGTTTTCCCTAAATTTGTACCCACTTAACTCGCGGACGCGGTATTAAGCAGAAGCAGTTTCAAACTTGGTGGCTTATAAAACTTTGCACGAATTAATGAAATACTGTGCAAGTATACAACCTTAAATTTAAAAAATATGCATGGTTGTATACATTCAGATGTAGCAATTTGATGAATACTTTACCATATACAAAAATCTGCCCACACTATAGCCCCCTCCTATGGGCCTGAATTCTACTGATACAATCCTATGCACAGACACGTGTACATTTAAGCAATGACTCACTAATAACATCCTCTGTAGACATCATTAGAAGCACACCTGAGGTCCAGCAGAGGAAGGGGAGGAGTAGCCTCGGTCCCAGACCCATTATCAGAAGTGGATGGCGACTAAATATCACTTTTCGTGACCAAATATATATTAACAATTGCTCAGACATCATGCACAGCTAATTACAGATTATAATTTGCGCTTAATTAAAGGTCAAGACTGTTTCGCTTACCCACTCACCAAAGCCAATCGGTAAGATCTTAAGGGAAAAGAATCCTTTCTCAGTTGCTTATCAAAGTCTTAAGCAAAACAAAACCCCATGACTGTACAGCTAATACATACCAAATGGCTCTTTCATTAGGGACTTACTATTAGAACAATTGAACCTGATATTTCCCTATGAATATTGCTCACAGCAGGTGCACACAGACTGGCAAATATGTCTGATCCTGAGATCTATTCACAGATCACGATTCATGTCCTTTAAATGCTGTTTCACCTGTAGCTATATAGATAGCACCGGCAACTTGTGTGAGATATCACATGAAAAACAGCATGCTCACAATCTGACCAAATTCCAGTCGTGGCAGCCACAAAACCCTCTTTTCACTTAGCAGTGATGCAATCCAATCTGTTGGTTTGGGTTAGGGATAAATTTCCTCCCACGTTCAGATTTCGTGGACATTTTAAATTTTCACCATATATAGAAATTCAGTGGGATTTATCAAAATAAGTTGGCACCGAGTGTTTGCACTAAACAATTGTATACATATGATTAAAGTGTACAGCAGATTGAAACTACCATTTTTTTAAACAAAATCAAAAGCCACTCTTTGACTTGATGTTTTTTCGAAATAAAAAGTGTGAGTATCAGATATCTCTGAGAACGACATTCAGTTAAATGTCAGGACGCCATTTTTTTGCTTTTTAGATGTGAGTGTTGTTTACAGAAGTCACAAGTGGTATTAAGTAATATTTGGTGATTTTGTTTAAAAAAATGGTAGAGTTTCAATCTGCAAGTGACCTGAATTCCGTAATGCATGTTATAAATACATTTTGTTTATAACCCTTTAATCTCTATTATAAACACTATAATTTGATTGTGCATAGAAAGAGCATCGATGTGATACCAAATATAACCCTGCACATCTGTGAGAGCAAAGTAAGGACTCAGCAAAGAAGCAAAAATGTTGTTGAAAAATATTCATGAGATGTATTTTGTAAACCAACAGATATTTTGAACTTTTTTTTTTCACCAAAGTTACTTTCATATTAGGACAGGAAAATATGAAGAGTTGCAACAAAATCTAAAGGTATGCATCCAAACAGTGGTTAATTTTGATGTGGATTGACCCAACACATAGTACTATAACTCCAAATCCAAAACAGTGTTTGCTGTCAATGTAAAATATAGAAATTATGTGCAAATATGTAGACCCTGCAGGCCCAGATATGTCACACATTTGGCTTGTAACAATACATTTGCACTGATTCTCCGTCTCACACACACACCTGCCCAGTATTAGGCCTTTGTGCATTGTGTGACAGGGAGCAGTCATGTTGCATGTATATAATTATAGATTAAATACAGGGTACATGTCATTGTGGCAAGTCTATATAGATATTACTGATACATTATCATTACCAGTTGCATTGCCACAAAGGATTCTAATATTTGTATACCATCTGCCATGCACATGGCTGGATCTAGTACAGCTACACACCCAGCAAAATATGAACATTAAAGCTGTCCAACATAACAATAATGTATCAGTGTTAGATGTGACATGACTTAAGATGGTAGTCTAAACTGTTCTTGTACAGGTACGATTTGGTACATCCGCTGTTGCTACACCTCAACCTCTCACCAGTATGAATCCTGCAGTGTGCCTTCAATCCACGTGAGGTTGTAAATGACCTTTTACAGAAACATTTGTAAATCTTCTCTCCAGAATGAGTGAGCATGTGTCTTTGCAGATGTGACTGTCGTGAAAATGCCTTTTCACATTGTTGACACTGATGTGGCTTCTCTCCAGTATGAGTGAGCATGTGGCTTTGCAGATGTGACTGTAGTGAAAATGCCTTTCCACATTGTTGGCACTGATGTGGTCTCTCTCCAGAATGAGTGAGCATGTGTCTTTGCAGACTTGACTGTCGTGAAAATGCCTTTCCACATTGTTGACACTGATGTGGCTTCTCTCCAGTATGAGTGAACATGTGTGTTTTCAGATATGACTGTAGTGAAAATGCCTTTCCACATTGTTGGCACTGATGTGGCTTCTCTCCAGTATGTGTGAACATGTGTGTTTGCAGATGTGACCGTAGTGAAAATGCCTTTCCACATTGTTGACACTGATGTGGCTTCTCTCCAGTATGAGTAAGCATGTGTGTTTGCAGATGTGACAGACGTAAAAATTCCTTTCCACAATGTACACACTGATGAGGTTGTCTTCCTGAAGCCATTTTTATCTGCAGACTGAAGGACAACTGGTATAATACTAGTAGTTATATTAAGGTTCATGCACTGAAGTCCACATAGGAAGTTTATTACAATGTACATTATTAATCAAGAGCTTTTTTATCTGAAGGTGCATGTACAATTTATTCTGCTTAGGGCTTGAAAAGTTAGAAGTGATAAATTCAATCAATAGGATCCACTTAATCTGGTACCGTGTTTATTTTTTCTCCACAGATATAGGTTTCAATGGGAAATGAGACATTCAAAACAACATTTAACATATTTTCTAAGTTCCAATCATTTCCTATTTCTACATTGATTGAGTGAGCTTAATACATGTATGTTCACAGTTAGATTTACAACCGTCAATCCTTGTAAAACTTTAGAAACGTGCATTATAAGAACGGAACACATGAAAAATATGCTAAATGTTTTTTTTAATATCTCCAATTTCAACCGATTTCATATAAATTAACGCAGTACTAAATTATGTCCCATAAGCTAATAAATCATGTAATAATTGAAGTAGTTAACGATTTCATGCCGAATACCGACCATTATTCCGTTGCAGATTAATTATGATCAGTGTAAAATTGTAATATACGGGTTGTGTTGAATACGCTGAACAGCGTACCTGAGCTGCCCCTCTCAGTTAAACAGTTTTGTTTTATGACTCGTAGCACGGTGATCGGAAACTTCGCTGACCGGAAATACTCAACAATCATCTGGCTATTCAAAACTACAATGGTCAACCACAGGTACCGTTCGATAATTAGTTTCAAGACACACCCTATTTCTAAGTGTGCCCACCACTCAAGCCATTGTACTTTTTATTGACTTCGAAGAGCCTAAAGCTTAGCCGAAACATCATACACTATGAAGGCTATCTACTGGTACTTATAACCTGAATAGGAAGCGTCAAAAAAGCAAAACAACTACTCTTTCCCGTACCTATCTTTCAACCCAGTATGCAACCACTTCATGGACACAGAAATGTAGCGCTAACATTCCTTTCCAAGAATATGTGCAGAACATTACAAAAGGACACTTCCTTCAAAAGTTATTCGCTCATATATCACTCCATTTCAAACAAATTTCGTAAATGAAATTAGTTACTGGCACGACACGTATAATTGTTAATTAAATTATAGGTATGAAATCGTTAAATTAGGAAAATAAATATAAAACTTTATTAGTGCATGGACTGCCTTAAGTTAATTGCCCCACTGCAAGTGGTTCAGCATGCAACATGAAAAAACATTCCATATATGGCTGTGTTCAAAGGCCACTAAAATTAACTATTTGGATATATGTACCTCACACTGTGGATATAATTTATCTTGGCCAGTCTTGCAGTCACATGAATAGAAGAAAAGCAACATAATGGCTTTGTGTTTATCAAGCAGATAAGCATTGACATACAAGATAAAGAACTGTTCACCATCCCAGACAGTTTATATGGAAGGCATCTCCAGCCAAATACCTTGACCATTATGAAGCCAAATCCTTTCAGGCAATACTACAGGACCTTGTGGAAGCCATCGTAAAGTCTGCACACAGGCAGAAAGTAGACCACGACAGACATTCTGCAGAGCGGCCATTCAAGCCTGGGGACCTGGTGGGGTTCTTGGTACCTACAGCAGGCAAACTGGATCCATGATGGGAGGGGAAGTACATGTAGACAGTCAGATCAGTAAAATCAACGGTCACAGTTGAGATTTCGGATGGAATAGGCACAAAAGTGGTGCACACCAACCGTCTTTATCAGCCAGCAGTCAACTCCCAACCAGGAATCGCACCTAACCCAGCGACACTGGTAAACAAGTGATCACAAGGTTTAATGGAAGTGATGACAGTAATGCCTCTTGATCTTGGGATCCAACAATGTAAGGAAAAGTACTAAGCACGTAACCACATACATGTAGGCCTGGGTCAATGCATTATATGTTAATCACTTTAGGGCATCACATCTTCAGATCTTTTCTTGATGCAACTTCTCATATTTGTTAGCCTTGATATGGATGTCAATTATGCCTATTATCAACTTAATAACTTTATGGTTTACGAAACATATCTTCCTGATTTTTTTAACACCGGTTCCATGAGAAAAGGGTACATTTTACGTGTTTTTTTTGGGATTTGCAAAAACTAAAATGTGTCGGAGCTAACATTTCAACGTTTGTATTAGGTGTAAAATGTTTATCAATCAGTTGGATGATGGAGCATATCTTTTTTTCTCCCGACAGGTTCAGGGTTCCTCCTTCAAAAGTACCTCACTGTGGATATAGCAGTGCACATGATAGCAGTCGGACATTGGAAATTTTCCGATCAATTTCGCTAAGTGTTCAATCAATTCTGCGCATGTGCTGTAAAAATGTCTGGAACGATTGTTTTTTTGTTGTGGCTCGAAATGGCGGCAAAGCATTCCTGTCAAGTTGAAATTGAGGTGAAGAAGTGCAGCCTTACTGTTCAAACCATTAAAAAGTGGGTATTGGAGAATGACAAGATCCTTCAGTTGGTACATGTACATGGCTAGGTCTCAGTACCAGTGAATTAGATCACACTATAGTCACATCGCTAATGGGCGAAAGAAGAAACATCAACCCAGCGTTTATTGTGGGTTCATCAAACCTTAGAGCTTTATAGTTCAAAGATTATGCTGCTACGGATATGCATGCACACACTAAGCTACTCTATAAAAAAAGCCTTTCGAGTAGTATTGTTGATTACTCTCCTATTGCTTAAGTACACTTAATGCCAACACTGAAGCTACAGTAATCTTTTACATGTTATGAAAAGAGGGATTGGCACTTTTTAAAAATGTCAGCATTGTGTGAACATGAGAGGTTAATATTTGGAAAATAATAGTACATTGATTCTTTGTCCAGTCAATTCAGAAATATGACAGGTCAACATAGGTAATGGTCTGACACGGTGTCAGGGTAAACCTGAAACATTATCATATGCACTGATACATACCCCTGCCAATGTTCTCACTATTATCTTAGCCAGTCTTGCAGTCACATGAATAGAAAAAAGCAGCATAATGGCTTTGTGTTTATTAAGATGATAAGCATTGATGTATAAGAAAAAGAACTGTTCACCAGCTACCACATCCTAGAGACAGTTAATGTATGGAAGGCATCCCAAGCCAAATACATTGACCATACAGTGCCATCCACCCACAAGTTCACACCCGACACGCACTCGACTCATGCGCGACTCGATCGAGTGCAATAATAACTCGCGCACCTTAACTCAAAGCAAAACAGCAACAATTACTATTAATACATTGAAACTAAGGTAATCATCTGTAGCTATGCTGTAAATCAGTAACTGATGCTCGCAACAGCGCTTGTACTGAGGGCTAATTGCACTTGAACGTGGGTGTGCGACTCGCAATACACGTGCGTGCGAGTGTGAACTTGTGGGTGGACGGCACTGTATGAAGCCACATCCTATCAGGCACTACTACAGGACCTTGTGGAAGCCATCATAAAGTCTGCACACAGGTACAAAGTTTACTACGACAGACATTCTGCAGAGCAGCCATTCAAGTCTGGGGACCTGGTGGGATTGTCGGTACCTACAGCAGGCAAACTGGATCCATGATGGGAGGGGATGTAGAAAGTCAGAAGAGTAAAATCAGCAGTCAGAGTTAAGATTTCAGATGGAGTAGGCACAAAAGTGGTGCACACCAACCGTCTTCATTAATGAATCCAGCCAGCAGTCAACTCCCAACCACGAATTGTACCTAACCCAGCGACACCGGTAAACAAGTGATGACAAGGTTTAATGCAAGTGATGACATCAATGCCTCCTGTTGGGATCCAACAATGTAAGGAAAAAGTACCTAGCACATAACCAAATGCAAAGCATTGGAAACAACGCCTGTCACCAAGTTACTGGCTTTTTTTTTTACACCTCTCAGCGATGTGCTTTCAAGTCTATTCATTCTCACTCACAATACCCATCGGTCCACTAAATGCTTTTCTATATTTATGTACCTATAACTTGTTATATTTCAAACTCAAGATATGTACTTTCACAACTTTCCAATCCTCCTGATCAATATGATTTGTTTTGTTAAATAGTCTCTGTAAGTCCTAAAAAACAAATCCTGCACACTTACATTGTAGTTACTGTAGCTCAGGCTAAACTATCATTTGGCTCATATGCATGCGCACAAAAGCATAAGATGCTAAACTTGACAATAACATACATTAGGATCACTTGGGTGTTATTAGGTAGTATAGGTCTAGCAGATGAATTCGACCATTCTTCAGTAATGCACTTATCAATGCCACATAGCAGATGAATTTGACCATTCTTCAGTAATGCACTTATCAATGCCACCCGGTACCTGTACGGGCGATGCCGGGATTAGGAGGGGATTTGACAATATTTGACCCGCGTGCTATGCGTAGGTAGGGGCAGTTTGACATGATAGGGGATTTGACGTTTAGCCACGCCTACATGCATGTATACAGTATATGTAATATCGTACTTGTACATGTATACTGTACTATCGTACATGCAATATGCAATGGCGCAAGACAAAACAGGAGGGACTGCCCATTGATATAATGTCTGCGACGTATACGTTCTCAGCGGCAAAGTTTAGAAGAACAGTGGGATGATCGCAAGGTCTTTGTTAATCTTCAGGACGACATTAGTCCACTTGCTAGTATGAGCGAGTTTTAAAATAATAGTTCTGCACGCCAAGTACCAACCATGATGCTGCATGGGGCCCATTCCTGATTCGACAAGACTCGACCACAGCCGCGGCCGGTAAGTTCATATTATACCCCGCATATATCATGTCATGTATGGCGTGCATGTAGCATGTAGTAGGCTGTACAGTATAAAGCTGTATTTGTCTCTACCAGCCCTAATGATATTCATGCAAATTCTTGTGATTGGTCTTCAGTTTACCCATACTAGATTATCAAACTAAACACTAGATAATCTACATAAACAAGTGAGACCACAATGTACATACATGTACATGTACTGAAAGGGATTATAATAAACAACAAAATGCCTTCACAGCAAACACCTGTACAGTAGGTTGCACTGTTTACTTTTTAAAACCCATTTGCAGATCCTGTATCTACAACAACCATATGGGTAACCTCCAAGTTCAGGGAGACCTTCACAGTCACACGTACTGAAGGACTATGGGGAAGCACTTGTCCAACTTGTGAAGGGGTTTGCGTATATATATATATATATATATATATACCCCTCAACATTGTGTGTGCAAGCTGCATGCAATTATACCTCCCTCTGTTTTTTGTCATGAAGAACTCAGTACCTTTCGGAATTGTGCAAGACAATCGCAAATACTCAGAAGATATAATAATTCAGCTGCAAAGAAAACACTAGATATATGGTTGCAATACAGCTACCAATGATGTATCTGAAGGTGAATTGTAGAGACATAAAAAAAATTGTGGAGCAGCCAAACTCAACAGAATCCATACAGTGACTGTGGGGGACACATGCAGTTCATGCATCCTTGCAACTGAAAATCGTGGTGTGCTGAAGTGTGCATGCATGATGATGAGACTGACTTTTGACACATGCAATATGTACCTATATACATCAGAAATGTATATATCTGCTCTCATTGTTGCGTGCTTGTTGCGTGTGAAAATCGTCTTGTATATTAACTGGCATCGATTGTCTTTATTTTTATTATCTTTTAACACCGCTTCCGTGAGAATCGAATATATTTTTTGTCGAACCGACATTTTGGAAAATTAGTCGGAAAAGGTCTTTATGCTTTATAAAGCATATTTTCTGAATGCCAATTCTCGATGAGTCATTTGGTATAAATTTTAGCTTTGTGGCATATATAATAACATACTTGTATCGGGTGAGACTTACGCACTTTCCCGTTTTTTGATGTTCGAGAGCTGATCGGTACACTTTTTTTCTATCGCTTTTCAACAAAATCTGATGGCATTTTTGGATTCTTCTAGATACCAAATAGAGGCCTAGTGAATATTAGGTACATAAACTCATTCCCAAACCTACACCTATTATTTTACGCATGTGGATTTAAGTTATTGCATTTTTCTCAGAAGCCAGCGTGCAACAAGTGCCATGCAGGAACAGACTGCATAAAGTGCTGCATGCGGCATCCACGTAAGCGTGGTCAACCAAGCAAGACAATAGCTTTATCTAATTCTGAACCATCACCAGATCAGCTGAATGTGTAGCTCAGGCATAACCCAGATAGGCACCAGTGATGAAACTCAGGCACACATTTTGAAGGTCAGACATGGCTGTGGTTTGCTATCATATGACTGCACATGACTGTAGCTTGCTGTCATATGACTGCACGTGGATGTAGCTTGCTGTCATATGACTGCAGATGACTGTAGCTTGCTGTCATATGATTGCACATGCCTGTGGCTTGCTGTCATATGACTGCACATGCCTGTGGCTTGCTGTCATATGACTGCACATGGCTGTAGCTTGCTGTTATATGTCTGCACATGGTTGTGCTTGCTGTCATATGACTGCACATGGCTGTGGCTTGCTGTCATATGACTATACATGCCTGTGGCTTGCTGTCATGTGACTGCACATGGCTGTAGCTTGCTGTTATATGTCTGCTCATGGTTGTGCTTGCTGTCATATGACTGCACATGGCTGTGGCTTGCAGTCATATGACTGCACATGGCTGTGGCTTGCTGTCATATGACTATACATGGCCAAGCACATGGCCATGGCTTGCTGTTTTGCCAGTAATATTCCGAGTCATTTGACAGCAAGCCATATGTTTGCCTGGCTGAGCTGCAGTTGCAGAAAGCTATTAAAGTTCCACTGCCAGGAGTGTGTATCAAAGCATTGGCAGGATATCTGCATGAGGCTAAAGCATCAAAGGGATGAAGGGAGCTCTGGAAGGCAAAAGAAGGCAAGGATAAGCTTTGAGCATTTGTTTATGGATAAGGATATCTATCTCCAAGTGGAACTGGAGGTATATCTCTGCAGCCACCACTACATTAAAAAGATGGGAACTAAGCCAGAGCGAGTATCAGACAGTCTGAGAGCACATGCAAGCAGCTTCTGTTTAGCAGCAGTGATGACATATATATGTTCTGATGTGTAGTATGAACGCTACTATATATGATTGTATGCAAATGGAAAATAGCGTACGCGTAGGCTTATATACCAGCCAAAGTTCGACACTACGCAGCACACTCGCGGAATAATACATCGGTCTGGGAACGCGGCCACAAAGATCAACATAACAAAATGGGCTTGTTTCAACGCTTGCATACAGTTAGACGGTCTAAATGTGTACAAAACCGACGCATCTTACAAAGGTAAGTATATTTGGACTGTTTTCGATGCAAGAAAAGGCTTCAGAAAAAAAGTGTACTTTTATCTGTGAAGCGTCCAACCGTTTGACCAGAGATAATATATAAAGGGATTGGAAATGAACCCACTTATCACGTATTAACGAGTGCCATCCGTACCGAATCCTTATAGGTGGTGTATCAAACCCACAAGCGTTGTGGACGTTTTTTTCAATGCACATATATACGTCCTCAGTCAGTTCTGTGTTTTTTCTTGTCCTTATACTGCCCAATGACCAAGTCCAGTAAGGTGTTCTTGGAGCTCTCATTCCAGCCTGCACTGAGCATTGACCAATACATAGTTTGCTCTTGATTGCTGGTGTTACTACTGATAACAGGTTTACAGGCCGCTGACAAGCATGCTGATGGTTACATTTCAAGTTCAATAACAGCACGAATCTCAAAGGACACACACTCAATCTATTGAACATCAACAAAACAGATTAGAACAAGCTGATCAGCCACTGTCCAGTTTGAACAACACCTTCTGATATGACTGGCACAGAGCCAGTGCAAGTCGACGGCGATGGATCAACTCTAGCCTCAAGTTGATATCTTGTAATAGCTAGAGAGGAAACGTGAACACTGACATTCTTGCGTTCAATTGACACTACCAACGAATGCTTCGCGCGCGTTCCTTGGTTCTCCCCAGTTTAAATTTTATTTTACCCATCACCTTTGAAGAAGCGCTTGCCGTGTAGCATTCATGTGTTATACGTAAAAGTATTTGGACGCAAAAATATGACGCAACAGCTACAGAACAATATAGGTTTTAGGTACCCAACGTGCTCGATGAAGGGTGAACTGTCCCACAAAATTACCCTACCCGACATTGTACTGGCTAAGTTCCGAGCACAGTCGCTACAAACAAACTACACCACGCAAAAGTTCAATCACCTAGCATGTTTTGTAGTGATTTTCAGAATGAAGAGACTCAGGATTCCTAAGATTTTGTCCCACAAAAAAAGGCGCTACGGACAATCGCCATTTTGGCCAAACAACGCTTTTAAAAAGCACGATAGAACACTTTTAGCCGTTTTAAAATAGAGCAGCACGAGGTGCCTGTAGTAGCCTACCTTCCCACAGCAGTGAAAAGTCCCTCTACTTCTTGGTTGGAACAAACAATCGATTTTTAGACCCCGTTTCACACTTTACAACACGTGCGATTCACACATGGTCGGATGGTACGCACGGTCAAGCATAGACTGTATGGGCGCACGTGATGCGTTTCCAATCCCTTTATATATTATCTCTGGTTTGACTAAAAACAAATGCAGGTTACAACGAGAAGTACATAGGACGCTAGAAATAGCGCAAACTCTCATGCAGAGAGGGTCGTCCGACTAATTTTCTAAAACTTGAGTTCGACAAAATAGCCCAAAAAAACATTAGATTCTCACGGAACCGGTGTTAAGTATCGAGTTTAAAAGTATGACAAACGCATGTACATTTTAAAATAAATAAAACAAAACGGGGCTATAGAAGGCAACGGAGACGTCAGCTACTAGTCGTCATTCTACAGATAACGATTGGTGCATGAGTGCAATCGTCAATTGCTCGTGTTACTATATGACAATATGTTGGCTTCATCTGCGGCTTGTACATGTTGATGTATGCCCGTGCTAGCACGAATTCATCGTGTGTCAAACCCCGACGGGAAGGATTTGGCAGTATAGTTTGATATGACGCGATGTCAATCCCTGACCCTTGCCCGTACGGGGGGGGGGGGGGGGGGGGGGGGAGGGGGTACCGGCTGGCATTGATAAGTGCATAAACGCTCACCAATGAGTACAAAGCAGATTAGCTTTATACACAGCAGCTTATGCTCCCTCCCCGGCCCCCCCCCCCCCCCCCCCCCTCCCAACCTCTCGACGGCCTGCTAGCATCCCATCTATTCTGATTCAGACCGGCTGCATCTTCTACACTATCTACTTTTCTATTTCAAAGTAAAACCTCTAGGACAAATTGAACCTTAAACCAATTCCCTCTAATCTGATACGCGTAACGTGTCTTGTACAAAATTAATAAACAAAACTTAATATGCTAGCATACACGTGTACAGCATGCTAAAAAAGGTTTTATACTAACTGACATACCTGGCGTTTCACGGGAACTGGCGCGACTATCCACTGGCATTAATTGGAATACTGAGCCCAAAGCGTATTATGCAAGCTGATCGAGGTCAATACACCCAGACCCAAATTATTACCATGGTCGCGTGCGAGTATATATTTATGCAGTTAGTTCATCGCATTTCATTATTTTCTGGCGTTCACATGATCTTACATGTAGAGGTGTGCTCACTACAACATGTTCACATCTTAGAGGTGTGCTCACTACAACTATCTTAGAGGTGCAGAAGATGGCCAAACACTTTGGTCGCCATGGCACCACTCAAGTGGATCATGGCGTCCACCAGTGTGAGCATCTGCTCCAATGAAAAGCTCTGCAATATGGACACCAATCGTTACATGTATGGTGTTCTTCTGGAACTCCCCATCACACCCTCCCCATGTCCCATCGTCATCACTCCTTCCCACTGCCTCGCTCTCACACATTTCACATTTTCACTCTCCCCCTCCTCCACCAGGCCTTCTTGCTTCTTATCCTACCCATCAAATGACCCACTATGTGTGGACGCCAATAGTTTAAGGTTTTTTTCCGAGGTTATATCAGGTCCCTTTTGCGCCCCTAATGCTTCCTCATATCACTATATGAACTAACGCTTTGTCCCTCCTTATCACACCCTCTTCAGCATCCATCATCCCCTCCTTCCCACTCCCTCCACATCAGTCATCACCTCCTCCCCTTCTGACCACACCCCCACTCCCTCCTCCCCTTACTCCCTCTTGCTTCTGTTCCTACCCAACAATCAACCCACACAACTGCCTATACATGTTACTGTACATGTATATGTGCATACAACCAACCTTTACATGTACATCAATACATGACTAAGAGAAACACAAATATGATATGCTGTCATGGAAACACACATGGCAGCTCAGCCTCCCAATGTCAACACTGTCCAATGACCTCAGTATGTCCACCACCTTGGAGAGACACATCATGGAGGAGGGAAGCTTGCAGACATCAGACACCAGCAAGGCTGACAGGTGGGGGAGGACATTCACCAAGGGAACGACCTTCCTGACCTTTGGGGGGTACAAGAGAGAACTTTAATCAACACTCATGATGTAAACACTGGCGCAATGGGCATGCCAGTTTAATTCAAAACATGGCTGACCCCACTGATGTCCAGAGTGTCCATGAAGAGAGAGGCCGGCTGTGGGGTAGGAGGGGCCAGAGGCGTGGCTTTCTCCACAAGCAACAAAGTGCTCCTGGAATGAACTGGCTGTCCCGGGAGAGCAGCTGTTGTAAATGAGGTGAGAGTAGTGGTGAGATTATCTTCCTCATACCCATTAGTCCCCCTAAGTGCTATCCCATCTCCCCCCACTACCATCCTCACTTACAGTACCTTCTCCCTCACCCTTCACATCCCCACTGACATAGACACTGAAGAGGTCTACTGAATAGCCAGAATCCCAGAATCCCAAAGGGTTCTGAGGATTCTAAATCACGTGTATCAGTGCTTAGCTGATTTAAGTCATACACAAATGTAGCAACCAACAAGGTCCCTGCAGGCACCTACATGTGGCCGGACACTTGATGAGGCCACTATGCAAAATCCACAATTGTGAGCCGGATTTCGCATACATGTAAGTACGTGCAGTGTAGTAGCATATCTTATTATAATACGCGACAGCAATGAGGAAGTAAAATTTAAAAGGCGTTTTTTTTTTTACATTTTTCTCAGTGGTGTATTTGGGGTCCGAATAAAGGGCGCGATACATTATTTTCAGTCCCCCATTTCGTTAAACAAAAAATTCAGTGAGTTGAATAATAATGACGGCATAATTATTCACGCTAAGCGCGTCTGGCTACTAATGAAATTCATGAACGAAGGTACAAAGCCTTTGAAAAATACCAGCAAATCTTGGTAGCTTTCATTTTCTTGGATTAGCTGCAGTGATATCTGTAGGGAAGATGGCGCGCGGGTTAAACAAAGTGAAATCATTTGTCCCAGCCCCGCCCCGTATTTACACCTTGTTTCCTAGCAATGTGCGCGCATACAGTCGGCTCCGACACGATTAATAGTTGCGATATTTCAAACCAGCTAGCTTTACTGCGTGCAATGTAACTTATACATAAGGTGCGGGAAACCTCGAATAGGCACTTCAATATTGTACGTAAAATAGGTGACCGTATTATACGACAAAAATTGTGACCGAAATTTTCAATTCAGGTATTGCATAGTGACACATCGGAAGACAGCTCGCGCCAGCGAAATAGTATTTTGAGTTTATTTTGGATTCTTCTTAGAAGGTACTCATATTTGTAAGTTTTTTTGTTGTCAAATGAAATTAGACGTAATGCATCGAGTTGATGTAGGCGCGTAGAAAAATAGCCACTTGGGCTTATTAGTTTATTTCCTTTTGGCATTAAAAGACGCGACCAAAGAGATGAGGTCTTACCTCTCTGGGTTTAGTTAAACCTGTATGCTTAATACCACAACTTCCCGCTGATTCCCAAGGGGGTATCCAATAAGGCGTGCGTAGTGGCTCAAAGCGCTTCCAAATCGCTACTCTAAAGCTTTAAATTATTATTACCGTGTTGTGAAGTGGCCAATCCAGTAGAAATAGTCATGTCCTGTGAGACTAATGTATTTTTCGTTTCATATTGATAAATCTTAAAGTATCTCTATATATAGCACACCTTATTATTCGAGAGACGCGGAAAAGCACAGTGGATATTAACACATCATATTATAACCTGTCTTGGCATAATATAGAGCTTAGGCTTGGGTAATTCCCAGAGCTATTTTAAAAGGGGTCTCGTGCCCAGACGAAAGGTACCCCCTTCTGCGTTATGACTTATTTGTTGTGTGGCTATGATATTTGGTCATATTTTATTATTCTTATTTGCAGTTAGAATGAAGACTCTTTCAGATGTAAACAAATTTGTTGATAATTCAGATATGATTTGGATGAAAATAATTGTTTAATAGCACAGATTGTAAGAAAAAGACTGGTGATTTATATATATATGAAGATGAAAAATAAAAATATCATAGAATGTGTCAAAATGGTGGCATCTCTAGCTGGCACAAGTGATTTGAATATGCAGGCAGTAAGAAGTTCAATCCAGCGCCTTGTTGAAAGAATTGCACAACTGAAAAAGCATGTTTCGCAACATTGGGAGACGATTGTATTGCTTTTAAATGAAGTATTTCCACTACCTGAACAAACTGTTGTAAGTGCCTGTAACAGTAATGCACTTCCTGCTGCTAATGATAGTCTGCTTCCAAAAAAAGTAAGAAATCAGTGTTTAAAATGCTTACATTATAAGACTACACTAAACCAAGTAAATTTAACTAAGCTGGCTCTGTGTCGAAGGCTTCAAATTCTGATGCATAGAAAAGATGAAAATCGCAGGCTCAAACAATCTTTATCTAGGAAAGTTACAATTGAACACAAACTTCGATTACAATTAAGAGACCTCAAGAAAGATATGATCACAAAAGACAAACAGATAGAAAAACTTATGTATGAGAATAGATTATTAAAACAAACTGCCAGTCAACGTGAAATATGTAAGTTAAGGAAGTCCATGACTGTAATGAGGTCAACTCTAGTAAAATACAAGTCAAAGTATGTGTGTACTTTGCAAAATATGAAGAAAGAAAATTCTACATTAAGAAAGCAAATTGATAATCTAAAATCTGAAAATGACTTCTTAAGTGCACTGTTAGAACAAGAAAATTCGAATTGTATTAGTACTAAAGTTGGTAATAAAAGATATAGTACTCAATGTCGCAAAGCAATATATGCTTGCCTTGAATATCAAGTACCAGTAAATAGTGTGTGCCCAGTAATCACAGCTATATTAAATGAGCTAGCAAATTTTACCATTGATTTCCTTCCAGAGCCTTCCACAATATGTAATTGGGTATATGAACTTGGTATAATTAGTGACTTGCAAGTAGGAGAAGTGATGTACAGACAAAAGGATATTACACTGTCATGGGATTCAACATCAGTAAATGGGCATCATATTAATGAAGTACATATTAGTGTTGCAGCAGTTCCATTATCTTTTTATGTTTTGCAATTAAATACTCTTCCAGGAGGCACAACAGATGACTATGTGGCCCATATTTGTGATTGTATTGACCACATTGCTAGAATATTTTCTATGTACCATAACCTGGACTATTTGCATTGTAAGTCAACTATTACTAGCAACCTTAAGAATACTCTGAGTGATAGAGTAGCAGTAAATCACTGCGTTGTGCAGCGTTTGCAGTCTTCATTTGACACTGAACTGCTAGAATTGAAATGCAATGTACATCCTTTAGATGTATTGCCAAAAGATGCACCAGCATGTTGAAGGCATATGACAAGGAACATAATATTAAAAGTGATACATTTGGTAGAGACTGCTGTGCTGTAAACTTTATTTGTGCAGTTAATAAAATGAAAATACAAGAAAGGTAAGGGTGATCCTGCTGGCTTTAAACAATTTCTGAGGCAGGAAGGCATTCGACGTGGCATTATTGCCAGATATGTGGGGAATCGGTTTCACATTGTATTTCATTCAGCAGGTGTGCTTTACCATTTAAGAAAGAAGCTTTCTTTGTATTTGGATACATTTTGTCATAATACAACCAGTTTACGGTCAGCCCTACAGAAAGATATCAAAAATGATCATCTTTTCTTACAATTGCAAGCATTAGGTCTTATAGGTAAATTAGTGACTGGCCCTTGGATGAAACATCTGTATGGCAATCAACAGTTGTCCAATCTTGACAGCATTCCACGTGTTCAGTTATGTTTGAAAAATCTTTGCACATTCAAGGATTCTCCTATGCAAATATTGGAGTCAAATAGTGATGTATTTGGTATGCTTATTGATGAATCATCAGATGAGGTGCTAAGTAGCCTGAGAAGTACTGCACTCAGTGCACCAGATAAAGAATGCATTGGCGGTATTTTGTTGCAGCTGATAACTAGCACAATAGAAGTTATTAAAAAACAAATGGAAGAATATATTGATGGTGGACTTGCTAGCTTACCACCATCAAATGCACTTCAAACATTGTCTGCACCTGTGCACAACATGTTTGCAGAGAAGACACTTGGATTGGCTGACCATCATCTTAGAAGATCCCAAAATGCTAAAGTTGGATTTGTTGATGGAAAGGTTAAGACCAGAATTAACAGAACTTTAGCTTGGCTGTCTAATAAGACCAAGCAAGAACAAGATAAAATAGTACAATTCAGTATTCCACAGGCAAGCACAATGAGGACTGCTTGGCACATATGGAGAAATGGCCCATACATAGGCGGTCATCATGCTTTTATTTTCAAATTGAATTTTAAACACATTTATAATTTACTATAAATTGGTCTGATTGTGAATCTGTGTTTTATATAATTATGACATGAACCATTCATGTAGTAAAATCAAGACAAAAAATGAATTTCTACCGCGCATAATTTATTCATAAACAATATGTCATAACGTAATACCTTGCGTCATCTGGGATTAAGTTACAGTTATTGCGTACGTTGCAACTAGTTAACTGTTAATTGCAGATGAATTATTAATGATAATACACAATCGTAGCTTTGGAGATGTGGAGGCAGCAATAAACGGATTGCCCTGCATGATTTCAACTTCTGAGATTCAGGTGTTTTGGTGAGTATACTGTGTGAATTTAGTATGTGCAGAACAGGCATATATTCGATGCAGTGTAGGGGAAGGAGATATGGCCTTCTCCCTATACTAGTACTGTATGGAATTCTCCCTGTACTGTTGGCCTTCTCCCGGACCGTTAATTGCCCGTCTCCTTATACTGTTGGTCTTCTTCCTGTAGTGTTAGACTGGTGGCCTTCTCCCTATACATTGGCCTTCTCCCTATACATTGGCCTTCTCCCTATACATTGGCCTTCTCCCTATACTGTTAGCCTTCTCCCTATACATTGGCCTTCTCCCTATACTGTTAGTCTTCTCCCTATATACTGTTGGCCTTCTCCCTATACTGTTGGCCTTCTCCCTATACTGTTGGCCTTCTCCCTATACTGTTGGCCTTCTCCCTATACTGTTGGCCTTCTCCCTATACTGTTGGCCTTCTCCCTATACTGTTGGCCTTCTCCCTATACTGTTGGCCTTCTCCTTATACTGTTGGCCTTCTACCTATGCTGGTGGCCTTCTCTTAATAATAAGCTGCGCTTATACTGTTGGCCTTCTCCCTATACTGTTGGCCTTCTCCCTATACTGTTGGCCTTCTCCCTATACTGTTGGCCTTCTCCCTATACTGTTGGCCTTCTCCCTATACTGTTGGCCTTCTCCCTATACTGTTGGCCTTCTCCCTATACTGTTGGCCTTCTCCCTATACTGTTGGCCTTCTCCCTATACTGTTGGCCTTCTCCCTATATTATTCCTATACAGTTGGCCTTCTCCCTATACTGTTGACCCTTCTCCCTATATGGTTGACCTTATCCCTATACAGTTGGCCGTCTCCCTATGCTGTTGGCTTTCTCCCTATACTGTTGACTTTCTACCTACATGTGTACTGTCGGCCTTATCCCTATACTATTTCCTATACAGTTGGCCTTCTCCCTATACTATTGGCTTTCTCCCTATATGAATCACTGAGCATTGTCCATTTGTGTAGCATGTCTGTCCCTTTGTTTACCATGTGTATAGCTGACCTGCGGGACAAACACACCACACACGTGCATGGACACTTCCAGCAAGTCACGCACGCTCAGTTACAGTGTGGACACTCAATGTAATAGCTCTACTGGTGGCGATGCACATATTCACAAGTGTCTCCATCATGTGCACACTACACACGCCGATGTAGAGCTGTGTATTGTGTGCTTCAAACATGGGCACACACACCAATGATGTCCACACATGTACCTGTACACAGTGGTACTTACATGTACATCCATATACATCAGATATAAATAATAATAATTTGGACACAAACACACACTTGCATGTACATGTACACACACACACACACACACACACACACACACACACACACACACACACACACACACACACACACACACACACACACACACACACACACACACACACACACACACACACACACACACACACAGAGATTGCTGTACAACCACAACAAGACACAACAATCTACCAGGAGAGAGCTACCATACTAGTAACTGGAGGAGCAGAGGATCAATGAAGACCTACTAACTGCAGTACTACAAACCAAAGTATTTACTGGTCTGGCTACTTCCCCAGTCCTTTGAACACAGTGACGACAGATAACAGGTGTGTGAATGGCTGTTTGGGGGCTATTGTGATGGTGGTTACATGCACTAGAGTACGCATGGTATTTTTGGACATGCTAATTTTTGTTTGCATGCATTGGTGCTGAGAACACTTCCTCACTCCCCTGGAGGGGTGTTGGTGGTGTCATTGGATCACCTCTCCAAATCCCCCAGAAGGGGGGAGGTGTCCTTTGTAACACATACAATGCATCACTTGGGTGATGGCTCCATCAGAAGTCTTTGAACATGCATGTTAAAGTACTTCTGTTTAAGGGCCTGGAGAGGTACATTAACTTGTACATGTACTCTTTGTTACATGTACTAGCTATTGTCTATCTTTATAGACACCATCTACTGTTACATAATCCTGTACCTAGTATATGTACCCAGGACTAATTTCAAAAATGGTCTCTACCAGATACAGGTATAAACCCTAACCCTGACTACCTACACAAAAGTTCAGGTAAATTTAATATTACTACATTTACATCTGAGGCTGTGCTTTAAAAGGCGACCATGCGCTATATTCATTTGAGTTGCACGCAACATGTTACCTACGTGTGGTAACCTTAACCCTTCTATACATGTATGTTGCCAAGTCATCGTATGCCCTTCATGCAACTTTTTTGGCTGTAGGTCACTACATGTACATGCAGTGGTGATAGGTAGTGATTTTAGTGGTTACCTAAGTTTTGCAAAGCAACCACATCCATTGTGTGGACAAGGAAACCACAAGCCAGCCCTAAGCTGTAACAAGGGATAACGGTTCTGGGGCTATGCTAAAGCTTCATACATGTAGGTTGGCCCATGCCCATTTACTGTTTGCATTAGTTATCACAAATAGAATAACCTTATGGGCCCACTTCATACATACATGTATGGACACACCTCCCTAGACAACTTACATGTACATGTACATGTTAACTTATATACTGTACTGTTGGTCAGTTGGCCTTCTCCCTATACAGTGGCCTTCTCCCTATACAGTTGGCCTTCTCCCTATACAGTGGCCTTCTCCCTAGACAGTTAGCCTTCTCCCTATACAGTTGGCCTTCTCCCTATACTGTTGGCCTTCTCCCTATACTGTTGGCCTTCTCCCTATATAGTTGGCCTTCTCCCTATACTGTTGGCCTTCCCTAAAGGTTTTCATTCTTAGTATGCATGGCATTACATGTAGTACCTTGCTCTCATTACTGTCAACAGTAAGGCTCTCAACTGTAGTACTCCAAGCGTAGCTGGCAACAAGTAGACAGGCAATAGAATAACCCTGGGGCTCACCAAAAATGTGCATACATGTATGGACACAAGTAGTAGTGCTGCACATCTGTTAACATACTATGAACTTCCAGGACACAGCTTTTCCCTAGGACAACCAGCAAAACCAGGCCTAGGGGTTGTATTTGCACAAAGATGCATGGCATTGTGCATGAGATTATTCACTAGACCTAGACCTTTTATCAGCAGTCTGGCCACACAACAAAATTCATGATATTGGGCCTTTGTTACTTTGTACAAACATCGAAATAAGATAGGATCAGCAGGTGTTTATGTACACACACACATACATGTACACACACACACACACATACACACACACACACACACATATACATGTACACACACACACACACACACACACATATACATGTACACACACACACACACACACACACACACGCACGCACACACATACACACGCACGCACACACACACACACACACATACACACACACACACACACACACACACACATCAGCTGAACGTGGGGTAGGAGGAGGCAGGAATAGGCAACATCTGCCAGTATCCCTTACGGTTTCCAGTCATGCATTTGCTACAGATGTTACGTGTACAAGAAGCACACCATTACATGCATGTACTTCCTATAACACCAGGGATTTACCGCACCTACCCCCTGGTGTACACGTGGCATGTCACTTAACTGTACATATGAAGGGAAGACTTCCTACAATAATACTGCAGCAATGGTAGTAGAAAATCATAACACAAACTTTTCATGAATCCCTCAATTGTATTTAGCCAGTCAGACACTCAATGTTTTGGCATATACAAACTGCCACCACAACCTGTACAAAAAAAACAAATAATACTTTCTCTTTTCCTCCTCAATTTCCTTACCTCCCCTTCCATCTCCCTCCCTCCTCATCCCGTCAATTTCCCTACCTCCCCCTCCCTCCCATCACTCTCGCTCCTCCTCTCTCCTTTCCTCCCCTTATCCCCATTCACGCCACTGGCCCCGGCTCTCATCTTATAGTGCATGTCAAATGAAGTACTATCCGGCTGAAAGGATTGTGTGTGAAAGGAAAAAGGTAAGCTAGCTGGGTTTGTTTTTAAAAAACAAAATAAAACTGAATAATACCATGCTTTCCAGAATGGAAGAATAGTTTATCTAGTGTTGTAAAGTGGTTTTAAGAAGACACTTATATTGTGTTGAAGAATAGGACGTAAGTTAACCTGTTCTCTTCTACAGTATGCAATATGTGTGTTCAGATATATTCTAGTAATCACTGCATTTTTATTTCAGGGAGTTCAAGTGTCAGCTTAAATTGATTTTTCACATACAACGCTCACTAGCTGCAGGAACAATCAGAAGGAACAGTGCATGTGCATGGATGTCACTATGGATGTAATGTAGCGTTACTGTTGTGTTAATTTAACTGCAGGTGTCACAACAAAGCACTGTTGTACATGTACATGTGATCATGTTTCAAAGATTCAACCACATGCAATGGCGTCCTAGGCTGGTTTGTTTCTCAGACACTCGATACCTCAGGATGCACTCGGATAGCTCACAACATCAACAACCATTCATTCATTATACTGAATCTTACATGTAATCACATACACACACATGATCCTATATATATCTCTAATCACTGAATGTTTCCGGACATCACAGTTCCTCCCCATTTCACACTGGTGACAGACCACCATCCTTTTTTGTCCATTCTCAACCCGGAAAAGGGATTACCAGCAGTGACGGCAGCACGGTTGCATTGGTATATGCGGTAGGCTAGCCCTGTCTTGATATCAGGTACAAGAGTACCACTCAGCACACAACTGCTGATGCACTTTCACGTCTCCCAGTGGTGGCCGACATGCAGATGGCACAAATGGACGAGGAGGAAGGAGGGACATTCCCAACTACAAACCCTCCTGGTCGAGGTGGCAGAATTAGGAAGAACAACAACAATTAAGGGACCTGGTGTTAGCAAGGATGTTTCAGCCTATTCAGGAGGGATGGCCACCCAAAACTACAGAAGAGGTCCGGTTATAAAGCCATGCTTTGAGTAGAGACATGAACTATTCATGTACAGCAGTACAATCCTGTGAAAGGGTACAGGGAGGTATAGGCCTGCACCACTGTTCACGGAGGGGTACAGGCCTGCTCAGGGATACAGGCATGTTCAAGGAGGGGTACAGGGATACAAGCCTGGACAGGGGTACAGGCCTGTACTGGCAGGGGGGGGGGGGGGGGGGGGGTTGTACAGGACTGTACAGTGGGTACAGGCTTGTACAGGGGTAAAGGCGTGTACATGCAGGGAGGGGTACAGGGGTACAAGCCTGGACAGGGGTACAGGCCTGTGGGGGGGTTGGGGGTACAGGACTGTACAAGGGTACAGGCTTGTACAGGGGTGCAGGCCTGTACAAGGGTAATGGCGTGTACAGGGAGGGGTAGTGGCCTGTAAAGTGGTACAGGCCTATAAAATTGTACAGGCCTGTACAATTTGGGGTACAACCAATTGTATTGATACATAGCAGTTGTTCATTCATGATGAACTCCACATACATATAGGTTTACCCATTGTCCTCTGTTTCATTCCATTTCTCTTGTCTTTTGCTAGGCCATGTAGTGATCCCCATTTCAGTCTGCATGTCCCATTCTTCTTTGCTTTCATCGTCCCCTTTTAGTTCCTTCACAGAGTGGTCTCTAGTGGGTACACCCTTTCCAACACCTGTTCCTTCTGCCCTTTTCTTTGCACAACACGCCCTCTCAATTTGCCCCCATTTCCTGCAAACTTTGTTTCTGAACCTGCACTGTTGAATATCATGCGCTCCTCCACACCTCTTGCAAGCCCCTAGGCCTGACAGTCTTGGTGGTGCTGCCACTTGATGTACTTCCTGTTTTGTGACACTCTGCAACTGTTCTGCGCGTCTTTAGTCTCCCTTTCCGCTATTTCCGCTGTCTCCAGCACCTTGGCAAAAGTGAGGTCTGCCTTTGTGAGGAGTCTCTTCTGTACCCCCTCGTCCCTCATACCAAAGAACACCCTGTCTCTCAGCGTCTCTGATAACGTCGCACCAAACGCACAGTTCTGCAAACTTGCTGCATACCACATATCACACTTTCTCCCTCCTTTAGTCCCGTTTGTGGAACCGTACGTTCTGCGATGACTAGAGGTTTAGGCGCTACGTGTGTCGTTAAGGCTGCGACCAGTTGCTCGTACGTTGGGTCTTTCAATTTCTGGAGTGCTACGAGCGCTCGGAGCAGGCCAAATGTAATACAGGCGAGGAAAGCGTCCTTTTTCTGTTCGGCTTCCACTTTATTTGCCAGGAAGAAATGTTCTAGCCGCTCGACGTATTAACTCAACCAGTCTTCCGTTGACGCGTCATACTCCCCTGCCATCCTTCTTAGCTATCCCATGCACCCGTCCCTCGTCGCCACTGTAGACCTCAGGATGCACTCGGATAGCTCAGATCCAGCTACAGCTACGTGTAGGCCTACATCTCTTGTCTGAGCAGCCGATCGAGGTAAGCAGCCTAACCTCATTTCAATACATCGATCTGTCTTGCAGAAAACAAAGGCTCGAAGCTTTTAGTATTCCATGGCATGTACTATAGTAGCTACCCCCGGCACGGGGCGGCACCTGGCCCACCACGCCCTCTGCTCGACTCCAGCTTTGCATGTCCTAGCTATAGCTAGCTAACTGGTCTCATTTTATTAACTATGGAATATCCTTGATTTTACTAAATATCTATGGCAACACATAGAAACGCCATTTAAAAATGGCGCCTTATTGCACCAAAACTGATTTACTATTTTTAAAAATGGTCCCCAAATTCTTCACGACAACATCCACTTTTTTTCATATATTATACTATTTGGATAGTTGTAGAATTGTTTCAGAGGGTGGCAAAAGTTCTAACCCCCCTCTGTTCATTACTTATAACTAATGGAATATCTTAATTAGCATGATTTTTTTCGATTTTCTGTACAAGTCTATGGAATATCATATTTTCAGAAATGGTCCCAGAATTTTGGACGATACAAGGTATAAAATTTGAAATTGCCTACATTTAAACATCATTTAGAGTAGTATTAGAGGGTGGCAAAAGTTGCAGGTCCGTTAGTTTAGTAAATAATAATCAAGTTAGTAAAAACGCCATACATTCTCTATGGAACGTACCGCGGAATGAAATCCAAAAATTTACAAACCGCAACTTTCGTGTCCGTTGATTTCTCCATATGAGAAACATGAAGAAAACGTTGCAAAGCAGCAAGATAGAAGACATATAGAAAAAAATCAGAAAAAAGATGCTACTTTTCGACACAGGCTAGAGAAAAAACTTCGTAATGTTTTAGAAGGCAAGACAGAATTGCTGTTTGAGTTCCAAGAGTTAAATAATGATCAAGCAAGCATAATTAAAAATATACTTCATGACCCATTATGTATAAGTGGGAATTACTTTGAACACATGTGGTTTGTAAATGAACAAAACGTGCTATATGAAGGCCATATAACCTCTGTCAAATGTTCATCAAAGTCCAAAATCACTAAAATTACAGCTACGTATTGGAAACCTGGAGAATCTGAGGAAGGAGATGACGTTACAATGACACTTTTTGCATTCTTGGTAGATTTCATTATTGGAGATTTGTATATAGATGAATTAGGTTTTTAGATGCATTCTATTCATTATGTGTGTCCCTTTTGTGTGTCAAATGACTGTGGTTCAATAATTTGCAGAACTACGTGAGCTACATGTAGGGTGTGTAACCTCCCCTGAATAATGAATTTTCCGAATACTTTTAAAACACTAATCGATTTTTCAGGTTTTTCCGGATCTGAAAATCGATTATTCCGAATACTTGAAAAAAGAAAATCGATTTTTCCGAATAGGTTTTGACAATTTGCCAGCCGAATACCTAGGTTATTCAGGTTTTCTGCTCACTGAGCCACCTAAATGTACACATCACATCAGATACCCTTGTACAGCTAAATCATAACACCAGATGCCCTCAGCACACAAACATGCTTACCCCCATCACACCAGTGCCCTCATGTGGCACACAACCATAGCTAACCCCATCACACCCTACAACTACTCACATTACACCAGATCAGTACAGCATGCATCCACAGCTACCCACATCACACTAGATGCACTCAGCACACAACCACAGCTACCTACATAGGCCTAAATTGCTTGGTCTAACCACATATCTAGATGGGCGTGTCCGGACCTAAGTTAGCGTGGCCACGCTGAGGTCCACCTACAGATCTACACATCGCACTTGATGCCAATAGAATAGAACCACAGATGAAGTTTACGCACCACCAGCCATGCAAACTCCATTTCACCATCGCGAGTTTTGAAAATACTAGTAACTAAGTAGGCCTATATAATTGCGATCGCGGCAATACTGCCAATAGGTCTATCACTATCTGCTCAGAGAGATTGATGCTAGAAACCAGCTACTGTACTTCAAAATGCACTAAGCGAACTAACTTTGATTTGTAGCTGGAGCTGTCCGTCGTCATGACTCGTGAAGAGGGAGATCTGTTGGCTAGTTCGAATTACTGCCCGTACGTGTAAACTGCATCTGATCTCGTCCCCACGTATATAATTATAGTAACAACAGTGACGTTAATTAACCAATTAGAAGTAATTACATGCAATATCGTAAACGCGTATCCGGATATCGTCATAAAAATGTATTCGAATAATGGGCGAATTGTCGATGCGGACGACGAATACCTAATATGGAACGCCCGAGCCGCCAAAATTCAACAAAAAACGCACAATTAGAAATTTTAATAATCCATTATAAAAAAGTTTTTGTACTAGAAAAAAAAAAATTCTCTGTAAAATATAAAATACGATGCTGTGGTTTGCGGAGGGAAGCGAGGAGTGTATCTTAGTTTACGGACTAATGGGCGAGAAACATGTACGAGACGCTTTGTCGTGCGACTATTAGGACCTTAGACCTTTTTGGAGCATTGGCCGTATCTGGTCTTTGGTGGACTGCGTGCAATAACCGATGCGCGACTTTACATCGTTTATCTTTTATACGCCGGTCTTGTTTTCAGCGTCATTTCGGGTTCGTAGCAGCACAGTGCGTAACGATTTTCAAAAGCACTACCCTTCTTCAGCAGAGGCGGATCCAGGCGGGGGGGGGGGGGGGGGGTTGGGGGTTGCAACCCCCCCCTTTCATATATGGTAACGCCCCCTCTTCTACTAAACAGCCCCCCCCCCCCCTTCCCCGCATTTTGTATCGGGCCTGAAGCGCCGGACAGCATCCCCCCCCCCCCCCCCTCCGCTTTTCGTATCGGGCCTTAAATGGACAGCACCCCCCCCCCCCCCCCCCCCCCCCGCTTTTCGTATCGGGCCTGAAGCGGACAGCACCCCCCCCCCCGCATTTCGTATCGCGGGTCTCAACCCCCCCTTTTGGAAAACCCTGTATCCGCCCCTGTTCAGGGTCTTGGTCCCTTGAGGCAATCTCATTACCAGGATACTAACTTTCAGAAACTTTGCTATGTACACTCCCGTGCACTGACCTAACTAGAGCCTGAGGAGTACAATCATTAATCCACATCAACACCATCAAAGTAATGCTGCAAAGAGAAAACAATTTTATTTTTAATGGCTGATTAGTTTAGGTGTGCCCAGAGCTGCACTCCTTACACTAGTTGATACCATACCCACCTACTCATCAACCCTCCCTCCCCTCACACCACACCTTCTTTTGTCTTCACACACACCACTACTGTGTAAGCACACAACACATCATTGTACACACACACATACACACACTTCACACTCATACTCACACAAAGTGTAGACACCCTGTACACACACACTAGTGTAAGCCCTCTGCACACACACACTAGTGTAAGCCCTCTGCACACACACACACACACACACACACACACACACACACACACACACACACACACACACACACACACACACACACACACACACACACACACACACACACACACACACACACACCAGTGTAGTGGAGTACTCAACATGTACTGACCATAGGCTGTGTGATGAAGATGTTTGCCTTACAAGTACACTGGGCTCAGTATAACCTAAATATAAAAAAAAAATAGAATTTTTCAACTCACATTGAAATCTTGTTTATGTTACATAGGTCTTCAGGTGGGATAGCCACATGTACTTGCTGTGATTGGAGATGGCTGAAGATAAAGCCACATCATGTGAGAGGTACAAATTAATAATCATTGTATTACGTACCCATTTCCTCAGGTTCTGGGACACATTCTTCTGCTTCCCATCATGCCACATGTTCATAGCTAAACTCTTTGTCACTCCCTTACATTACTGGTTCATCAACAGCTTCTACTTTATTATCCTTGTGTAGCTTCGTTTTTCCTTATCCTTATCCATTCCTCAACCTTGTTATGTATTATATACCGTGACGTCAAGGCGTGTAACAGGTACCTGCCTTCTTGCATACACAACATGAAGTGTGGATACGATCAGGATTTCTTTGCTTACTATGTACGCAATTATCTTAGTAAGAATAGTTTAGTATGTTCTGACCTTTCTGTTTTGAAAAACTACTATTCCAACTGATATGTTTCTGAAACCCACAGCATACATTTGCGGATTGGTGAGCTTATAAATGTGCATTCCAATCTTGCTGGAGATGAAGTATTGCATTTGCTCAACAGAAGACCAGGGTTAAATCTACTCAGCAAAAACCGGAATGGAAACATCGCTTTGTTTGCCTTGCATATCATCAACAGTATCAAGCCCTAGCAGTGAAGATGAAAAAGATAAACTTCATATGGCTGGGTTAGGGGAGAAAGTTATAGAATTTTCTGCTTTGAATGTTGATGCAGAAAGCTTTAGGGAAACCATTCATTCTCAAAGTCGCACCTTTCAAGTGGCTACGTCATGTGCAAGGCAAAACCTAATTCAGCACAGTTGGAACCATTGTCAAACCTGACATATAGTTCACCAGCAGTCTTAAAGGAAAGATATGGATGCTGCAAAACATATTTGGTCCCACTGCAGCAGGATTTAGACATGTCATGCATGAAATCAGGTTCAACTAGTGTAAGCAGCTTGTTTTTCATAACCAATTAATGTACATACAGTCTGTTGATATGTTTCAGATGATGGAGAAGTGTTTGAAATGTGGGCTTTGTCTTCCTATGGGTGATTTATTGACCCATGTGGAACTGTGCAAAAAATGAACAAATATTGTATTACGCCCTCGGCGTTTTTAAAGATACGAGTACGAAATAATGACACGGACCTGAGCTTAATAACCTCGGGATATCTAGAAAAGTAGTCTACTATGACCACATAATTGACCCCATTCAGCACAAAAAGATCCATTGCCACACTCTGCCATGGGTAGTCTGGTAAAACTGTTGGCATTAATGGTTCACGATGAGGTGTGGAATGCTTCACACACACTGAGCAGTGTTCAATCACATCCTTTATTCGTTGAGATATGCCAGGCCACCAAACAGAATTCTATGCTCTAAGCCTGCATCTCACAATGCCTTGATGCCCATGGTGGAGTTTTGCAAGTGTCTCCTGCTGGAGAGACTCTGGCACCACAATACGCTTTTGGAAAAGAAGCAAATCGTTGTGTACCGATAGATCTCCTTGAACTTTCCAGTAAGGCTTTAGGACAGGTTCAATCTTGTGTCTCTCTGGTACTTTTTGTATTTCGACTAAGTTAATATGTCTGTTTCATAGTATCCATTAACATAGCAGTTATTTCAGTGAGCTAGTGCTTGCGCACAGAAAAGGTCTTGAATGTCACCAAGTAAATTTTATGCAGACAAGACATTTTAACTGTACTGCAATTTTTTAATATGTAGGGATGCTAGCTTGTTAGACCATGTATATTTTTACATTTGCTAACATCTGTTTACTGTTGTCATATACTATTTTTATTTCATTTGTAGTTAAAATACATACTGCCAATATATATATTTTTCATTGGTGAAGAATGGGTTCTTCATCTTATGATGAGTATGCATTTCTGCCGTTCCTTTTCACTCTTTTGTATTTGTATTACATGTTCCATGCATTATGAATATACATGTATATACATGTATAAAGATGCAGCTGAAATGGACACACCCTCCCTCCCCCCACACCACACCTTCTTTTGTCTTCCCCCACCCCCAGATTCACCATTGAATAGAGCTTTCTGACCCATAGTGGAAAAACTGGTGAATCATCTACAATGACTTCTTATGAGAGGAACTGGGACATTCTCTCTGCCCCGTAGCAGTAATATTGTACGCAGTCCCATCATGACATAGTGGTTGTCGCTTACTGTACTACTACTACTGGTCAGTAAGGGCGTTTACTTTAAACGGAGGGTTCTGGGTGTCCATTTAAATAACTGGTAACACTTAACTAATGGGTCATATCAAGTGCAAATGAAGTGATTAGTCAAATAACTTCATTTCTAAAAAGAGACATTATAGTACTACTGTGGATGCAATGAATGAACAAACAGTTTAGCCACCATGAAATGGTTAATCAATCACTGTTCAATGCTGCACTCTGATCCCGGTATCATACTAGTGTGCAGTTGTTGATCCAATGCTGCCTTCTGAGTTGCAGAAAGCAGTACTGGTGGATCGTCCACAATGACTTGTTCGTGCTCAATGTTGACAGGAACTGGACCATTCCAATCAATCCCATAACTTTCAGAATCAGGCTAAGATACAAGGTGCAAATTAAATGCACGAATTCATAATGCGTATTTTTCCACTCCTGCACCCCCAGGCATAACAAAAATAATCCTTCAAAAAATAAACAGTCCATACTCAAAGACACATTTTTCAGGACTTAAACAACATAATTAATGCTGCTAACATGGCTTGCTCTTAATAACACACACTACAGGACTAGTCTGCACAATACAAAGCACTAACCTCAACTAAACCCCTTGCAACCATGCAACTTGAAGAGGATTCATCCATTGTGCACAGACCCATTGTCCACAGTTGCAGTGGTGTCCTGTTTCCTTCCGTTCTTATTGAATGCTGGCACCAGCCACTTCTAAAGCCATCCAACTCTCCCTGCAGCAGACTAATAGTAACATAATGCAAAGCAAACAAATCCAAGTGGCTATCAGGGTTAAGAATATTGATGTCCTCCATAAAGTAGAACAAGTGATAAAAAAAGCTTATGCAGCCAGTGAACAGATCTCTCCAAAAGCGTTCAATTCTTTGATTGTGTACACTGCGTCCCATAATGGCACTGTTTCTACCAGCACCTCGTTGTTCTACCATGTACTGAGACACCAATATATTTTCGCCACCTTTGTCCATTCTTACTCTAGAAGGTAGACCATATTCTTGCACAGCTTTCTGAAATGCTGATAAAACAGTAGAGGCACGGTTATTTGTTGCTACTTTGAGATAGACTATAAGGCGGCTGAATCCATCAATGCCACCATGAATAACTATTTTCCATCTTATCAATTTATGGTAACCATCAATATGCCACAATGAATTAGGCGAATGCACCGAATACACCCGACGATGCAATACTGCTCTGAAACGTGTAGTTATCCCATTTGGATCAATTCTTCTTAAAGATTCTCTTACTCTTTCTCGCGGTACTACTATCCCAGCACTTCTTAGACGACCAGTGACTAATTTTTCTCCACAACTCTGGCTGCAATGCTTGATTTGTGAAACAATTAAGTCTACCTCATCATCACTGATCCTGCTGTAGGCTCTTGAAGTAATACCCAACTCCTGCAATCGACGCTCCAGTGTGCGCAAGCTGCAATCAAGCATTATGGCGATGTCCTGGACTTTAAACCCATTCTCTATTAGAAATCGAAGCTTTTCCTCCTCCAACTCTATCCTTGGCCGACCACGCCCAACATTTCCGTTTGTTGTACGGAATCGATCTTCTATGCAGGAATCAACGCATCTAACGAGTCGAATGAGCGATGAAATGAAGTCAGAGATATCACCTAGGAGCAAGTCTTCCATTGCTATAGTGAGCTGAAGTAATTCTTCACACGCTACAAGCAGGTTTTCCAACATGTCTAAGTCTTCATTACCGCTTACTTCACACGCATACATAAGTATGCTACGAGCTAGTTCAACAAAACTGTCCTCATCAGGTAATTCAGCCGCCATTCAACAACGGTTAGCAACAACTCGTTATTATTTTTCAGCTCCATGCACGCATGCGTATTTTATCTTTGCATATCTAAAATCGGCATGGCGTTACCAGATGAGCTTTATCACAGGGCGTATTTGGAGGCAATCAGGGTGCTCTCTCAAAATTCAACTAGAATACCCGTGCTTGAACAGTCGTCCGGCTCCTTGCAGTCACCTAGTCCATCTTGGTTGCAGTCATCAGGTCCATCTGCGTTGCAGTCGCCTGGTCCATCTGGGTTGCAGTCGTCAGGTCCATCTGCGTTGCAGTCGCCTGGTCCATCTTGGTTGCAGTCATCAGGTCCATCTGCGTTGCAGTCGCCTGGTCCATCTTGGTTGCAGTCATCAGGTCCATCTGCGTTGCAGTCGCCTGGTCCATCTTGGTTGCAGTCATCAGGTCCATCTGCGTTGCAGTCGCCTGGTCCATCTTGGTTGCAGTCATCAGGTCCATCTGCGTTGCAGTCGCCTGGTCCATCTGGGTTGCAGTCGTCAGGTCCATCTGCGTTGCAGTCGCCTGGTCCATCCGGGTTGCAGTCGGGTTCTTTGCAATCGTCTACAGGTGAGCACTTGACAGATTTCTCTGTGCAAGATGGATGTAAAGCTATCGCTATTTGCACGATTGTGTAAACATTTCTATGTAAAATATAGAGTGGCGTGGAGTCCTAGTTGAGCTCACCCGACTTGGGCGTTGATGTGACCTGATGTGTAGCAGCGGCGTAGGAAGGAGTTTAAAAGTGGGGGGGCAAAGTTCGATGGTCATCATGGCGGGAGAGCGGTGCCCCTCCCCCAGCCAGCTAGGGGAGTGCTGTAAGCTTCCGCATTGGGGTCTGGGACTCTGGGGTTGTGCCCCAGAAGCCAACGCTATTTGCATCTAACGACGTTACAAAACTACACTAGAATCAGTGCAATTTATTACAAATTACGCATTTATCTGTAGTATCACTGGTATAAAAGTAGGGGGGCATGGCCCCCCCCACTTTTAAAAGTGGGGGGGCAGTTGCCCCCCCTGCCCCCCCTTTTCCTACGCCACTGTGTACTCTAAAACCGTTTTCCGACCTCCAATCTCGTCGTGTGAATATATAATTAATCAGGAGTCTGGGTAGGGAATCTGAACTGCGGGGTAGCGAAATCTGCGGACCCTGGTTTGCGCTATGGTGGTTGTGACCTGCTGTGTAAAACGACATATGCTACGCAGCCATTATGCACCTATCATTGTTACGTGAGACCCCCCCCCCCCCTGGGGCGAAGTCGGGATTAGGTGGGGATTTGACGCGTGAATATCATAACTGGCCACACATTTGACCGTAGGGGCACGCGTTTGACCTTTTATCAGACCACGTAGTATAAACAATTGGCCAGTTATTAACCCCCAACCAGGGGCAGTTTGCTTTACTAAAGGTCAAATACCTCCTAATGCCCCAGGGGGGGAGGGGGGGGGGGGGTCTCACGTAACAATGATAGGCGCATTACCCAGACAAATAATTTTGTGATAATAGCCCACATGGTCTATCTGATCTGCACTTTATGTATACTGTAACCACATTGATTATTGTACTCATGCAGGTGTGTAATCCTAAAATGTGAGGTCTCCTGCAATTGTTTTTATTTGCTTGTAACAAAGGGGTGTTCCCATGAATCGTTGAGCTATGCTTCATGATAATAGGCACAATTCAAATCTAGAAATTATCAAGGCATCATGCGCGCCCATGTGACACACTGTACATTGCTTTGAAGTGTCGTAGGGTGTTACTTATGTTAGTATAGCTTTTCTTTCGTTATTCCAGTCACTATCAAACTTTGCAGAAATATAGTCAACAGGCATCCTAACAGTATGTGTCTTTGTAGTATTATTGTCACTACGAATAAACGCGTAAGCGCAATTCAAAACAAAGGCATCGCATGTGACATATATATATATATATATATATATATATATATTATGGAGGTCAAAGTGTGGTTTTCTGTGGTTGATGACTATCAAGCAATACAAACAAGAAAAGCTTCAGGAAGTAGAGAGTTGCAGCTGGCCATTGGTAGCAACTGTATGGAAAGATAGAAAGGTTGTCAGAATATGTTCACCTTACTGGACAGTAATCACACAGCATCCCTCGCATCCCTTACCCACCTCACACAGCTCCCTCACTCACCATCACATCACCCCCACACACAATCCTCTGCACCCCCCTCAACATAGCATCCCTCACCCCCACCATCACACAGTATCATTTACTGACCGTCATGCAGCATCACCCACCCACCATCACACATCATCCTTTACTTGCCATCATGAACATCACTCCCTACCATCACACAGCATCCCACACCCACAATCCTACGGCATCCCCACTCACCATCACAAGCATTCTCCACTCACAATTCTATGACATCATCCACCCACCAATACACACCATCCCTCACTCTACCCACATTGCTCACCCACCATCACACAGCATCCCTCACCCAATATCATACAGCTCCCACACCCACTAACACAGCATCCCTCACCAACAATCCTAGTGTCCTTCACCTGCCATCACGCAACATCCTTCTTCCACCATCACTCGGCATCTCCAACCCACAATTCTATGGCATCCCCACCTACCATGACACAGCCTCCCCCACCTACCATCACACAGCGTCCCTTACCCACAACCCTACAGCATCTCCAACCCACCCTACTATGGCACCCCCCACCCATAATCCTCGAGCATCCTTCACCTACCATCACACAGTGCCCTTCTCCCACCATCATGCAACATCTCCCACATGCATCATCACTCAGCATGCCCATCCACTATCGCACATTATCTCTCCTGCATTGCTCACCCACCATCGCACAGCATCACTCCCACATTGCTCACCCACCATCGCAGAGCATCACTCCCACATTGCTCACCCACCATCGCACAGCATCACTCCCACATTGCTCACCCACCATCGCACAGCATCACTCCCACATTGCTCACCCACCATCGCACAGCATCACTCCCACATTGCTCACCCACCATCGCACAGCATCACTCCCACATTGCTCACCCACCATCACCCACATTGCTCACTCACCATCACAGCATCGCAAACGCGGACTGGAGGGTTATTAGCTGTGGGGATGGCAAGATGGGCTACCTCTGTGAAACCAGGAAAAGTTGTAAATCCCCACCACACAGTATTGCTCACCCATCATCACACAGCATAGCTCACTCACCATCACACTGCATCACTCACCCACCATCATACCCAGCACCTTCAAAAACCTTCACCCAGCATCCCCTACCCACCATCACATAGCATGTCACCCACCATACAGTGCCCTTCCCCCACCATACAGTGCCCTTCCCCCACCATATAGTGCCCTTCCCCCACCATCACACAGCATTCCCCACCGACAAACTCCCAGCAAACTTAACCCAGCACATTACAATCATACCTCACCCAGTCATACCAGAGAAAATATATGTTCTGTCTGAAACAGCTATATGCCACACCAAAAAAACCACTTACATGTATTTTTCTCACACTGACACCACTGCACAATAACGACTTACAATGCATTTCCACTCATTCAATCCCATTCAAAGAGATCAAGCGGATAAGATTGCTGCATTTGTGTTTCATGATGCGTGATTGTTACACCTTCGTTTTCTGGAGATAGATGAACGAACAAAGCTCACACATCGTTTTAATAGTCTCTTTACAACTTCATGATATACAACAGCTGCTACCTTTTGATTCTGAGTTAAAAGCAGCGGCTATACCATTCATTCGTGTTCAACAGCTTCATCATGTACTTTGTCGATACCATAGTGGTCAATAGTTGCTCTCAAAAGGTAGATGAACCATCTGTTAACCGTTTTCAAAAAGTTGTTTGTGCAAAACTCGTTTTTGAACCCCACTACAGTTTAGTACCTGTACGTAATAAAATGCTGCACCAGCAGCATACATTTGCAGGTTGGTGAGCTTATATGTGCATTCCAATCCAGCTCTTGTAATTTGTGACAACTGGCATATACATTGTACTTTAATTATGTAGTTCGCAACAATTGGCACAAGTTGGTAAGTTGACTGTAATTCAATGCATAATAAAACTTCTATCTGATAATGTGTTTTCAGCTTCTGAGTTTGCAAGGTTGTGAACTCAAGATGCAATTGTGGTATTGTGTGTGTATTCTAAAGTGATGTAAACTAAATAGGGGCATTATAGCACTTCAGTTACAGCTAGTTCCAGCTATCTTTTTTTCATTTCATAATTCAGTTCCTGTTATGTCAGTTGCAAGAGGTGCACTGAATGACCTTTTTCGTTACACTGTGATGAACAAAAAGCGAAAGTGTGCTCGAGATGAAGTATTACATTTGATGAACAAGAAAACCAGGGTTAAATCTACTCAGCAAAAACCGGAATGGAAGCATCGCTTTGTATGCCTTGCATATCACCAACATTATCAAGCTCCTAGTAGTGAAGATGAAAAAGATAAACTTCATATGGCTGGGTTAGGGGAGAAAGTTATAGAATTTCCTGTTTTGAATGTTGATGCAGAAAGCTTTAGGGAGACACTGTACCATTCATTCCCAAAGTTGCGCCTTTCAGGTGGCTTCGTCATGTGCAAGGCAAAACCTAATTCAGCGCAGTTGGAACCATTGTCAAACCTGACATATAGTTCACCAGCAGTCTTAAAGGAAAGAAGTGGATGCTGCAAAACATATTTGGTCCCACTGCAGCAGGATTTAGACATGTCATGCATGAAATCAGGTTCAACTAGTGTAAGCGGCTTGTTTTTCATAACCAATTAATGTACATACAGTCTGTTGATATGTTTCAGATGATGGAGAAGTGTTTGAAATGTGGGCTTTGTCTTCCTATGGATGATTTATTGACCCATGTGGAACTGTGCAAAAGGTGAACAAATTTTGTATTACCCACTCTGCATTTTGAAAGATACGAGTACGAAATAATGACACTACTTTTTGTATTTAGACTAAGTTAGTATGTCTGTTTCATAGTATCCATCAACATAGCAGTTTTTTCAATGAATGCTTGCACAGAAAAGTCTTGAATGTCACCAAATAAATTTGATGTAGACAAGAAATTTTAACTGTACCGCAATTTTCTATTATGTAGGGGTGCTTGTTAGACCTTGTATATTTTTGCATTTTTTAGTATCTGTTTGAAGCATTGGTCATACTTTTTTCATATTCATTTGTATTTAAAATATATACTGCAAATGTTCTTTTTTCAGTTGTGAAGAAATGGGGTCTTCATCTGATGATGAGGATGCATTTCCTGCTGTTTCTTTTCACTCAGTATGTAATACTTTTTGTATTTGTATTACGTGTTCGATTCATTATTATAATATATAAATATGTAAGGATGCAGCTGTAATGGACACCCCAACACCTTCTACTCAAAGGTAGTTACTTAAAGTGCATTTATTTACGTTGGGTACATGGCAGTTGTACATCGTTAAATCCTTTTGAATTTTTTCTTTTAATTTAGTGTGGTGCATTCAATGCTACCTCCGGAGAGTGCATCCAATAGGTATACATGAATATTATTAGCTGTGTGTGATTCATTTACATATGGTACGTATTGTGAGAAAACAGGTCATATAGTATATAAATTAAAATTAAAATCAAAGTTGACCATTTCCATTGAAAATGTATGTTTCATTAATAACTCAGCAATGGATAGTGCATGAGAACAATGATAGAGCATAAACATAAACTAGAGCTTGTTCTCTCATAAGCATCTCCCCACATTTTGTTCTCATTTAATTCTCATGTGTACTAATGTGTTGGTTTTAAACTAGAAACAATTGTACATAATTTCCTTTCTTAGTAAATTTCAAGCACCTGACAGAAGCAAGATGTTAGAGAGTGCTGTGAAAAGGTAATAATTGGTGTTTAGTTTCATTTTATTTGCAACTCTATTATTAAGTGGTAGTATAACTGAAGTTATTAAGGAATTGGAAAGTAACATGGATGGGAGGGAACCCATCCGGATCACTGTGTGGCGCAGTGATGTCTGGTTAGATGCAGTGCAGGAGGCCAAAACAAAGGGTATCAATGGACTTTCCCCATTAAAGGTATTAATATCCATATCCTGCACTATTTAAGTTTTATTTATTTTTTGCGTTGTATAGGTCACATTTTTGGGTGAGCCTTCCATTGATGCAGGTGGTCCAAGACGTGAATTTTTCAGACTTTTGCCTCATCATGCTGCAACAACCCTCCTGAGGGGTGAAAGGAGAAAGTTTTTTTCTATGAATGTGAAAGCATTTCAAGTAAGGAAATCACTGTATTTTAGTAAGTTTGTGTTTGAGTTATTGTTTAAGAATTGTGTATGTCAAAGGAAGGATGAAGAGGTGATAAGATGTTATCAGTGTCTGCACCAAGCAAAATAATGTTGACCTTGTTGTTTACGATACTATAATATATAAATGCAGTGTGTTTCTTTGATGGCTTGCTACTTTATTCATAGCTATTCAATTTTTTCAGCAGCGGCACTACTTTTACTTTGGGCTTTTCACGGCAATGTCTGTTGTCCAGGGGGGGTGTGGTATTCCTTGTTTGGCTGATCCTGTGTATGAGTACATCACTAGTGGGAAGTGTAGTTCTATTGTGGTCTCCAGTGATGATATTCCAGAACTGGCTATGAGGGATACTGTACAGAAAGTAAGCCATTAACAAATTCTGTAACTGCTGCATATCCAATTAACTGATGTCAGTTGGTTGCTGCTAACTGTACCGAGGAAATACAAGCAGTTTTATCTGAGGATATAGCCATAAGCTACTTAGCAGAATGTGGTTATACTCAACCCATCAGTACCTTACAGTGGAAAATGAAGGATGACATTGTATCCACTCTACTTGACTACCATCTTATTCTAAAAGTGAAGGCATGTATGGACCAGTTCTGTGAAGGATTGGAAACCCTGGGGGTTGGGTCAATTGTTCGGAAGAACCCATCAGTGCTTTGGCAGTTTTTTGTTTTTAACGAGGTGCCAATTGATGCTGGTAAGAGTTACTGTATGCCATGATGTAAATATATCTGTTTTCCTAATGGCAAGTCACAAATGTATATTTCGCTAGATATGCTTCGGTCCATCCTAACATTAAGGGAGGGGAATGGTGATGTGAAACTCATTGAAGACCTTGCCTACTTCAATTTCAACATATTCCTTGATGAGTGTGACAATGGTAAGCCCTTTGCATGATGTTTTTCATTGTATTGCATTTGTATCTCTATTAGGACCAGCTGGAGGATGTTGCAGTATTCAAGAACTATTAGAGTTTTTTACAGGATCAGGGTACCCACCCCAGGGTTTTAGCAGGAAGTGTACGATTTCCTTTCTGCACGACACCACAGCACGACTACCAACAGCTGCAACCTGCAATCTTGAGCTGCGACTTCCAACGTGCCATGGCGAGGACTACTCACCGTTTAGGGAGTGCATGATATTGGCAATAAGAGGGTGTGAAGGATTCGGTCAAAGTTGAAGTGACTCTTTGGTGTATGTCGTTTTCACCAGCAGCATCATTCAAACATTGTATCAGCATCATTCAAACATTGTATCAGCATCATTCAAACATTGTATCAGCATGTCACTGTGATTTTACTATTCATTTGTATCAGCATGTCACTATTCATTTGTATCAGCATGTCAGCTTGTGATTATACTATTCATTTGTATCAGCATTCACTATGTATAAGGTTCGTCTGGAAAGTAAATGCATGTTCAGGTACACGTGTGTGAGGAGAGATAAAATCCCTAGCTATTGGATGGCTTTAGGAATGGCTGGTGTCGGCATTCAATAAGAATAGGGCACCACTGCAACTGTGGACAATGGGTCTGTGCACAATGGATGAATCCTCTTCAAGTTGCATGGTTGCAAGGGGTTTAGTTGAGGTTAGTGCTTTGTATTGTGCAGACTAGTCCTGTAGTGTGTGTTATTAAGAGCAAGCCATGTTAGGAGCATTAATTATGTTGTTGAAGTCCTGAAAAATGTGTCTTTGAGTATGGACTGTTTATTTTTTGAAGGATTATTTTTGTTATGCCTGGGGGTGCAGGAGTGGAAAAATACGCATTATGAATTCGTGCATTTAATAATAACAATACTAATAATATTTCTCAATGCATTGTACAGATAATGCACTGAAGAGGCAAGTAATGGCATGTGTAAATGCACTTATATACTTCCTATTTAAATGGATACAGTTTACAAAAGGGAGATAGATCTACAGTTTTGAGGCGACACATGAAGGTGATGATATTCTTTGCAGATACAACATGTTGTGGTAAAGAATTCCAAATAGGAACAACCCGAGATGAAAAAAAGTATAGCCGAAAATCATGACGAGGTATGGTGACCGACTGGAGCCTGTATGAATTCCCACGAGTGGAATGAACGTTTGAAATGAATGTAAACATCTCAGCTGCATCAATATCCAAAAGCTTATTCACAATTTTGTAACACATTGTAAGGTCAAAATAGATACAACAATATTCTAATGATGACAAATTATGATTTGCTAACCTGGATGCATAATCCTTTAATTTGCACCTTGTATCTTAGCCTGATTCTGAAAGTTATGGGATTGATTGGAATGGTCCAGTTCCTGTCAACATTGAGCACGAACAAGTCATTGTGGACGATCCACCAGTACTGCTTTCTGCAACTCAGAAGGCAGCATTGGATCAACAACTGCACACTAGTATGATACCGGGATCAGAGTGCAGCATTGAACAGTCATTGATTAACCATTTCATGGTGGCTAAACTGTTTGTTCATTCATTGCATCCACAGTAGTACTATAATGCCTCTTTTTAGAAATGAAGTTATTTGACTAATCACTTCATTTGTACTTGATATGACCCATTAGTTAAGTGTTACCAGTTATTTAAATGGACACCCAGAACCCTTCGTTTAAAGTAAACGCCCTTACTGACCAGTAGTAGTAGTACAGTAAGCGACAACCACTATGTCATGATGGGGCTGCGTACAATATTACTGCTACGGGGCAGAGAGAATGTCCCAGTTCCTCTCATAAGAAGTCATTGTAGATGATTCACCAGTTTTTCCACTCAGGAGAGTCGTGAACTACATGTACTTGTGAACTACATGTACTTGTACTAAGGGATTGCCACACATGTCCCCTCCCGTGTAACACTACCAGTGGATGTTACGTGTACATCTAGCAGAACCAGCTGTGTCCAGGGCCCCCCCCCCAGATCCAGCCCCCGGGGTCACTTCACCCCTACTATTGATCATTCGCTGGAAGTTCAAGGGGCCAATGAGGCAAATGGAGCCATCCCACACAGCAGAACCACCATGACTGCAAGTGAACTTAATAGCCTCACGATAGTTTGAACTTACATTTAATTCCTCCACACTTCAAGTAGTAGAACCACCAGCCATCTTACAAATGGGGTTACCAGACCCTGTACTGCCTGCAGGGGTGCCCACACAAACAGGGGTCAATACGTATTATATCAGAGGAGGTGCCAGCCCTCACAGTATAAGCAGTCCCCACAATTTCAGACTGAGGAAGCCATGAAGTACATGTACTGTACGTACACCTGCCCCTCTCCAAGAAATACCAGTGGAACCATTAGCCCTCACTCAGCCCCTATGGCTCTCCTGCCCACTACCTGTTCTTCACTGCACATTGCGTCAACAGCCCAGGGTACAATGGGGCATCCCCCTACCAATTCTCACATCACTGCAATATGGGGCAGTATCATTGCGACCATTAAAGCAAATGGACTTATTAGCTCCACACAGCAGGCCAGTTAATACCAATGGGCTGCCATTACAGAAGGAGGCTATCAGACTGCCAGCAGACAGGGAAGCCACCAACTGCCTAACTCCCCAGGGTTCATGGGGGGCCCCCACAACAATGCATGCTTGTGGAGATGCCAGCTCTCACACTACAAGTGGAATCGGCACCCCCAACAATTTCAGGGGAGCCATGAACTAGTACCACACATGCCCCCCACGACCCATGGAACCATTAGCCCTCTTCTAACTCCCACTACCTATCCTTCACTGCAAGTTGAGTCAGCAGCCCAGGGGCCATGCATTTACCAGCCCTCTCACTACAGGTGCATGATACAAGTGATCGTTCACTGCAATTTGAAGGAGCCAGTGGGGCCAATTGAGCCGTCCCCACACAGCAGAACCACCAGGCCCCATCACTGCAAGGGAACGTAACAGCCTCATGATGCAAGGGAACTTACTTTTAATACCTCCACATTGCAAGTAGTGAACCCAAAGCCACTGCAAGCAGGGCTGCCCAGACTAGCACCTGGATGAATAGTTATGATGCCAGTAGAGATGTAAGCTCTCACACTACATGTAGTCCCCACAATTTCAGGAGAAGCCATCAACTAACCTGCCCCTCTCCAAATGCTACCAATTGAACCATTAGCCCTGCCCCACACATTGGGACCAGCCCCTTACAGCCTTCCTACCCACCACCTGTCCTTCACTGCACAATGAGTCGACAGCCCATGCCAAAGACCAATAGGGCCATCCAGCTATCTGAGCACCCTCCCTGCAAGTGGACAGTATCATTGGAACTATTAATGCAAGCCCCACACTGCCGGTCCAGTGGAGCCATTACAGATGGAGTTATCAGAAATCAGTACCCCCACAATTTCAAGGGTGCCATAAACTGGAGCTACACATGCCCTCAACCCATGGAACCATCACATAGGGGCCAGCCCATGGCCCTATCTCCCACTACCTATTTCTTCACTGTACGTTGATTCAACGGCCCAGGTACCAATGGGCCATACCCCTACCAGCTCTCTCACTGCAAGCGGACAGTATCAGTAGAACCATTTTTGCAAGTGGACTTAAAGCAGATCCAGTTAGCACCAGTGGAGCCGATTCAGACACAGTTATCAGACTGCCAGCATGCAAGCTTGGGAGCCACCAATTGTCAAACTTCCCAGGGGTCATTGGGGGCCCCCACAACAATGTGATGGCAGCTTTAACACTGCAGGTGGAATTGGCACCCCCCACAATGTTTTGAAAACCATGCACTGGAGCCACACATACCCCCACTATCCAAGGAAACACTAGCCACCAGACCCCTTACAGATTGATTTACCAGACCCTGCACTGCCAGCAGGGGTCATTAGGTCAGATGCCAGCCCTTATACTACAAGTAGTCCTCGTGAACAATTTCAGGCGAAGCCATGTTCTTCATGTACTGTACATACACCTGCCCCTGTCCAAATAGTGGAACCATTAGCCCTCACTGCATAAGCCCCACACACTGCAACCAGCCCCCACGTCTCTCCTGCCCACTACCTGTCCAACAGCCCCAGGACCACAGTGATGGCCATCTCCCTTACAGCAAGCGGACAGTATCATTGGAACCATTAATGCAAGTGAACTTAAAATAGCCCCACACTGCAGGTCCAGTTAGCATTGTGGAGCTACATGTATTACAGCTATACAGATGGAGTTATCAGACTACCAGCAGGCAGGGGAGTCACCAGCTGCCAATCTCCCCAGGGAGTCATTGTGGACCCCCACAATAATACTTGCTGGTGGAGATGCCAGCCATCACACTACAGGTGGAATTGCCCCCCCCCCCCCCCCCCCCTTTACATGCACACACAATTTCAGGGTAGCCATGAGCTCATGAACTGGCACCAAACATGCCGCTTAAGCAGCCCAGGGGCCTACCAGCTCTGCAATATCAGTGAACCACACTGCAAGTGAACATGATAGCCTCACGCTGCACGGTTATTGCACGCAGTCCACCAAAGACCAGATACGGCCAATGCTCCAAAAAGGTCAAAGGTCCTAATAGTCGCACGACAAAGCGTCTCGTACATGTTTCTCGCCCATTAGTCCGTAAACTAAGATACACTCCTCGCTTCCCTCCGCAAACCACAGCATCGTATTTTATATTTTACAGAGAATTTTTTTTTTTCTAGTACAAAAACTTTTTTATAATGGATTATTAAAATTTCTAATTGTGCGTTTTTTGTTGAATTTTGGCGGCTCGGGCGTTCCATACTATGGAGCTTTGGAACACGTAGGCATCTTTTAGAATTAGTACACAATAAAAAAAAAAATCCGCTACTGATCAGAAATTCGTCTGTTACGGATTGTTCTACGGAAATAGTTGTCTCACTTTTCTACGGATCCGATTGACAGATACCGAATCGGATCCGTAGCAGTCGATTTGTCAAAAGAGGTGTAACGGATTGTAATTACGGATCTGTTACAAATGGAAATCTGATCCGTAACAAATCCGTAACGGATCCGTACCAAACGTTTCCCATTACATTGCACGTGATGCTCACTTTTAGAGCCCCTCCCATTTAATAGTGGTGTCATTCAAATAACATTATAAATATTTTTACAAAAATACACAACATACAAACAGGCCTGGCTAGGGCATGTATTCCAATTCCTCAGTCCCACGCTTCTCTGTCATAGACCACGTCGACGAGCTGGAACCGCTTGTCCTAACAAGCACAGCAAGATGTGAAATAGGGGAACAAGTAGCAAGGTCCACACTTACCTTATTGGAGTACATGTATTTTGAACTTCATCTGTGGAAGAACAGACCTTATGAACCAATTCCACACGACCGCTTACATTGAGAAGTGTCAGTGAGAGAGGTACTTGCGTAGTAGCTTTTACACTACGAGGAATCAAAATTCAGTTACAGTAGGCCTACTTACCTGAAGTAGCAAAGTCCAGTACAACGCTGGCTATTAACAAGAGGATAATGCCTGTTAGGACAGGGGATGCACAACCAACCTGAGAGAGACGAGTTCGATATGCTGAGCAGAGACGTTGAGTGCCCGCGCCATGTTGCCAAGGTAAGCCTAACTTTTCAGTCATAGCCACGCTATCAGCGGCTTACTTACCAGATGCTTGACTAGTACAGTTTACTTCATCCGATGGTATCTTACAATAGGCGGCCAACGAACACCATGGCATACGTACCTCAGGACTGGCTTGCCTGCAGTGCTTTGATCGATAAGACTAGCGTATACTGGAGCTACCTCAATCGTAACGTTCGGTAAGCATTCCTATAATAAAGAGCAGCGAAATGATACATCAGAAAACGCGTTGCTTACCTGCCATTTTGCACCACATGTCCATAAAATTATTACTCGCAACTTAATTATTAATTTTCGTAAACACGTACAAGTACGCACACACAGACAAGTATACATACACACAGACCTAGACAGGCTAGCTCTACCAAGGATGGCAGACATCACTAAGCAGACCAGGCAGATGTGTAGTGCTCTAAACATTTTTATTAGCCACAGAACTGAAGGCTAGGTAGTCTGAAGGTTAGCTGGGTGAAGACATTGACTGCCTCACAAGTAGTCTGAAGGCTAGCTGGGTGGAGGCATTGACTGCCTCATAGGTAGTCTGATGGCTAGCTGGGTGGAGGCATTGACTGCGTCACAAGTAGTCTAAAGGTTAGCTGGGTGGAGGCATTGACTGCGTCACAGAAAGTCTGAAGGCTAGCTGGGTGGAGGCATTGACTGCCTCGCAAGTGGTCTAAAGGTTAGCTGGGTGGAGGCATTGACTGCCTCACAAGTAGTCTGAAGGCTAGCTGGGTAGAGGCATTGACTGCGTCACAGGTAGTCTGAAGGCTAGCTGGGTGGAGGCATTGACTGCGTCACAAGCAGTCTGAAGGCTAGCTGGGTGAAGGCATTGACTGCCTCACAAGTAGTCTAAAGGTTAGCTGGGTGGAGGCATTGACTGCCTCATAGGTAGTCTGAAGGTTAGCTGGGTGGAGGTATTGACTGCCTCATAGGTAGTCTGAAGGCTAGCTGGGTGGAGGCATTGACTGCCTCACAAGTAGTCTGAAGGTTAGCTGGGTGGAGGCATTGACTGCCTCACAGGCAGTCTTAAGGCTAGCTGGGTGAAGGCATTGACTGCCTCACAAGTAGTCTAAAAGTTAGCTGGGTAGAGGCATTGACTGCCTCTAAAGGTTAGCTGGGTGGAGGCATTGACTGCCTCTAAAGGTTAGCTGGGTGGAGGCATTGACTGCCTCTAAAGGTTAGCTGGGTGGAGGCATTGACTGCCTCCAAGGTAGTCTGAAGGCTAGCTGGGTGGAGGTATTGACTGCGTCACAGGCTTTCTGAAGGCTAGCTGGGTGGAGGCATTGACTGCGTCACAGGCAGTCTGAAGGTTAGCTGGGTGGAGGCATTGACTGCGTCACAGGCAGTCTGAAGGTTAGCTGGGTGAAGACATTGACTGCCTCATAAGTAGTCTGAAGGCTAGCTGGGTAGAGGCATTGACTGCGTCACAGGTAGTCTGAAGGCTAGCTGGGTGGAGGCATTGACTGCCTCACAAGTAGTCTGAAGGTTAGCTGGGTGGATGCATTGACTGCCTCACAAGTAGTCTGAAGGTTAGCTGGGTGGAGGCATTGACTGCCTCACAGGCAGTCTAAAGGCTAGCTGGGTGAAGGCATTGACTGCCTCATAAGTAGTCTAAAGGTTAGCTGGGTGGAGGCATTGACTGCGTCACAGGTAGTCTGAAGGCTAGCTGGGTGAAGGCATTGACTGCGTCATAGGTAGTCTGAAGGTTAGCTGGGTGGAGGCATTGACTGCCTCACAGGCAGTCTAAAGGCTAGCTGGGTGAAGGCATTGACTGCCTCACAAGTAGTCTAAAGGTTAGCTGGGTGGAGGCATTGACTGTCTCATAGGTAGTCTGAAGGCTAGCTGGGTGGAGGTATTGACTGCTTCATAGGTAGTCTGAAGGCTAGCTGGGTGGAGGCATTGACTGCCTCACAAGTAGTCTGAAGGTTAGCTGGGTGGAGGCATTGACTGCCTCACAGGCAGCTTCTAAAGGCTAGCTGGGTGAAGGCATTGACTGCCTCACAAGTAGTCTAAAGGTTAGCTGGGTGGAGGCATTGACTGCCTCACAGGCAGCTTCTAAAGGCTAGCTGGGTGAAGGCATTGACTGCCTCACAAGTAGTCTAAAGGTTAGCTGGGTGGAGGCATTGACTGCCTCACAAGTAGTCTAAAGGTTAGCTGGGTGGAGGCATTGACTGCCTCCAAGGTAGTCTGAAGGCTAGCTGGGTGGAGGTATTGACTGCATCACAGGCAGTCTGAAGGCTAGCTGGGTGGAGGCATTGACTGCGTCACAGGCAGTCTGAAGGTTAGCTGGGTGGAAGCATTGACTGCGTCACAGGCAGTCTGAAGGTTAGCTGGGTGAAGACATTGACTGCCTCATAAGTAGTCTGAAGGCTAGCTGGGTAGAGGCATTGACTGCCTCACAAGTAGTCTGAAGGTTAGCTGGGTGGAGGCATTGACTGCCTCACAGGCAGTCTAAAGGCTAGCTGGGTGAAGGCATTGACTGCCTCACAAGTAGTCTAAAGGTTAGCTGGGTGGAGGCATTGACTGCGTCACAGGTAGTCTGAAGGTTAGCTGGGTGAAGACATTGACTGCCTCACAGGTAGTCTGAAGGCTAGCTGGGTGAAGGCATTGACTGCGTCATAGGTAGTCTGAAGGTTAGCAGGGTGGAGACATTGACTGCCTCATACATGTAGGTAATCTGAAGGTTAGCAGGGTGGAGGCATTGACTGCGTCACAGGAAGTCTGAAGGCTAGCTGGGTGGAGGCATTGACTGCCTCCCAGCTCGAGGCACCATATATCTACTATGTAGTCTTTTGCTCCAACGTCAAGTTACCAATGGCCTGTCTATATAGGATGCAAAGGTCAGGTTTCTGTTAACACATGAAGACAGCCGGTGTCAAGGCAAAGGTTTTCTGTCCACTTCATCTTGGGAATAAGGGCATGTATCCACTGAAGAATGACGTCAAACACCTCTTTGTATTGACCAGCAGGCCTAAACTCCTTGAGCATTCTTCATACTGATACATAGGGTTCCATCACCAAGGCAATGAAACCTTAGACTTGCACTGCCTTCAGAGACTGTTAGATGCCTGGTGACTATGCAGAAGCTTCTGGGTGTCTTGCCATCTCACATGGGACTGGGTGCTCTCTGACCTTTCAGCGTTCTGCACTCCCAATTCTATGAGGGTGATGGAAGCTGCTTCACTCTGAAGGTAGATGCTTGGCATTTCTTTTGATAGGAGACAATGCAACTGAACAGCACCATCGTTTGTGGCCATTGGCTAGGAGAATGTGACTGGCATTGACACTCAGTGAGGCATGCACACAATAAGTTCTTGACACGTCTCTTTTGAGGACCACAGCTGTGATGATATAAGTAACAAGATGCTCATCGAGTCTATGGTTGCATGATGTCATTACAAGTACACATGTTATTGGCTGAAAGAAACTGTGCGACGAAAATTCAACAGTGACAGCGTAGGCCGTAGTTAAAGAGCGTGCATGCCAAGGCAGGCAGCGGTAGAAGCGGTGATGGGGCCTTATAGGCTCCTGAGTTAGGAAAAATAACGGTTCAATCACTTTCTGCCCTCTCTATTTCATGCTCAATCTCACTTACCTCTCGGCAGAAATCACTAGGCCAACGTCGTAACTAATTAGGCGGCTAGGCCAGAGAATCGAAAAGGGAGCCGCCTCGCAGCAATCGAAGATCCATGCACGCTAAATTGGATAATCGGTGTGATACGGATTGTAATTATAAATGCTACTGATTGTAAACGTAATATGATACATGTACGGATATTTTATCGGATTTTAACAGGATGTATTACATCCCGCTACAACTTTCATCTAACGGATCAGTCACATTCTGTAACGCTTATCTGATCCGTACCGGTTGGAATTTCTGATCCGTAACCGTATGTTTGCCAAAAATAATCCGTTACGGAGCAAATTTTTTTGGTTGTGTAGCCTATCATTAAAAATAGCTAGTATATATATTGCATTATTGTGTGCATATGTGCAACGAATTACGCCCTTGACCAATTCACGTGACTAATGGCGGTTCAGCAACAATGAGCAAGATATGGTAAGCGGTTCACTATTGGCTTTTGTTCTCCTATATCATAGGCGGATCCAGGATTTTTGGCTGGGTAGTGCACATGAATATTAATGAAGGGAGGGGCACGGTAAATTACAAGCGCATTAACTGCATACAGCCTCTTTTGAGTAATATAAGTTGGATTCACAAACAGACAATTTAGATTCTGAAAATAGTAATTAATACTGGACCTTGGAGGGTGGCCGGTGCACGGGCACCCTAGGCACCCTCCCTGGATCCGCCTATGTATATAGCAACTTTCAGGTTCAAACATCGGCGTGGAACTTCTGGATCCGAACTTATCCTTTTGAACTCGTTACATACTGATCCATGAGAGTGATGAGACACGAGTGCTGCCTAAGTAAATTGAGCGTAAGCGCCATTTTTTGGGGTGTCGAAGATATCACAACCACGTGCACCTTCATTCCATCTACAGGAATATAGGTTGTAACGCGAACACATATGCCTTTTTAAAAAGTAGGTGTGGCGTATTAGTGCAATGGTGCGTATTTCATGTCCTCTACCCAGGCTACCGGCCCGGCCACGTATACTTGTTTTGGCTTAGGAGTACAATGAGGTAGGGTCACTTTATTCTCATCTGTTACATTTTACACAAGATGAAGGTTTGATGATGTGAGTGGCTCGCCAGTGTCATCGCACGCAGATTATCAATATCGGGCAAATGTAAGCAAGTAAATCTGTGGTCCATTCATTATTGATGCTATATATCTTTCAGCAGGGCGGCATCTGCGTAATGAATGAGACCCAACAAAACGCTTGCTCTTGCTTTTGTACATGCATTTATATTTGTATATGGCTTTTTGAAAACTACCTCTGAGAAGTGAATGGGATGGTGTACGTAAAAGCTGCATGGATAGAAAGTACTGTAGAAGTGGTACCCAACTGACGGTACGACACGGTACAAAGCGATCCGCCCTTAACCGTGGATTTCCCGGAGAGACGGTGTATAACGTATAAAGACGTGACAGAGCGACGGGGGAGAAAGACGTTACCGTCCACTCTCGGACCGTGGGGATTGATTTCATCGGTATCCGCCTACATCCAAGAGACGGGTAAGGTCACGTGATGAGACGTTACCGTCTCCTTGCAATGGTTTCGCTGTGCAGCCGCAAACAGCCGTGGACACTGCTGTTTGCGGCTGGACACAATTCAGATAATTGGCTAATACGGTATGCCTTTTGAATGGTGCAAAAAATTTACTTTTAGAGCTCATTATAAATCGTACTTTTTGTCACCCGCATTTCATGCTTTGTTCAAGTCATACCTTCGAGAGAATTTGATCTTTCGTATCCCCTACCATCGCACTAAATAAAATTACCAGCGCGCACGACCTACAATATTACTCGAATAGCCGCGCATCGTTTTTATACGTTGATGTGATAGAGGCGGTAACTGAGAGGGGGTACTTTGATCGTGTGTAGCAAAGACAGCGACAATAGGATTTAGGTCAGCAAGTTACAACATCAACAAGACAGATCAAGAAGCATATTTACAACAATTAGAACCAGCCACTTTTTTTTTTTACCACTCTACGCGGCGTGTGTATTTTATGAATAATACGAGCGGTTCGAATGGAGCATTATCACATAAACAAAGGTCAGGAGCAATGCATGATGAGTGGTCGCTTACTTGTGGCACCTAGGGATAAGAAATCAAGGCGTTCATACCAAGCACAGATATTTCAGGTAATGTATACTCAGATGCTACACCCACTCAAATTTTGTTATCAATACAACTGAACAAGTTATGAGGCTACATGGTACTGGTTACTGAGATGAGGGTATAGGTGGCTGTGATGAGGTTGGTACAGGTGGCTGAGATGAGGCTGGTACAGGTGGCTGAGATGAGGCTGGTACAGGTGGCTGAGATGAGGCTGGTACAGGTGGCTGAGATGAGGCTGGTACAGGTGGCTGAGATGAGGCTGGTACAGGTGGCTGAGATGAGGCTGGTACAGGTGACTGAGATATGAGGCTGGTACAGGTGGCTGAGATGAGGCTGGTACAGGTGGCTGAGATGAGGCTGGTACAGGTGGCTGAGATGAGGCTGGTATAGGTAGCTGTGATGAGGTTGGTACAGGTGGCTGAGATGTGAGGCTGGTACAGGTGGCTGAGATGAGGCTGGTACAGGTGACTGAGATGTGAGGCTGGTACAGGTGGCTGAGATGAGGCTGGTACAGGTGGCTGAGATGAGGCTGGTACAGGTGGCTGAGATGAGGCTGGTATAGGTAGCTGTGATGAGGTTGGTAGAGGTGGCTGAGATGTGAGGCTGGTACAGGTGGCTGAGATGAGGCTGGTACTCTGGTACAGGTGGCTGAGATGAGGCTGGTACAGGTGGCTGAGATGAGGCTGGTATAGGTAGCTGTGATGAGGTTGGTACAGGTGGCTGAGATGTGAGGCTGGTACAGGTGGCTGAGATGAGGCTGGTACTCTGGTATAGGTGGCTGAGATATGAGGCTGGTACAGGTGCCTGAGATCGGGGGGGGGGGATGGGGGGGGGGGGGGTTTGCAATCCCAACTTTGGTCTGAAAATTTATTTATTTTTAGTTGCATCCCTATTTATTAATCTAGTGAAGCTTAAAGCATACAGGAAACAACGTGGTTTCCAATATAGCCATGTAAGTAGAGGGCACCCTCCCCCTTTTTAAACATAGAGAGAGCTGTAAGTTGACAGCACCCCCTCCTCCCCCCTGGTTGAATTGGCCTAAAGCAGACAGCACCCCCCTCCCCCCCCACTGGTTGAATCGCCCTAAAGCGGATAGCACCCCACACACACACGAATCGGCCTAAAGTGGACAACACCCCAGTTTTCATATGTAACCCCCCCCCCCCCCCTTTTATGAAATCCTGGATCTGCCCCTGGGCCCTGGCATGGTAGCTGAGATAAGGCTGGTACAGGTGGCTGAGATGAGGCTGTGACTGGTGTCTAAGATGAGGCTGTTACAGGTGGCCATGGCTGAGATGAGGCTGTGACTGGTGGCTGAGATGAGGCTGGTACTGGTAGTTGAGATGAGGCTGGTTCTGGGGTTGGGAATGGGATTGATACGGAAGAGTATACTATATTAGTAGCTAACAGCACCAAGACAAACATTGAGTAAGACATAAGTAAGATCCAGCAGTTGCTCTCCATTGTGAAAGAACAACTGCTGTTCATTGGCCCACCTAACGTGGCGGCAATACCACAGTAGGCTAGTAACACACACCCGCGCCAACCGGTATAGAGTACTTGCTTTTAGTAAGCTTGATCGCTGTCAAAAAAAAAAGTGGCTACAAGCCAATGCTAGTAGCTATTAGTACTTTTCGTTCCCTTTACGAACCAACCTTTTTTTCTGATTTCCTATTGTCGCAGGCGTGGGAAATCGCTTCTGTATCGAAGAGGTACGCTAAGACTAACCCGCTTTCAAGGCCCGTAGCTTGCCATAGCAACTTCACTACGCCTCGTGGTTCGCAACACAAATAGAAAAAAGGTGTTTCTTTCCTAGCCTAGTGTTAAAATGGCGATTAGCCCATCGTTGTTTTTGAGTGAGTTCACGTTCAAAAGGTCTTCGGTTGTCAAGGTCGTCGTTGTCAAGGGCATGACATCATTATTTCAATTTTTCGGAAAACGAACCTAGTGTCCACAAAACATTGGGCCGCAAACACCTGTGTGGAATGCACACTACAAAAATTTTCGCGCGCGCCCCTCCTCATCAATTATTCATGTCGGACCCCCCCCCCTCTCCAAAATCCTGCATCCGCCCCTGAGCCTACGGGTTTAGCACTACAGCCTGCTGGTCTGCGATTAGATGGTTCCTCCAGTTACTGTAGGGTCTCTCCTACACGCTACTCTGCGGATCCTCCAAACTTAGTTAGTGAGCGGAATTCAGATACTCGGAGCTGTTTCATCAACCGACGAGGACATTGTCGTTTCAACTTTCAAAGCCTGCTAATGGTGTTCTACATGTTGTACCGGTATTAATCTACATGTCCGTATACCTACGTGTATACGGATGTTCTCTAATTAATGCTCCTTGCAGTGTGTACTATTGTCTGCGAGCGGATGCCATTACGGCATATGTGCTTTGTCTATACTACTAGGTGCATGGATATTATCTGATGTACTTCATGCTGTGTACAGTGCAGTGTACAAAGTACATGTACATGCGTACAGTTATTATAATAATTTGTTTTTCCAGCACTTCTCTTAAGTGGATGGGGGAGAAAAGCTAGAGTACCCTCACAGAATGTACATATACATGTACACACATCAGTCTCATAGCAACCGCTATAGCACATGGGTGTGGTCTCCACCTATCACCTCGCACTAGTGAGTACCCCTCCTTGATCCCTGTCCCTAACTCCTCCGACCCTCTCTCTACCCTCCCTCCCTCTCCCCTTTCATCCCTCCTCTCTCTTCCCTCCATATCGGTCCCTCTGTCCCCCTCTACCCTCCTTACCCTTCCTCCCTCTTCCTCTTCCCCTCCCCTTGCATCCCCCTCTACATGTACCTCTTCCCTTCCCCCTTCCTCCATTAGCCCCTCCATCTCTCTGTCTCCCTCCCTCTCCTCCCTCTGTCCCTCCCTCACCTCCCTCTGTCTCACCCTCTCCTCCCTCTGTCCCTCCCTCTCCTCCCTCTGTCCCTCCCTCTCCTCCCTCTGTCCCTCCCTCTCCTCCCTCTGTCCCTCCCTCTCCTCCCTCTGTCCCTACCTCTCCTCCCTCTGTCCCTCCCTCTCCTCCCTCTGTCCCTCCCTCCCCCTCTCTCCATCCCTCCCCCGCTCTCCCACCCCCTCCCCCTCTCCCTCCCTCTCTTCTCCCTTTCTCCCTCTCCCTCCCTCTCTTCTCCCTTTCTCCCTCTCCCTTCTCCCTTTCTCCCTCCCTCCCTCACTCCCTCTCCCTCATCCTCTCCCTTCTCCCTTTCTCCCTCCCTCCCTCCCTCCCTCCCTCCCTCCCTCCCTCCCTCCCTCCCTCCCTCCCTCCCTCCCTCCCTCCCTCCCTCCCTCCCTCCCTCCCTCCCTCCCTCCCTCCCTCCCTCCCTCCCTCCCTCCCTCCCTCCCTCCCTCCCTCCCTCCCTCCCTCCCTCCCTCCCTCCCTCCCTCCCTCCCTCCCTCCCTCCCTCCCTCCCTCCCTCCCTCCCTCCCTCCCTCCCTCCCTCCCTCCCTCCCTCCCTCCCTCCCTCCCTCCCTCCCTCCCTCCCTCCCTCCCTCCCTCCCTCCCTCCCTCCCTCCCTCCCTCCCTCCCTCCCTCCCTCCCTCCCTCCCTCCCTCCCTCCCTCCCTCCCTCCCTCCCTCCCTCCCTCCCTCCCTCCCTCCCTCCCTCCCTCCCTCCCTCCCTCCCTCCCTCCCTCCCTCCCTCCCTCCCTCCCTCCCTCCCTCCCTCCCTCCCTCCCTCCCTCCCTCCCTCCCTCCCTCCCTCCCTCCCTCCCTCCCTCCCTCCCTCCCTCCCTCCCTCCCTCCCTCCCTCCCTCCCTCCCTCCCTCCCTCCCTCCCTCCCTCCCTCCCTCCCTCTCCCTCATCCCTCCCTCTCCCTACCACTCCCTCTCCTTACCCCTCCCTTCCTCTCCTTACCCCTCCCTCGCTCCCTCTCCCTACAACTCCCTCTCCTTACCCCTCCCTCCCTCTCCTTACCCCTCCCTCTCCTTACCCCTCCCTCCATCCCTCTCCTTACCCCTCCCTCCCTCCCTCCCTCTCCTTACCCCTCCCTTCCTCTCCTTACCCCTCTCCCTCTCTCCCTCCCCCTCCCTCCCTCTCCCTCCCCCTCCCTCCCCCTCCCTCCCTCTCCCTCCCCCTCTCTCCCTCCCTCCCCCTCCCTCCCCTCTCTCCCTCCCTCCCTCGCTCCCTCTCTCATCCCTCCCTCTCCCTACCCCTCCCTCTCCTTACCCCTCCCTTCCTCTCCTTACCCCTCCCTCCCTCTCCCTCTCTCCCTCCCTCTCCCTCCCCCTCCCTCCCCCTCCCTCCCTCTCCCTCCCCCTCTCTCCCTCCCTCCCCTCTCTCCCTCCCTCCCTCGCTCCCTCTCTCATCCCTCCCTTTCCCTACCCCTCCCTCTCCTTACCCCTCCCTCTCCTTACCCCTCCATTCCTCTCCTTACCCCTCCATTCCTCTCCTTACCCCTCCCCCTCCCTCCCTCCCTCTCCCTCCCCCTCCCTCCCTCCCTCTCCCTCCCCCTCCCTCCTACCCTCTCCCTCCCCCTCCCTCCCTCTCCCTCCCCCTCCCTCCCTCTCCCTCTCCCTACCCCTCCCTCCCTCTCCCTACCCCTCTCTCCCTCCATCCCTCCCTCTCCCTCTCTCCCTCCCTCCCTCCCTCTTACCCTCCCTCTCCCTCTCTCCCTCCCTCCCTCCCTCTTACCCTCCCTCCCTCCCCCTCTCCCTCCCTCCCTCCACTCTCCCTCCCTCCCTCCACTCTTCCTCCCTCTCCCTACCCCTCTCTCTTTCTCTCCTCCCCCTCTCCTTCCCTCCCTCCTCCCCCTCTCCCTCCCTCCCTCCTCCCCTTCCCCCTCCCTCCCTCCTCCCCCTCTCCCTTCCTCCCTCCTCCCCCTCTCCCTCCCTCCCTCCTCCCCCTCTCCCTCCCTCCCTCCTCCCCCTCTCCCTCCCTCCCTCCCTTTTCCCTTTCTCCCTCCCTCCTCCCTATCCCTACTCCTCCCTACCCCTCCCTCCCTCTCTCCCTCCCTCGCTCCTCTCCCTCTTCCCTCCCACTTCCCTCCCTCATCCCTCCCTCCCTCTCCTTACCCCTCCCTCATCCCTCCCTCTCCCTACCCCTCCCTATCCTTACCCCTCCCTCCCTCTCCTTACCCCTCCCTCACTCTCCTTACCCCTCCCTCTCCTTACCCCTCCCTTCCTCTCCTTACCACTCCCTCTCCCTCCCTCCCTCTCCCCCTCCCTCCCTCTCCCTCCCCCTCTCTCCCTCCCCCTCTCTCCCTCCCTCCCCCTCCCTCTCCCTCCCTCCCCCTCCCTCCTTCCCCCTCCCTCCTTCCCCCTTCCTCCTTCCTCCTCCCTCCTTCCTCCCTCTCTCCCTTCCTCCCTCTCTTTCCCGTACACTCCCTCTGTGTGTGTGTGTGGTTGTGTGTTTTTGTGATGCTGCTAGTAAATATATATATTGTGGATATGCTTAGATGTGTGTTAATAAATCCTCCTTAACTCCCCCTCTCACCCTTCCTCTTAACCTCCCTCTCCTCTCTCACTCCATCTCCCTCGCTCTCCTCCCTCTCCCTTCCTCCCTCCCTCCCTCCCTCTCATCCCTCTCCTTCCCCCTCCCTCCCTCTCCCTCCCCCTCCCTTTCCCTCCCCCTCCCTCCCTCTCCCTCCCCCTCCCTCCCTCTCCCTCCCTCCCTAACCCTCCCTCCCTCTCCCTCCCCCTCCCTCCCTCTCTCTCCCTCCACCTCCTCCCTCTCCTTCCCCCTCTCTCCCTCCCACCTTTCTCCTTTCTCACCCACCCTCCCCCTCACCCCCTCACCATTATTGGGTACACATACTAAAGCTAAATTAAATAAGATTACACGTAAATGATGTATATTATTTATTTGTTGTTTTTCACCCTCTATAGAGGCCACGAAATACTTTGATGGCAATGGCTCTTATACCTTCAAACATACATGCACATGTAGATCGTGCTATTTACACACTGAACAAGGTGTTAGTACATTGTTGAAGAGCAGAAACTAACTTACTGAATTTTATAGTCACTTACGTGTACACTGTACATGTTTGTAAATTTACAATGTGTTTATTTGATATATTTGTTAAGTGATGTTAAGTGAAGGGATTGGGGACACTTAAAGCTTACCAACTGTGTTCAACCGGGGGAACTAGGTAACGGATTACAATGCTAATATTCTGAGCTGGGACACATCTGCCCTGGTGTCCCTGTGGTAGTTGATGGGTTAAAGTTCTCAAGGGCTGTATAGGCAAAATGAATACCTATATTAAAGGAAGTCCCAGGATCATGAATATCTTATATGATTCAAAAGCAGCTGAACCCAGACGAAGTGAGGGAAGTCTAAGGATAATGAATATACATATTCCATTCAAAAGCACCTGCTAATGTTCTGCATCATACAGACACATAAACCACGTATGAATCTATATAACTAATATAAGCCCCCAAGCTTGGGGTCCGTTACGTGTGTTGGAATAGAATCTCAGTGGAGTTCAAGTAATACAGTATAAAGTGGTGTTTTAACATAAACTTCACTAAAGTGCATGTACAATCACAGTTGTTCTGATTCTCATTTGAGCTTAATGTACCAAACAATTGAATAGAATTACCACACATGCAGATGAAAACAACCAAAACAACTTTGCTAATTTAGGAAATTTCACTATGCCACTCATCATCAGTAATCTTGATTTGAATGCATAAAGATACCATGCAATTGCTTTGCTTTAATGAATGTCTTTGGACAAATATTTGCCATAAAAATAGTACTGAATGTTTTCTCTTATGGACTTCCATTTCAGTCGATGGAAAAGTGGTTGTTGACATTTCGTCAAACAGTTCTCAGTATTGCACATCTCAACTTTGGAGTAGCATTTCTGCTTGAGCATAGTGAGACAAAATATCTCACTTTCCCACATAATAACTTGGCCCTACAGTCATCATTGAATACGATTGTGTAGCTAGCTATTCTACTTGGTTACTCTTCCATACGAAGTGGAGTGATAAATGCAACCATTGATGCAAGCTTTGGCAAATACTTTGCATGATGTTATGCTCGCATACTCCAAGTCCGGCTGTAGAAATATGAATGCAGAAAAGTTTCTAAATCATTTGTATATACAAATATTATTATATTATAATCTACATAATATATATATATCCTCCTGAGATATTTGAATTCAACTTCTGCTCCTAATGCATTAGTATGCATGTGTCTGCTTGGTAAGAGCTGAAGCCTTGAGACGTTCTGTGCAACCGTAGGAAAATAAAATAATTATTTTTATAATTATAATATAAAATAATACCTGCATTGCTTTCTCTTGTTCCTTGAAAGCGTTTCTTAAGTACAAAATTCTATGTACATTCATTAAGTCAGTTCGGCACCTGTTGAAATGTGTACAATAATAATTACATTAATACTATGTACTGAAAAGTCTGGGGTGTTTGTATTCATAACATCTATTCCTGAAGTGAAATGTATTAATATTAATAATCATAATATACAGAAACCATAAAAATTACCATTACTAGGGCATCAAATTTGAATGTTTAAATCCAACGAATCGGATCATATCTTTACATACTACGCATGCGCAGTACGAATCAATGTCAATCTTATGTCTAGCAGCTGCTCCATATTAATACTATTATTTTAATACTGTTCAGCTGAAATGTCAAAGCGAAAGGGGAGTACGTTGTGGAAAGGTAAGAAAAGAAAGCGTTCTTCAATGTGCATCGTGCCTTCTTGTTCGATTTTTTTTTTAACGTTACAACGACGAGGACAGTAAAGCTGTCATCCTGTTAAGAAAATACGGCTGACAGATGCACAGCTTGTGAAAGTAGGCAGTCGGTACTGCGTAAAGTGGACGGAGAGTAAGATCTATCAAGATACCGTGTACTTTTTAGGTACAGTTCTAGTACAAAGTGTCGAACATGCTCGTGATGTTTAAAAGAATCTTAAGCTTCAGGACGCCATTGACAGTTTGCGAGGATGAAGTTGAACAGCTGCTGGATGACACTAGAAGTACTAAGAGTAAGCACTATTTATACATATACCGGTATATGCCATGCCTTATCCCCATTAGATAACAAAACGACGTCGACGCTACCGGCTTCATCTGGCCACAGTACAGTTCGGATGACATGTACAGCTGATCCGCTGAATCAGATTCCGAACGTATAGCGGAAGTAATGACAGTGCTGCTGCATGGGAATTGCAATATGTATGCATGCCCTTCGTTCCAGAATCACGTCGCAAAAAAAGATAAGTGCCACGATTTCTTAAAGTCAGGACATGCATGCACTTCCTACTTAGTATACAAGAGAAACAATTGCAAGTGGATGTTGTACCCCTGCTCCAAACAGGGATCTGTTCGATGAAAAAGTCACGAACGGAATTAGACGTGAGTGCAATTTAGTTGTCATTATGATACACTCACACAAAAACATTTGCATACAATACAATTTCACAGTACATCTGCAACACATCTATCCTGTCGCCACAAGCACTGAAGAGAAGGCACGCTGGAAGAAAATTCTCCAGCCCACCAGCATGAACCCAAAGTGCCGCAATGTGCGAGCAGCCTTAAAGCTGGACGCCGCCACCAAGGGAGACGACCCCAAACTCGTCTTGACTGTATTGTTGATAGCTGTGAAAGAAAAAAAAATTTCAACTCCATTTTTTGCCACAATGGGTGGGATCAATTATTAAACGATTAAAAATATAAACGTCACGCGAGATAAACATATACGCGTTACGCTTATCGCGTACGCATCACGATTAATAATCTAAAACCGCGATTAGAAACTACGCGATTAATCGTAATACGCGATTTAGCGTTGATAATCGCGATAATGTCTATTAGCATTATATGGTAGCGCGCTGAATCGTAAGCGTATACAAGCGCGATTCTGGGCGTTTAGCGCCTATTTTTTCTCCTCGGGGTGTAACCTCCCCTGAATAATGAAAATCGATTTTCCGAATAGGTTTTGACAATTTGCCAGCTGAATACCAGGTTTTCTACTTATTGAGCCACCTAAATGTACACATCACACCAGAGACCCTCCTGCAGCTACCCACATCACACCAGATACACAAACACACCTACCCCCATCACAGCAGATGCCCTTCAGCACACAAACACACCTATCCCCATCACACCAGATGCCCTCATGAGGCACACAACCATAGCTACCTCCATCACACCAGACACCCTACTACAACTAACCACATTACACGAGATCAGTACCCTCAGCATGCATCCACAGCTACCCACATCACACCAGATGCACTTAGCACACAACCACAGCTACCTACATAGGCTTAAATCGCTTGGCCTAACCACATAATTACCTAGTTGGGAGTGTCCTGACCTAAGTTAGCGTGGCCACGCTGAGCTTTACCAGTACCTACAGTCTACAGATGTACACATCGCACTTGATGCCAACAGTATAGAAAAACAGATGACGTTTACGCACCACCAGCCATGCAGCCTCCATTTCACCATCGCGAGTTTTGAAAATACTAGTAATTAAGTAGGCCTACGTTACTACCCGCCCTAAGTACTAGTACGATCGCGGCAATATCAGCTCAGAGAGATTGATGCAAGAAGCCAGCTAGCTGGTTCAAAATACACTAAGCGAACTGACTTTGATTTGTAGCTGGAGCTGTCCGTCGTCATGACACATGAAGAGGGAGGGAGATCTCTTAAACTTTTGGCTACATGTAGTTCATGTATTTGATCTCGTCCCCACGTATATATTTATAGTAACAACAGTGACGTTATAACTTTAAATTATTGTCGTACATGTATGCGTATCCGGATATCGTCATAAAAATGTATTCGAATAATGGGCGAATTGTCGATGCAGACGACGAATACCTATTTACCTCCGAATGGAGATACACAAACCGATTATTTCGAATAGAACAAATCCAATAATCGATTTTTCCGAGTAATGCTAAATTACTATTCGAACGGATAGGTTTTTGCGAATATCCGAATAACCCGAATAACCTGATAACCGGTTACACACACTAATTTCAACATATGTGGCAACACCAACAAATGCGATGATAAGACTGCTAGAAGGTGAAGGGCTCACAGCATGGCTGGAACTCAGCACTGAAACAAAACCTTACGTCTACGCAAAGGGCAGTGATGTTCGCTTCACTACTATGGGACATGTTTAAGGCATTTATTTGGGATCCAACAATGTAAGGAAAAAGTACCTAGCACGTAACCAAATACAAAGCATTGGAGTTACTGGCTTTGCTTCCAGCCACACACAAACGATCTCTAGCCAGCTGACTGAATGCTCTCCATATTGATGAGGTGCGATATTAAGCCTCTGCACCACTCAGTGAGGTATGTCCACAATGCGTACACAGAACCTACTTTGCAGCCATTGCAAGGTGAGCACCTTAGATATGTGCCTGCCAATGGAAAAGTTGGACCTTGACTTGATGTTGGTGCACAGAACTTCTTGAGGAAAATCGCACCAAACTGCCTACTTTGACTCTGATATCAGAACATTCAACAGTATTCTTTGGTTATGATGCAAACTAAGTTTTTCTTCACACCTGACAGCGTTGTGCTTTCAAGTCTATTCATTCATCGGTCCACTAATAGCTTTTCTATATTTATGTACCTATCCTAAATTCATATGCACGAGCACAAAAGATGCTAAACTCGACAATAACATACGTCAGGATCAACTTGGCAGGCTTGGGCGTTAATTAGGTAGTATACAATTAGACCATTCTTCAGTAAACGCTCAAGAATGAGAGCAAAGCAGAATTGCTCCCTTTCACAGTGCTCAGCTTTATGACGTTTATATTCCATCCCCATCCCCCGACTTCTCGACGCGCGTCCCTGCTAGCATCCCGTCTATTCTGATTAAGACCAGCCGCATTTTCTACACTATCTATCTGTTTCAAAGTCAAACCTCTAGGCCACTTGAACCAATTCCCTCTAATCTGATACGCGTAACGTGTCTTGTACAACATAACTTGATATGCTAGCATACATATGTATAGCATGCTAAGAAAGGTTATATACTTACTGACATACCAGGCGTTTCACGGGAACAGGCGCGACTATCCACTGGCATTACTTGGAAAAATATAATACTGAGCCCGATGCACCCAGACCCAAATTATTACCTTGATCGAGTGCGCGTATGTAAGTATGCAATTAACTGGTAGTTCATCGCATTTCACATCTTAGAGGACTCAGGTGTGCTCACTACAACATGTTCACATCTTAGAGGTGTGCTCACAACAACATGTTCACATCTTAGAGGTGTGCTCACTACAACATGTTCACATCTTAGAGGTGTGCTCACTACAACATGTTCACATCTTAGAGGTGTGCTCACTACAACATGTTCACATCTTAGAGGTGTGCTCACTACAACATGTTCACATCTTAGAGGTGTGCTCACTACAGGTCACATCTTAGAGGTGTGCTGACTACAACATGTTCACATCTTAGAGGTGTGCTCACTACAGGTCACATCTTAGAGGTGTGCTCACTACAACATGTTCACATCTTAGAGGTGCACAAGATGGCCAAACGCTTTGGTTGCCATAGCACCACTCAAGTGGGTCATGGCATCCACCAGTGTAAGCATCTGCTCCAATGAAAAGCTCAGCAATATGGACACCAATCATTACATGTATGGTGTTCTTCAGAGACTCCCCATCACACCTTCCCCTTATCCCATCGTCATCACTCCTCATCATATCACCCCTTCCTTCCCACTGCCTCACTCTCACATCTCTCCCCCTCCTCCTCACTCCCTCCTCCACCAGGCCATCTGGCTTCTTTTCCGACTCATCAAGTGACCCAATATGTGTGGACGCGAATAATTTAAGGTGTTATGTCAGGTCCCTTTTCTGCCCCTAACGCTTCTTCATATCACTATATGAACTAACGCTTTGTCCCTCCTCTTTACCCTCCTCACCACTCCCTCTTCACCATCTATCACCATCCATCACCCCCTCCTTCCCACCCCCTCCACATCAGTCATCACCCCACTCCCTCCCCTTACTTCTGTTCCTTACCCAACAATTGGCCCACACAACTGCCAATACATGTTACTGTACATGTATATGTGCATACAACCAACCTTTACATGCACATCAATACATGACTAAGAGAAACACAAATATGATATCAGGGAATAATTTAACCGGATTCGCATCGCATTTTGCGAAGCAGTTATTGTTAGATGCGAAACAACTTCAAAACATTGTCGCAGAAAACTGCGATGCAATCTATCCGTGTTTGCAGGCACGTTGCTCAGTGTAAATGCTACGCGAAGAGAGTGCATTTATGGTACAAAAGAATTCCAATCAGAAAGCTGGTGCCACATCGCATCAGCCACACTCACGTGACTGGAGACCGCATATGAGTTAATGGGACGATTAACGATTGCGTACGCGTACGAATGACATGAGCGCGCAGCGTACACAGCCGGCTTTGGGAAGGGGGGGTGTCGAATTTTATATTAATAGAATTATCAAGTTATCAAATCATTTCTAATTAAAATGTACGTTTACGCGCAAACGTACGTGGTACATGTACGTACTGCACATGAATATGCCAGAACGCCTACGCGACAGTGCCAATACGGGTGGAGAAAATCTACAAATCTTAAAACTTTTAAATGTGATGGTGATTGGGGAGGGGGGGAAGTAGACGTTTGACTCGTTCGCCGGAAAACAATCCAAATGCACGCGGGTATGTCCTTGGGATAGCTCTGCTTTGTGTTCATATGAAGAATCATCATACATCTCGGCGGGAACAAATTGCGATGCAACTGCATGAACCAAGTTGCTAATCAATTTCGATTTTGCGGAACAAAATTGCTATGCAATTTTTAAAAAGTAAATTATTCCCTGGATATGTTGTCATGGAAACACACATGTGGCAGCTCTAGGCTCAGCCTCCCAATGTCAGCACTGTCCAATGACCTCAGCATGGCCACCACACATCATGGAGGAGGGAAGCTTGCAGACATCAGACACCAGCATGGCTGACAGGTGGGGGAGGACAGTCGCCAAGGGAACAACCTTCCTTACCTTTGGGGGGTACAAGAGAGAACTTTAATCAACATTCATGATGTAAACACTGGCCCAATGGGCATGCCAGTTTGATTTTAAAACATGGCTGACCCCACTGATGTCCAGAGTGTCCGTGAAGAGGGAGGCCGGCAATGGGGGAGGAGGGGCCAGAGGCGTGGCTTTCTTCACGAGCAACAAAGTGGTCCTGGAATGAACTGGCTGTCCCAGGAAAGCAGCTGTTGTAAATGAGGTGAGAGTAGTGGTGAGATTATCTTCCCCATACCCATTAGTCCCCCTGCTATCCTATCTCCCCCACTACCTTCTTCCTCGCCCTTCACATCCCAACTGACATAGACACTGAAGAGGTCTACTGAATAGCTAGAATCCCAAAGGGTTCTGAGGATTCTAAATCACGTGCATCAGTGCCTAGCTGATTTAGGCCTGTAGCAACCAACAAAGGAGGAAGTAAAATTAAAAAGGCGTTTTTTAAATTACATTTTTGGTGTATTTGGGGTCCGAATAAAGGGCGCGATACATTATTTTCAGTCCCCCATTTCGTTAAACAAAAAAATTCTAATAATGACGGCATAATTATTCACGATCATTGAGCGTCTGGCTACTAATGAAATTCATGAACGAAGGTACAAAGGAACGGCTCGAGGATGTGGAGGATGTACGAAGAACGCTGAGCAAACTATGGTTCACAGTTACTTTAGCGAGTTGTTTTTGTTTACGCAAGGTAAGAGGTGTCTAAAGATGGCGCCAGTAATGAGGCAAAAACGTTAAAGATCGAGTGCGCGTGTAAATACAGCGCAATGCGTCATTCGTTGACGCACGCGCAGCGCCGGAGGATTCTTTTGTTCACGGCTGTTTGCGGCCATACATTTTGTGGACACTAGGTTATTTATCCGGAATATTGAAATGATTACGTCTGCCTCAGCAACGCCCATGGCAACCACATAGCAGAACAAAAACGTGAGCCAGCACAAAACAAATTGGTTCTTGTCGCCGTTTGAAACAACGAAATAAAGCCAGCATCGTTTTTCTATTTACAGTGCTTACCTCATGCTACAGGTTCGTTGCCACGCTGCGTTATAGCTCGTGAAAGCGGGTAACCCGCGATGTACCTCTCCTGTTGGAAGTGAGTTATCTACGTACCCAACCCATAGAAAGTTGAAATCAAAGCTGAATCTTGAAGTAGCTAGAAGGTGCTAGCTGATAATGGTATGTGCTAAAAGCCACCTTTTTTTTTGGCTAGTGATATGTGGTACCAAAGTTACGCGTGAAAAGCGATATGGTCATTGCTGAATTCGCTTGGGTCCAGTTGGGAGGAGGGTCGCTGCCACATTTTGTGGAGCCACGGAGGCCTTCACATTAAGTACCAATTGCTGAACTTTGTCTGGAACTGAATAAGGGGGCTGTTGAATGGTACGTCCTTTGAACTTGGCATGTATGGATTCAGCTCCAGCTGTTTTCCCATGCAGGAGGCCAAAGCACTTTAATTTACTTGCCCGTGGCACGTTTTTTTGTTCTGCAACTTGCTGTCCTGGTAGCCTTGGGTGATATGGCATAAATGTAAGGTCTCATTAAAAAAAAAAAAAAAAAAAAACAACCAAAAAAAAAAGCGGTTAATTGTAATTAGCTGAAAGCATGTTAATGCCAACCTTTGGGGCAGACAAGATGTTGTCTCACTTCAGGCTTTATCAGTTGCACTGGTGTGCGCCATACTTAATATCCTTCATACACTCAGGTGCTATGTCATTAATAAGTGTGTGGATCAGTTGTGGTGCTGCCTTTAGCTGTGTTGCAGGTAGTGGAGTGTCTATGAAGTAGCATCAACATACAACCCCACTGCAACTGAACACCTTGAACCTTGCACATCAGTGCCCTGTAGACACAGGAGCTGTAAAACCCTCAGGATTATGAGACACTGTAGCTGCTTCAAAATTTAAAGGGACTATGCTTGTGAATGGTGTGAGCTGCTGATATTGTGCTTCCAGCACAAGATGTTCTCTGCTAGATCTGTCATTCAGCTATTAATACCAGCAATCATTGCTTGTGTTAATAGCAAAAACAGTGTACAAATGACCTGCAAACTCTTGGCAGGTATATGAACTCCTTGATTTATTTTCCCTAGCCTCCACCAAGAACCAGCTACACACTGCAACGCTCTTTGCCTTTCGGCATGTGGTGCTCCATTCAAAACCACACCAATTATTCATAAAATACTGATGCCCGGTTTAGTGGTAAAAAAAAAGGTGGCTACTTCTGAACATCATATATATGATCTCCCATGTGTGTTGTCGAGTGTTCTTGCTTACCGACCTGTTTAGTGGGTTGGTTCGGCCGTACAACGAGCTGGAAGTAGACCCCCCCAAAGTTACATGCGCGTAAAAACGGCCTGCGCATAACTATTAGTCAAATGAAGTGCTCTTGCGCGTTGATAACTTTGTTGACTAGACTGGTAGGGTGTGTGCGGGAGCTATTTGTTTCAACGGAACAACTTACAGCATGTGTTGTATATGGCTCGCTAAAAACGACTTGGATAATGAGGTACGAACATTACAGCTTTTGGGGCGTATACCGTATTGTCTAATTATCAACCTAGTGTCCAGCCGCAAACAGCCGTGTGTTGAGGGTATAAAAGGAGCTTGCCTGGAAAAAGGTTTTTCCCCGTATCACGTGATACACAGCTAGTCCCCTTTGGGTGTGTGACGAGAGAGCCTCAGGGGGGGTCTTCGATAAACACATAACATTGCATTAGGGACACATAACATTGTAAGGGGTAGGGTTATATGTCCTCAAAGGATACATAACAATATGGAGGACCGTCGGATTACCGTACGCGTATACCTTCGCAGGCTTGGCTTTGCGTTGGAACTATGTTACTCCGGTATACGTACGCTCCGTAGCAATGATGAATGATCTCGTAGCAGCCCAGGGCTATGAACTGTCTTTATGGTAAGTTTAAGCGTACGTACCGCTAGTAAAAAATAAAAATAATAAGTCACGCGACCATTGACAAAGCCACGGCAATAATGTTTATATAATACTAGTACGTCAAAATGCATATTACATTTCAAGGACATACATGTAGAGACTGACATTACTCATGCCAGGTAATGATAGCACATACCAGTACTCTAGTAGTGCAACTAGGCTACCATAAATGCTTATTAGTAGGAGATGTGGCAACATATCAGAGGAGAAAATGAATGGTGGTCCTCAACGTGCACCTTGTTTATGTGGACCATGCATAGTGTCGTAGCCACCTGATTTCCTGCACACACACACACACACACACACACACACACACACACACACAACACACACATACACACACACACACACACACACAAACACACACCATATACATGTATTAGCAAGATTGGCATATATGTAGTCAGTCTTTTGTAATGTAGCAGTTCTGAAAAGAACTGTTTTTTATTACTAAGTACTATGGTCCACAGGGGTGTGGACCATAGTACACAGGGGTGTGGACCATAGTACACAGGGGTGTGGACCATAGTACACAGGGGTGTGGACCATAGTACACAGGGGTGTGGACCATAGTACACAGGGGTGTGGACCATAGTACACTGGGGTGTGGACCATAGTACACAGGGTGTGGACCATAGTACACAGGGGTGTGGACCATAGTACACAGGGGTGTGGTGGGGGAGGGGGATTGGTCGACCCCCATATGCCCTCTCCAAGGCCTGGGTGGACTTCTCCTCTCCCCTCACCCTCTCCTCCTCCATAGTACACAGGGGTGTGGACCGTAGTACACAGGGGTGTGGACCATAGTACACAGGGGTGTGGACCATAGTACACAGGGGTGTGGACCATAGTACACAGGGGTGTGGACCGTAGTACTCAGGGGTGTGGACCATAGTACACAGGGGTGTGTGTGGCATAAGTACACAGGGGTGTGGATGATAGTATAAAGGGGTGTGGACCACAGTACACAGGGGTGTGGACCGTAGTACACAGGGGTGTGTGTGGCATAAGTACACAGGGGTGTGGACCATAGTACACAGGGGTGTGGACCGTAGCACACAGGGGTGTGTGTGGCATAAGTACACAGGGGTGTGGACCATAGTACACAGGGGTGTGGACCATAGTACACAGGGGTGTGGACCATAGTACACAGGGGTGTGGACCATAGTACACAGGGGTGTGGACCGTAGTACACAGGGGTGTGTGTGGCATAAGTACACAGGGGTGTGGACCACAGTACACAGGGGTGTGGACCGTAAGATCCCTATTGTGTACAAGGTCACCTACATGTTCATGGTTCAGATAATCATTACACTTGATGGCTGTTACCATACCACTACTATTACCCCTACTCCTCCCCTAGTGGTAGGTAAGGGGAACAGTAGGGGTAGTAAGGAGTTGGTGTAATAGTAGATAAAGGGAGTAAGGGGAAGAGTAGGGGTGGTGATAGGTAACCCCTACTCTTCTCTACCCCTACTCCTCCCCTTACCTACTATTGCCCTTAGTAGTAGATAAGGGGAACAGTAGGGGTAGTGATAGGTAAGGGGAGGAGTAGGTGTCACCAACTCCTCCCATTACTCCCCCTACTGTTCCCCTACCTACCACTAGGGGAGGAGTAAGGGTAATAGTAGGCTAGGTGAAGAATAGGGGTAGTGGTAGGTAAGGGGAGGAGTAGGGGTATTAGTAAGTACTAGTAAGGGGAGGAGTAGGGGTAAGGGGAGAAGTAGGAGTAGTGGTTGTAAGGGGAGGAGATACTGCTTTGACCATATATATACGTACCACAGTTGTCCAGTAACGAAGTTCAGTGGTGTAATGCTGGTACCAGGTGCGTCACAGTAAGTTGCGCGATCAAGTATGGCATTCAAGAAGATGGAGCGGACCGTGTGGCAAGAGTAGCCTCTTTTTGGTATCGGTATCAAGCTTCCCTTTCCTTTGCTCTGAGGCAAAAGTGGCTTCTAGAGTCAGTCTCTGACAGTCTGCCTGACCGTCGCCATTCTCAATCATAAACACGTGTTATTCGATTTTAATAGTCGTGAAAATTAGTTATTGCTGCCAGGATGTAAGAGTTTACAGCAGTACGTTACGTAGTAAGGGTAATATGAAGGAGTTTGAGAGGTTTATAGACACCCCATGTTTCACAACGCTAGACAGACGCCATTTTTAGCCCATTAATTTGGCCGCATGGCCGGCTGACCGTTTTCCAGGCAAGCGCTTTTTATACGCGCACTCGATCTTTAAGATTCTTTTCTTGAAAACCAAACCGACAGTATGTAAGTGGTATGCAAGAATTTTTTGCACCTAGTGGTACAATTACACGTACAATCAAATTATGATTTTTGTTTTTGGATGCGGTACTAAATAATAGTGAAATTGAAAATAAAGTACCCCCAATACATAATATTGACATAGTTTTGAGCAGCATAAGGGGTTCATTTTTACAGCATTCATTACTGACATGTTTTACAACATAGCGATATGATTGGCATGATTTTAATGATATCGAGAGTTACGCATTGTGCAATAATAAGTACGAACACCTAGTGTTGCATGGGGCTTTTATTTATCACACATAAATACCACAATCAGAAACAGAAAACTGATGGCAGATCAAATCTATACCACTGCTTCCCACCTACACATACCCCTCCCCCCACACACATGCCCCCATTACACATGCACACACACACGTGGCCTACATAGCACACCATATACATTGTACATAATACCTCTTGTTGAATTCCAAGTTATTGTCACGTCTTAGAAAAAAAACTGGTAGCTTTCATTAGCTGCTGTAATATGAGGGTCATTAGTTGGAGCAGGTATTGTGAGTACCATGGTATTAATTAAACATTGTTACACATGCACCCTTTGATGGAGTACAAAGACACAGAAACCCCCTACATGGACACGTACATATCACTGTCAGTTGAGACTCACACCTACACACAGATATACATGTACAAACATTCCCACACACTCTGAAGACAACAAATTGAAAAGCACCTCCTCACCTGATGTCCATCTCACCACAATCAATTAGAAGAGGTCCAGTAGAGGAAGGGGAGAAGTAGCCTCGGTCCCAGACCCATGCTCAGTAATGAATGGATTACATCGCCGCTACGTGAAACAGTGACCAAACAATTGCTCAGACATCATGCATGGTGAACTACAGAAATGATTTGTGCTTAAATGTCAAGACTGTTTCGCTTACCCACTCACTAAAGCCAATCGGTAAGAGCTTAAGGGAAAAGAATCCTTTCTCAGTTGCTTATCAAAGTCTTAAGCAAAACAAAACCCCATGACTGTACAGCTAATATATACCAAATGGCTCTTACATTAGGGACTTACTATTAGAACAATTTGCTCACAGCAGGTAACATCTACACATGTAAAAGCACAGAGACTGGCTGATCCAGAGATAAACAATTTTTTGCTGATCACGAGTCATGTCCTTTAATTGCTGTTTCCTCAGTAGCTATAGATAGCACCAGCAACTTGTGTGAGATACATGTATCACGTGAAAAACAGCACGCTCACAATCTGATTGGAGACACCTCAGGGTCTGGTGGCTGAAATCAGGGAATGAGTTGGTTTGTGTTAGGGATAAATTTCCTTCCACTTTCGGATTCGTGGACAATGTATATATGGAAACTCAGTCAGATTTTTTTTTAACGTTAGCACTAAATAATTGTATACGATGAAAGTGTAACACCATCAATTTTTATTCAGTGAAACTGCAGACCAAATATAATCCTGATTAGTGCTTTTTGTCAAAAAGTTTATTTACAGAGCTCTTTTTGTCTCTCCCATTACAAGATAACTAAATAGTGTAGTACTATAACTCCAAATACAAATGTTTTTGCGGTCAATGTGAAAAATAGAGGTTATGTGCAAATATGTAGACCCTGCAGGCCCAGATATGTCACACATTAGACTTGTAACAATACATTTGCACTGACTCTCCATCTCACACACACCTGCCCAGTATTAGGCCTTTGTGCATTGTGAGACGGGGAGCAGTCATGTTGCATGTATATCTAGATATACAGGTACATGTGGCAAGTCTACAGTGGATAACGTGATAGTTGTCGGTAAAAATTTTTACGTGAATTTTAATGTTCTCTTGAATTTTTCTTAACAGCCAAATCATAAACTAAAATTTTGACTCGGCAGAAATACTTTGATATCACTAGCAAAATAGTGGCACAAACAATAAATAGTTAAAGAACTTTCTTCGTTATTTGATGTTTACGTTTAGTGACCCCTATCAACGTAAAAGCATTTTATTGAATTTCTACGTATCTGATAGACGAACGTTCTTGAAATTAGCAAAGTACATACAGTTCAATAGCACAAACACTTTGGCCGAGTTGGTTTTACAATGCGGTAAAACCCAGATTCGTTTTTAGCGTTTGTAGCTCAAAATCGGTACCTACGAGGTTAGCATCGCCATTTGGTACCGTGTCAAAAAAATAACACAGGAATTCACAAAATCGTCAGAATGTGTTTTGTCTACGCGCGTGTTGTTTGATTCTAGTATTACAGATAACCTTGCTGTACAAAATATGAAGCCAACTGGGGTACACCAAAACACGTAGCCATTTTTGTTAGTTTGCAAATGAATTACATTAAAATCGTGACGCAAAATGATATTCATTTTCGGCTAATGAACGAAGGAGTGGTTGACAGTGACGGTGGAGATTGTTTATCCTTATCCCACGTGGAGGAAACTGCTTGTACGTGTCGGTCATCATGGTCTGCAAGCGTAAAAGCAGCTGGCATTTGCAAGTCGCTGCAGAAACGGCTACCCAGGGGAAACCCTCGCAGTGCATACGACAAGAAGCAGATGCCCAATGCAGCCAAATGTAAAAAGCTGCAGGAGCACTGACGGAGAACCAAGGTAGCGATCGAAAAGAGAAAGCTGTTCGATCGCTACCTTGGTTCTCCGTCCGTGCTCGTGCAGCTTTTTACATTTGGCTGCATTGGTCATCCACTGCTCTAAGCACTGCAAAGGTTTCCCCTGGGTAGCAGCGACTTGCTGCTTTTACGCTTGCAGACCATGATGACCGACTCGTACAAGTAGTTTCCTCCACGTGGGATAAGGATAAACAGTCTCCACCGTCACTGACAACCACTCCTTCGTTCATTAGCCGAAAATGAATATGATCATTTTTGCGTCACGATTTTAATGTAATTCATTTGCAAACTAACAAAAATGGCTACGTGTTTTGGTGTGCCCCAGTTGGCTTCATATTTTGTACAGCAAGGTTATCTGTAATACTAGAATCAAACAACACGCGCGTAGACAAAACACATTCTGACGATTTTGTGAATTCCTGTGTTATTTTTTTGACACGGTACCAAATGGCGATGCTAACCTCGTAGGTACCGATTTTGAGCTACAAACGCTAACAACGAATCTGGGTTTTACCGCATCGTAAAACCAACTCGGCCAAAGTGTTTGTGCTATTGAACTGTATGTACTTTGCTAATTTCAAGAACGTTCGTCTATCAGATACATAGAAATTCAATAAAATGCTTTTACGTTGATAGGGGTCACTAAACGTAAACATCAAATAACAAGGAACGTTTGTTAACTATTTATTGTTTGTGCCACTATTTTGCTAGTGATATCAAAGTATTTCTGCCGAGTCAAAATTTTAGTTTATGATTTGGCTGTTAAGAAAAATTCAAGAGAACATTAAAATTCACGTAAAAATTTTTACCGACACCTATCACGTTATCCACTGTATATAGGTTGCAATATTATAATTGATACATTATCATTACCAGTTGCATTGCCACAAAAGACTCTAATATTTGTATACCATCTCCCATGCACACTAGATCGAGTACAGCTGCACACTCAGCAAAATATGAAAACTAAAACTGTCCAACATAACAAAACGTTAGATGTGACATGACCTACATGACTTAAGATGGTAGTCTAAACTCTTCTTGTGCAGGTAAGATTTGGTACATCCACTGTTGCTGCACCTCAACCTCTCATCAGTATGAATCCTGCAGTGGGCCTTTAATCCACGTGAGCTTGTAAATGACTCTTTACAGAAACATTTGTAAATCTTCTCTCCAGAATGAGCGAGCATATGTCTTTGCAGACTTGACAGGCGTGAAAATGCCTTTCCACATTGCTGACACTGATGTGGCTTCTCTCCAGTGTGAGTGAGCATGTGTCTTTGCAGACTTAACTGATGTGAAAATGCCTTTCCACATTGTTGACACTGATGTGGCCTCTCTCCAGTATGAGTGAACATGTGTGTCTTCAGACTTGACTGATGTGAAAATGCCTTTCCACATTGCTGACACTGATGCGGCCTCTCTCCAGTATGAGTGAGCATGTGGCTTTGCAGATGTGACTGTAGTGCAAATGCCTTTCCACATTGTTGACACTGATGTGGCCTCTCTCCAGTATGAGTGAGCATGTGTGTTTTCAGATGTGACCGTAGTGCAAATGCTTTTCCACATTGTTGACACTGATGTGGCTTCTCTCCAGTGTGAGTGAGCATGTGTCTTTGCAGACTTGACTGGCGTGAAAATGCCTTTTCACATTTTTGACACTGATGTGGCCTCTCTCCAGTATGAGTGAGGATGTGTCTTTGCAGACTTGACTGGCGTGAAAATGCCTTTTCACATTGTTGACACTGATGTGGCCTCTCTCCAGTATGAGTGAGGATGTGCCTTTGCAGATGTGACTGTTGTGAAAATTCCTTTGCACAATGTAGACATTGATGAGGTCGTCTTCCTGAAGCCATTGAAGACTGAATGACAACTGGTATAGTAATTACATGTACATTAAGGTTCTTGCACTGAAGTCCACAACAGCATCTAGGAGGTATATTGCAATGTGGCGGTCAATATTGTGGTCTATGCACTAATCAAGAGCTATTTTTTACATACAGTGCCGTCCACCCACAAGGCAAGTCACATGCGAGTCAATTAGCAAGTGCAATTAGCTCTCGATACGCACGCTGTTGCGAGCGTCACTCAAATACCTATGTACGACATACCTACAGATGATTACGTTAGTTTCAAGCTATTAATAGTATATATTTTTGGTCCCACTGTTTTGCTTTGAGTTAAGGCACATGAGTCATTATTGCACGCGATCAAGTCACACGTAAGTTGAGCGCACGCGAGTGTCAATCAATAGGGTTCACCTAATTTGGTACCGTGTTTATTTTTGCAATACAGGAATAGGTTTCTATGGGATATGAGGCATTTAAAACAACATTTAAAAATATTTTCTAAGTTCCAACCGTTTCCTATTTCAAAATTGATTAAGTGGGCTTAATACATGTAATTTCACAACCGTCAATCCAAACTTTAGAAACGTGCATTATAAGAACGGAACACATGCTACACGTTATTTTGAATGTCGTCAATTACAACCGATTTCATATATTTTAACACAGTACTAAATTAAGTCCCATAAACTAATAAATCATGTAATAGAAGTGGTTAAATTAGGAAAATAGAATGGACTGCCTTATGTTAAGTGCTACATTGCAAGTGGTTCAGCATGCAACACAAAAATACATTGCATATATAGCTGTATCCAAAGACCACTATAATTATTTGGATATATGTACCTCACTGTGGATATATCAGTACACATGATAGCAGACCGACATTATTAGGCCTCTGCACCACTCAGTGAGTGTGATGTATGCATGTGAATATGTAATTGCGTGCACGTGATCACTTCTTAGCAACCTATGATTGTGTGGCATGGCGGTTCGCGTGCGACCTTAGAATCCTCGGTAATCGGCATTTTATATTGACGACGAGGTGGGATTTTGTTTCGTGGCAATGGCTCTAGCGCAGATTGGGATGGCTGAAGAGTTTGATAGCGCCGCAGACGACTGGACGAGTTATTTAGAGTGGTTGGAGCACTATATGAAAGCGAATAAAATCAGCAATGACGCACGAAAGGACGCATTCTTAGCTTGCATTGGCAAACAAACTTATGCTTTGCTAAGGGCTTTGATAGCGCCAGCTAAACCAGGAGAAAAGACGTACAAAGAGTTGGTGGCAGCCTTGACGGAACATTTGGCACCTAAGCCCCTTTTGATCGCAGAACGCTATCGATTTCACAAGCGAGATCAAAAGGAGGGAGAAACGGTTCGCGAGTACGTGGCTTGTTTGCAGAAAATGACTGAACACTGTTCTTTTGGACCGAGCCTTGCTGATACTCTGCGAGATCGATTGGTCACAGGGATGAGGAACGAGATGGTGCAGCGCAGATTGTTGACAGAAGTTAACGACGTTGGTGCGAGCTATTGAGATTGCAGAGACGGCAGAAAAAGCAGAAAAAGATGCTGCTGAAATTCATCCAAACGCGAAAAACCAAGAAGTACATCGTGTACCACATGCTGGAAATGACGAGGCAAGCAGGCCACGCTGTTATCAATGTGGTGGTCGTAGTTACAGACCGCAAGACTGCAGGTTCATGAAGGAGCAATGCTGATTTTACCGGAAACAAGGGCATATCGAGAGGGTATGCAAAGCAAAGGAGTGAGAAGTGGAAAAGCTTAGACAGAGAGGAAGAAGGAGACGGGTAGACATGGTGGATATGGAGAAACATGGAGAGCAAGGAGAGAAGACAGAGGAAAACTTCCCTTTGTATTGGGGAGAAGGTGTCGGTGGACAAGGACAATGGAAAAGTGGGAAACCTGTGTTGGTGAAGGTATACATTGAAGGTATACCTCTAAACATGGAGCTAGATACAGGGGCAGCTGTCTCACTACTACCATTTTCGGTGTACCAGGCAAAATTTCAGCACCTACACATGTACCGTTGAGAACAACAAAGACTGGCTTGAAAACGTATACAGGAGAACAGGTCACACCCAAAGGCCAGATAGTGGTGAATGTTACCAAGGAATCACAAACAGTAACACTTCCATTGATAGTAGTAGATGGTAATGGACCGCCTCTCCTTGGACGTAACTGGTTAGCAAGTATCCCAATTAACTGGCAAGAGATTAAGATGGTGACATCTTCAAAATCACACAGCGACTGGTTACAAAGGTTGAACAGGATGATGGAGAAGTATCCAAACCTCTGGAAGGAAGGATTGGAACCAGCAAAGGGAATAAAAGCATCACTAAACATGAAAGAAAACGTCACTCCGGTGTACTGGAAGGCTCGTTCTATTCCATATAGTATGAGGGCCAGGGTAGAAGTGGAATTGGAGAAATTACAAAAAGATGGGGTAATCTCCCCTGTGACATGGAGCAAATGGGCAACTCCTCTTGTAGTGGTCCCAAAAGAAGATGGAAGAGTAAGACTATGTGGAGACTTTAAAGTATCTGTAAACCCAGCCTTGAAAGTAGACCACTACCCCCTGCCGAAGGTGGAGGACATCTTTGCAACATTGGGCAAGAGCAAAGTGTTTAGCAAGGTGGATTTAAAGTTGGCCTATCTACAACTGGAGTCGGAAGAAGAGACAAAGAAACTGGTGACTGTGAACACTCACAAAGGCCTGTTCCAGTATAACAGATTACCCTTTGGAATAGCCTCAGCTCCGGCAATCTGGCAGAGGACGATGGACACCATTTTACATGGAATAGCTAAGGTCCAATGCCTACTGGATGACATCATTGTAGCAGGGGAAGAACACCTGACATTGTTAGAAGAGGTATTGCAACGCCTCAACAGTTATAACCTTACGTCAATAAGCAGAAGTGCAAGTTCTTTCAAAAGGGGGTAGAATTCTGTGGACATTACATTGACGAACATGGACTACATAGAACACAGGACAAGATCAAAGCAGTGTTGGAGGCACCACAACCAGTGAATACATCACAACTTCGTTCACTTCTGGGAATGGTCAACTACTACCATAGATTCCTACCAGGGTTAGCAACGACGTTGGGCCCCCTACACCAGCTACTACAAGAAGGAATAAAGTGGCAATGGGCCAAAGACCATGAAGCAGCTTTCAGGAGGATTAAAGAAATGATGGCTTCAGAGACGGTACTTACCCATTTCAACCCAGAGCTACCATTGATGGTAGCATGTGATGCGAGTGCCTATGGCTTGGGGGCAGTTTTGTCGCACAGGATGCAAGATGGGACTGAACGGCCAGTGGCATTTGCTTCCAGAACTCTGACAGCAGCTGAAAAAAACTATGCACAGATTGACAAGGAAGCCTTGGCTTTGATATGGGGAATAAAGAAGTTCCATCACTATCTGTATGGACACCACTTTACCTTAATAACTGACCACCAACCCTTGACATCAATACTCAACCCCAAGAAAGGGTTGCCTGCAACAACAACAGCTCGCCTACAGAGATATGCTCTGTTTCTGGCAGGGTATGAGTTTGAGATCTGCTACCGGAACACCAGACAACATGCTAATGCAGATGCTTTGTCTCGATTGCCATGGGAGACAGGCAATGAGGCAAGAAACGAGGAAGGGGCATCCTTCCTTAACATGCAGATGGAACAGTTACCCATTACCACAGCGCAGCTAAGAGAGGCCACAGGGAGGGACCAAGTGTTGTCAAAGGTGCTACGCTGCTGCAATCAAGGGTGGACAACAAAAGGAGAGGAGTTGAAGGAAAAGAACATGACCCTCTATTGGCATAGACAGACGGAGCTGTCAACGGAACAGGGGTGCCTCTTGTGGGGTACACGCATGGTGATTCCAACAAAGCTACGAAAACAGGTCCTGGAGGAGTTACATGAAGGCCACTTAAGAGTTGTGAAAATGAAGAGTCTTGCCAGAAGTACAGTTTGGTGGCCAGGACTAGACACGGAAATTGAAAACATAACGCGGGCATGTAGAGGATGTCAGGAGGCAAAACAAGACCCCAAGCTAACACCACTACACCCCTGGGAACTGCCAGAAGGGCCATGGAAGAGAATACATATTGACTTCGCAGGTCCAGTGGAAGGGAAAATGCTACTGGTAGCAATAGATGCGTATTCGAAATGGCCAGAAGTTGTGGTGATGGGGGACACTTCAGCTGAGTCAACCGTGGAGGAAGTGAGGGCCTTGTTTGCAAGGTGGGGAATACCTTCACAAGTGGTGACGGATAACGGGCCACAATTTACCTCTCAATGCTTTGAGAGGTTTGTCTGGATGAATCATGTGAAGCACACAAAGACAAGCCCCTACCATCCAGCAACAAATGGGTTGGTGCAGTCCCTGAAACAGGCAATCAAGGCAGCAAGGGGTGAGGACAAAACACTCAGGCACCGTATTGCAAACTTTTTGATAAGTTACCGGAATGCAACTCATGCAACCACAGAAGAATCTCCAGCTCACTTAATGATCAAGAGGGACCTGAGAAGCCGCCTGCATTTGCTAGTGCCAAGCATAGAAGACACTGTTCAGAAGAATCAGGCACGCCAAGTAGCTGCAGGAGCAGTACCAGAAAGGAACTTTGAGGAAGGTGACACAGTAATGGTCAGAGACTATAGAGCTTCAGCACAGGCCCGATGGATACAGGGCAGAATAAAGACCAAGTATGGAAGGAAAACATACCTGGTGGTGATGAAAAATGGGGGCGTGTGGAAGCGCCATGCAGACCAGATACGAAAGGATGGAAGTCAGAGGCAGGAACAGGAGCAAGAAAAAGTGAAAGGAAGGGGATCCCTTAACAATCCAACAGGGGAACCAGGCCATACTGAGGAGCAGAGCAGGGGAGATCAAGGTCAAGGAGCAGGGATAAAGGATAACCAGGGTTCAACTGAAGAACCATCCAAATTTCAAGCACAGAGTATTGATTCACCTTTCCATAGTGGGAAAGAAACAGAGATGGAGAATATAGAGATATCAGAGAAGGGGGAAACAGGAAAGGTCCAACCCCAGCGGGTTAAACCTGAAGAGGAAAGCGTGTCATCGAACAAGAAAACTAGACTTGGAAGAACAATTAAGAAACCGCTGAGATACGAGGAAAACTAAGGAGGGAAAAGATGTGATGTATGCATGTGAGTATGCAATTGCGTGCACGTGATCACTTCTTAGCAACCTATGATTGTGTGGCATGGCGGTTCGCGTGCGACCTTAGAATCCTCGGTAATCGGCATCTTACAAGTGAGGTATGTCCACAATGCGCATACAGAACCTACTTTGCAGCCATTGCAAGGTGAGCATCTTAGATATGAGCCTGCCAATGGAAAAGTTGGACCTTGACTTGATGTTGGTGCACAGAACTTCTTGGGGAAAATCGCACCAAACTGCCTACTTTGACTCTGATATCAGAACATTCAACAGTATTCTTTGGTTATGATGTAAACTAAGTTTATCTTCACACCTGACAGCGTTGTGCTTTCAAGTCTATTCATTCATCGGTCCACTAATAGCTTTTCTATATTTATGTACCTAGGCTACATTCATATGCACGAGCACAAAAGATGCTAAACTCGACAATAACATACGTCAGGATCAACTTGGCAGGCTTGGGCGTTAATTAGGTAGTATACAATTAGACCATTCTTCAGTAAACGCTCAAGAATGAGAGCAAAGCAGAATTGCTCCCTTTCACAGTGCTCAGCTTTATGACGTTATATTCCATCCCCATCCCCCTACTTCTCGACGCGCGTCCCTGCTAGCATCCCGTCTATTCTGATTAAGACCAGCCGCATTTTCTACACTATCTATCTGTTTCAAAGTCAAACCTCTAGGCCACTTGAACCAATTCCCTCTAATCTGATACGCGTAACGTGTCTTGTACAACATAACTTGATATGCTAGCATACATATGTATAGCATGCTAAGAAAGGTTATATACTTACTGACATACCAGGCGTTTCACGGGAACAGGCGCGACTATCCACTGGCATTAATTGGAAAAATATAATACTGAGCCCGATGCACCCAGACTAGGTACTTGGATAAATCGCGTAAGTGGGGCCGTAAATCGATGATCTAAAACTACGTCGAAAACTGGACACGTATTTCGTAAAGTTGGAAAAGGTCTTATAGAAGCGAACAAAATTGTTCGATTATCTGCGAGGTTGGTCCGACTGCATAGCTTGATTTAGTAAGCCGATTTGTTGTAGAATGAAACGCCATTGCCTAATTTCGAGCTGGTTCTTGATCTATTTTTTTTTTACGCCTTGAATTCGTAGTATAATTTTGGGAATGAATCTTGACTCTGATTGTGAACCAACTATCACAGGATATATATTGTTATTTAAGTTAGGCATCGAACCATCATATTACAAAGTATGAGGACGTTTGGATGATGCCCAAGGGGTGCTTTAACTACCCAGGCGTTTTGTGTTGGTCTGCATGAAAAAAGGACACACATGTTTATATAAATGTATCTTTATACTTGAACTAAGTAGGTTAACTTGATTTCTTTGTTCACAAAGCATAAGCACATAACCATTCCTTACAATACAATGTTTTGTGACTACCCTATTTATTGCACACCCCATTCTTCAATCAACTAAGTTGTAAATGAAATTAATTTGAAGAATTAACAAATAATTTTATTTCTATTGTTGTAACATTGTAATTCGATGATGCCCAAGCACTGTTCTTTTCAAGCCAAGTATTCATGTTTAATTAGATGCATGCATCCATACGGGCATTACATGTATGAATGATGCGCATGTGCGCAACCATTGCTTTTTTGCTATTTTGAATGAAGACAGTTATTGATCTAAGGAGCATTAATGATTATAAAAAGGATGTGAGTGAGCATGGATCCCTTCTAGCTCCTGAAATAAGAAATGGCTTAGTGTTGTACATCAACTCCAACCTAAAAAATGCCAAACCTATGGAAAAAACCAAGATAGTGGCAAAACTAGCATGTGAACATTAATGCATTGTGCACTTCCATTAAGCTTGTACTTCAAACTATCAATGATATGAAGAATCATCTTACTAGAACCTGGGAAGATATTGTTTTTTTAAATCTTAATTTGAATTGCCTTTAAATGAATCCCAAACAAATACATTCAAAAATCCACTTTCATCAGTCAGTGCTCTGCACACTAGTCAAACGGGCCATACCAATAAACCTTAGCTCTAGCTGCACTGAATTTGGGGAAAGAAAAAGTTCTTTAAGGAAGTTAATGACATCAAATGAGTTCTCAAAGCAAAGCTTCGAGTACTTGCTAGTGTTAAAATGCACACCGCTATTTTCAAAAAGCATTAAATAGAAAGTCAAATATAGTATTGAAAAAACACTTAGTCCGTTCTAAATTGCTAAGTGCAAAAAATAATAATAAAAAAATTAATAAAAGAAGTTGACGCAGGAAAATTTGTCATTAAAGCAAGGAAGCCATCACAGTGAAGCAAAACAGTTAACCTACTGGAAAACTGATGAAACTGAAGAAGATGGGGAGAACGTTACAATTGTCATATACATGTATGCATATGGGCTGTTAGCAGATTACATTGCTGGGGATCTTAATTTAAGTGAACTGAATACATGAATACGCTTGATTGTACATAGTGTAGTGTGGTTGATATGTTTTTCTGCATTGAAAATTGTACTGGCAGTTTGATTTGTGTAGATTTCATCAGTTAGTACCATAATTCAGTACGTATAGTTATGTGGCAGAATAACCTTCCTTCTTATCATGACCAATAGTAAGCGTTAGTTACTTATTGAAGCAAAATCCAATGCATCTCTTTGCATGATATTAGTGATACTATGTATTTTAAAGTTTTGGTTAAGGCTGCACACTTATTATTTATATCTCTGTACTGATTATAAACTCAACCGGGACAGTTTTTGTTTCGCGTACCCTATACATTCGCGATCATTTCATTTTTGATCTTTCGAATAGCGTGGTGCTCGCAACGAAACGCATAGCCATGAGTATAAGGTATTTTTGGAATGTAGAATTTTTGCTCTTTCCAACGATATATAATATGAGGCTGAAATCACAATTTGAAAAAAATATCCAACTACCTACCCAGACCCAAATTATTACCTTGATCGAGTGCGCGTATGTAAGTATGCAATTAACGGGTAGTTCATCGCATTTCACATCTTAGAGGTGTGCTCACTACAACATGTTCACATCTTAGAGGTGTGCTCACTACAGCATGCATGCTCACATCTTAGAGGTGTGCTCACTACAACATGTTCTCATCTTAGAGGTGTGCTCACTACAACATGTTCACATCTTAGAGGTGTGCTCACTACAACATGTTCACATCTTAGAGGTGTGCTCACTACAACATGTTTACATCTTAGAGGTGTGCTCACTACAACATGTTCACATCTTAGAGGTGTGCTCACTACAACATGTTCACATCTTAGAGGTGTGCTCACTACAACATGCTCACATCTTAGAGGTGTGCTCACTACAACATGTTCACATCTTAGAGGTGTGCTCACTACAACATGTTCACATCTTAGAGGTGTGCTCACTACAACATGTTCACATCTTAGAGGTGTGCTCACTACAACATGTTCACATCTTAGAGGTGTGCTCACTACAACATGTTCACATCGTAGAGGTGTGCTGACTACAACATGTTCACATCTTAGAGGTGTGCTCACTACAGGTCACATCTTAGAGGTGTGCTCACTACAACATGTTCACATCTTAGAGGTGCACAAGATGGCCAAACGCTTTGGTCACCATAGCACCACTCAAGTGGGTCATGGCATCCACCAGTGTAAGCATCTGCTCCAATGAAAAGCTCAGCAATATGGACACCAATCATTACATGTATGGTGTTTTTCTGAGACTCCCCATCACACCCTCCCCTTATCCCATCGTCATCACTCCTTCCCATCATATCACCCCTTCCTTCCCACTGCCTCACTCTCTCCTCCTCACTCCCTCCTCCACCAGGCCTTCTGGCTTCTTTTCCTACTCATCAAGTGACCCAATATGTGTGGACGCGAATAATTTAAGGTGTTATGTCAGGTCCCTTTTCTGCCCCTAACGCTTCTTCATATCACTATATGAACTAACGCTTTGTCCCTCCTCTTTACCCTCCTCACCACTCCCTCTTCACCATCTATCACCATCCATCACCCCCTCCTTCCCACCCCCTCCACATCAGTCATCACCCCACTCCCTCCCCTTACTCCATCTTGCTTCTGTTCCTTACCCAACAATTGGCCCACACAACTGCCAATACATGTTACTGTACATGTATATGTGCATACAACCAACCTTTACATGTACATGACTAAGAGAAACACAAATATGATATGCTGTCATGGAAACACACGTGGCAGCTCAGCCTCCCAATGTCAGCACCGTCCAATGACCTCAGCATGTCCACCACCTTGGAGAGACACATCATGGAGGAGGGAAGCTTGCAGACATCAGACACCAGCAAGGCTGACAGGTGGGAGAGGACATTCACCAAGGGAATGACAGGGGGGTACAAGAGACAACTCTAATCAACATTAATGATGTAAACACTGGTCCAATGAGTATGCCAGTTTGATTTAATACCATGGTTGACCCCACTGATGTCCAGAGTGTCCGTGAGGAGGGAGGCTGGGTGTGAGGGAGGAGGGGCCAGAGGTTAGGCTTTCTCCACAAGCAACAAAGTGCTCCTGGAATGAACTGGCTGTCACAGGAGAGCAGCTCTGTTGTAAATGAGGTGAGAGTAGAGGTAAGATTAATTTCCCCATACCCATTAGTCCCCCTACTATCCCATCTCCTCCTACTATCATCCTCACTTACAGTACCTTCTCCATTACCCTTCACATCCCCCCTGAGATAGACACTGAAGAGATCTACTGAATAGCCAGAATCCCAAAGGGCCCTGAGGATTCTACATCACGTGCATCAGTGTCTAGCTGATTTAGGCCTTACACGCATGTAACAACCAACTAAGGTCCCTGCAGGCACACACATGTACAGTAGGACACTTGATGAGGTCACTATGCACAATCCACAATTGTGAGATTGTGAGATTTTGCATACATATAAGTATATGTGCAGTGTAGTAGCATATCTTATTACTTCATACTTAGGCCGAACTCTAATTCACCACATTGCAAACAGTGGGTGGAGCTAACCTTGTCCCTTGTTATGCTCCAGGTGTACTGACTCCATTACCTCAACTGAGGAAACCGCCTTGAAAATATAGGACTACCACCTTCAGTGGTGTGGGCAGTGAGGAGGGAGGGGAAGTGCAGGAAGGAAGGTGAGGAGATGGTGTAGGTAAGGGAGGGTGGAGAGAAGGAATGAAACTGATACCTTATCTATGAAAGCAGTTGACAATGTTGCCATATATGGATGTCAGTGGCTGGTTAAACTATATACATTTTGTAAAGACATACATGTAAAATGGACACATGAAATTAGATAAACTTATCGACAGAACCAGCAAATAAATAAAGAAAAGCTAAGATCTATTACCATTGAGGTAATCGGCATGCCTTTGACACTTGGAAGATTGGCTGCTCAGCTGGATATGGGCATCTGCTTAGCTCCATAGCCCCTGGCATCAATGGAGTGATCTCTTGAACACTAGGGCAGAAGCCTCCTCCCAGGCTCAGATGGGTAGAATACAGCTATGTGTTCCTCTATAGTCCTTATACATGATGGGGGGGATGAGAGGAGGGAGGGAGAGGAGGAAAGGTAGAGGAGAATCGAGGGTCGGAATGGGACAGGGGGACAACCTAATATTTGATTATCAATATTGCTCACAGCAGGTAATATCTAAAAGCACAGAGACTGACAAATATGTCTTATCCTGAGATAAACTGTAGGACTATTTTTCGCTTATCACAAGTCATGTCCTTTAATTGCTGTTTCCCCTGTAGCTATAGATAGCCAGCAACTTGTGTGAGATATCACGTGAAAAACAGCATGCTCACGGAGACACCTAATTCCAGACGTGGTAGTCACAAAACCCTCTTTTCACATAGCAGTGATGTAATCCAATCTGCAGCTGAAGGAATCAGGGTCTGGTTCTGAGGACTGAGACTCGGGGAGGAGTGGTTAGGATTGGTTTGGATTAAATTTCCTCCCACGTTCGGATTTTATGGATTTTCACAATACTCATTCCAATTTTTTTATAAGTTTGCATTAAACAATTGCAGTATACAATTAAAGTGTATCAGGACCTACATTAGTAGGTCCTAAGTGTGATGTATATATATATTTTTCTTTTGACTTGATATTCTTATATACTTAGTATTTAAAATTATAAACGGAACATAAAATACATACAATTAGGTGATACTTAACATTACACAGCAAAAACAGTTTGGTGTATTTCACTCAAAACGGCAAACTATATCACTCTGAATCAGGATTCTGAGTGATATAGTTTGCGTTTTGAGTGAAATACACTAAAAAAATTTTGCTGTGTAATTTACAATACATTATTACATAGAATAAGATGCATAGAGCAATTATAATATACACAAATGTGAAAACCTATTCTAAGAAATCATCGCCTGGACCATCCTTACAGCCTGTACACAATGCTAACTTAAGTAATTAAAATGAAATCATAAAGAGAAATAAATTTACTCACCATCATCAAACCCCAGCCCACTTCTCCATTTGGTGCGGGATCCTCTAAAACAGAGGCTCACTGCTCGAACCCCTGTAAAAGCGAGCCGTGACCTGATGTAGCTGCTGGTGGTGGAATAGGCTCTGTCCCACTTAGAAGACAGAGTAGTGGCCATGTGCTTTATGAAGTGACTAGCTTCTTTGTGAAGTAGTCCATCCATGGAAAGGACAAATGGGGTGATGATGCCTCTTCTGTCTTCAACTGCTTTTTTGTACATTCTCTTCTTCTCCTGTGAGCTGGATTCAAGAATGGCATTAGGTGCTCGATGGGCCAGGCGTCAGTGTCTATGACACGGACATCAAACAACATCTCCAACTGTGGTTGCCAAACACCTCTGATTCAAGCCTTAGTCATGGATCACTTGAGGTGGCAGTAGCTTCATTCACAATGGGGTCCTTTATAACTTGGGGCCACACCTAACTGGCAATGCAGTCATGAATCTCATTGTGGCGCGGTATAACAGTCCCTTTTAATATTGTCGTGCATATAGTGTTTTCAAAAAGTTTATCTAGCTCTTTTTGTCTTTCCCACTACAAGATAACTAAATAGCGTAGTACTATAACTCCAAATACAAATGTTTTTGCAGTCAATGAGAAAAATAGAGGTTATGTGCAAATATGTAGACCCTGCAGGCCCAGATATGTCACGCATTAGGCTTGTAACAATACATTTGCACTGATGTTAAGTTGTAATAGTGTCACCATTTGGTGACAATAAGAAGTTAGTGTCACCAAATGGTGACATTAAGTTTAATGATATATAGTTTTATGAAACAAGCAAGTGCTAAAGAAAGATTTGCACAAAATCAGCACACAAATGATTGGAAAACACAAATACACTTTTTCTTTTTTTACTGATGCAAAGTCAATGATACTATCTTAACCTTAATTCTCCAGGTAATGGTCCTACGCGTAGGACCAAAATTTAAACATTTCTCCTAAATTCAAATGAAATTATTTTGCACCCATATTTCTACTATTGTTTCATGTACCAATGTACTTATTTTAGCAATTGTTAGATTATTTTTATACCACACCCTTGGTCCATAATATCTAAAACAACGGATGCGGTTCTTAAAAATGCATTATGTAAAAAAATTCATAGTAGCAGAAAAAAGTATTACATGTGCCACTTTTTACATATGTTTTATGGAGGTTGATGTGTGTGCTACTGTACAAATTGTCAGCATAGAAAACTTTCATGAAACATTTGTGGTACAACCATAGAAAGAAACATCATTTTTATGTCTCAATGCAATTTGCAAATGTAGTTTATATTGCAATAATTTCTCCTAAATTCAAATGAAACTATCCTGTATCCATATATCTACCATTGTTTTATGTGCCAATGTACTTGTTTTACCAATTGTTAGATTATTTTTATACCACACCCTTGGTCCGTATTATCTAAAACAACAGATGCGGTTCTTAAAAATGCATAATGGAAAAAAATTCATAGTTACAGAAAAATGTATGGCATGTGTTACTTTTTAAATGTTATATGGAGGTTGATGTGTGTGCTACTGTATAAATTGTCAGCATAGAAATTTTCCATGAAACATTTGTGGTACAACCATAGAAAGAAACACGTCTCAAAAAGAAATTTGCATATTTAGTATATGTGTGTACTTCCCAGTCTTTACTACAGGACAACAAGTTTTAGCTACATTGGACAAGTGAATTTCAACTTGATGATGGGGCAACCCTCAATCGCAACTCTTTGACATCTCTTTATGTTGATATTGTAATAGTATAATGTTACGTATGTTTGTATCGAAATGTTTTTTTATTTATCAACAATATTTTGAATACATACTTTACTTTCAAAACACCACTTGAAGCCAATTACCACATGTACAGTCACACAATCATGTTTTCAATGTTGGTTTGTGCTAGGTTTTATGCAAACCCTAACATCTTTAGGTGAATTTTAAAACAGTCTCTTGTTGCTGGTTCACAACACCCGTATAGGTCATTGTCTTTCACTCTTGAGCAACCAACACAGTAATATGATGATTTAGCAGAGCACATTCTGCATTTACGCTGCTTTCGTCCTCTGGTACCAGAATACGCTGGTGAGTGCTTTACAAATTCAAGGCGGTGACGAACTTCATCCTATATGAATGGAAATTTGGTTCGCACATTAATTTAACACAGATGCATATACCTTAATTCATACCTTCCCATTAGTAACACTGGTGTCACAACTACGCAGTACCATTGCTTGTTCAAGATAGTGGTTGTGAATGAGTTGGTAGGCTACCCTTCCAATAAAACCTTTGAAATCAAGAATTGAGTCACCTGCAACTTCTCCTTCAAACTTATAAGCCAGATATGCATCGACAATACACATCCCTAGCAAAGTTGCGAAGATTCGATGCCACCAGGAATGTGTGTACCAATCACGTTCAAAAGCAAGAGAACCTTGGCGGTAGTGATCGTGTACATCAATGACTCCAAAACAGCTGAAAAAGAGCTCAATCATAGCTGGTCGAGATATCTCTTTGTAGTATTCAGTAGTTTCATATACACCATCCTTCTCTACTCTCATATATCGTTTTCGTTTACAAGGATTGCCTGGATTGGTAGTACCTACATTTGAAATGATAGTCTTTACCTTTTTGTCCTTCCAAGCAAGGGCAAACATGCTGTTATCTTTAGGTGTTTTAGATTCCAGTAGACACCAGTTTCCCCGAGCTGGCACTCCACCCTCTTCACATCCATCCTCCCAGCGTTTAAAAAACTGTTTTGGGTACTCTTTGTGAGCTGTTTTCACCATACCCTGGAAGTAAAGACCCCTATCTTCCAGGGCAATAAGTGTTTTTACTGAAGAAAACGCAGAATCAGCATGGACTATTCGCCCACTACCAAACAAGGATGAGGACAAGCGAAGAACAACAGCAGTACCTTCACCATACTCAGCTGAATACAGCTTTTGTCTATTCGCATCTTTTCCTTCCATGATTTCCAACTTCAACAGGATTCCAGTTGAGCCACATGCAAGTGCCTTCAATTCTGCTCCTACTCCTTCAGGCTTTCGTGCTATCTTTGTCTTGTGTGGCATGCCATATGCATTGAAGGTTGCCTCACAGCCAGTCCAAGAGCTCATGCATTCGTCAACAACAACATACTGTCCTGGAATCACAAATCTTTCTTTAGCTGCATTGAATTCCTCCAAAAATTGCCTGATTGGTTTCCAAGGATCCTAGAAAGGAATGCAGAAAACAGTAATAATATGCAAATTTTTAATCACTTGTGAACCTACTTCTTCAACCCTAATAGCATGTTGTGGATCTTCCAAAGAAAGGCACTGAGTAATGTTCTCAAATCGATGTCTGGACATCCCAAAGCGTTCACCAAAGCTTCCACCACTGTATATTGTGCCAGGCTGTAAACCTTCATCCCAATACACAGGGATGGCTCCCCTTTTAGGCTCACATGCCATCGCAAGTCGCAACCCAAGGTACTTAAAAAATTCACCTTTGGTAAGTGGAATATAGCTATGTGTGAGCATGTTCACGTTTGTGTATTCCAAAGTTTTCCCAATTCCTCGAACAGGATAAAATTGATAAAAATAATCCACTTCTTTCTTTGTTCCTATTCCCCTTTGAGCTTCTGGCCATCTAAATCTAGCACTGTGGACATTGTGTTTTGATCCAGGGTCAATTAACAACTCTTTTCTTGGTGTCCATTGGCGCCCATGAGGTGACAGGGTAGGCCTGTTACCTTCAGTGACGGCCGTATCATCACTATAAAAGTGCAAAACATAACGAATAACATCTGGGGGCGGGTGCTCAATTAGCGCACGGTACCAACCTCGGAACTTCTTCTACCTGCTCTGCACAGGACTCATCACTCTCCTCATCGCTATCATCATCAGTAGATGCAGATTGCATGTCCATAACTTCTTCTTCACTTTCAGTACGCCATTTATTACCCCTTGCCTCTACAAACCTCCTTGACTCTTCAAAAACGCTAGGTAAACAAATACCCCGGCTTGATTCTGTTGTAGTGCTTGAATCCCTCCATTTTATAACAAATCTTTTGCTGTGGCCTCTGCCAGATACCTGCTCAACCACTCCAAGCTTTCCAAGTATTTTTTTATTTCTCCCTACAATTGCAGTTCCAACTGTAATCGGCTTCGCCATTTTTAACTAAACCGCAGAGAAAGTCAATTTCATCAAATACCACGTGATGGACTGCATGATAGATGCTATGATAGCAGTAGAAAAAATTATATTACAGTTCTATAACCATTGCACTATATTTTGAAGTATATTTATGCCGTTAAAAGCTGTTTCCAAAACCTATAATACAGAATCTAGTCACGTCCTACGCGTAGGACGCTAATCCTACGCGTAGGACGACGGGAGATTAAAGGTTAAATCAAAGTGAGGACAAAAGTTGGAAAGGTATAATGAGGGGAAACATTATTCACTAGGCTTCCACAAGGTATCCCACAAAAACCAGTGAGGTTTTTAGCAAAGATCCTTTTTCATCATCAGGCACTAACTTTCTGCATGCGTTTCTTTGCAGGAATCCTAAATTAGCTGCAGGGAAGATATCATCACCCATCCAATGCCAATAGCGACGACGATAACCACCTAAAGGTTAGCATAACATAAAATAACTAAAAATTTGCCGATAGTTAGCAGACACTTGTCCACTCATCATCAAGGCACAATTCCACAAAAGCAATAGGAAAGTATTTTGTAAACAAAATCCAAATCAGTGAGGTATCAACAGAGCTGTCGTTATACTGAAGCTCACCACACCGAAGTTTTGGCTTGATACTGGAGTACATCACCGAGAGGGGATCTTCTAGAACGGGCTCAAAAACCCAAGATAGAACGTTACTACCAGAGGCGTTAGGGTTAGAACTATCCTTTTCTTCTTGCTCTTCTGTTCAGTCTCATCGTCACTACCTGAATCACTCCAGTTTACTTGTACTTCTACTTCTGCCGCTTCCGCACGTGACCTCTGGCCTTTCGGTATCTTACGCCTCTGCCATATCTCATAGCATTCAGTCAGTACATGAATAGGTTTCCTGCCGACTTCCATTTCTGTACTGTCATAAGGAAAATAGGTAACAAAATCGGAGGAATTAATTATCTCCCTAACAGTGTAGTGCTCCCTCCACGAGCTCCGAAGTTGCTCTCGCTCCATTTCTCCACCTCTTTCTCACTGTCCATAAACCCACACAGGCCAACAGGAACTCTAACGTCTCGCTTCGACATTCCTAATAGCAAGGGCTGCTTGACTGTAATATGAGTATTAAGATAAAATCGAAATTTACACATAGTTGGTGGGCTATGAATTTTTTTTATCTATGCACAGCTTGGAACATGTAAATTTGTCTTCATTGTTTCTGTGTTTCCAATATAGCTAGATGAAATTAAATAGCTTTTCAAGCTGTGAAACAGGGTAAATCCTCTAACCGTTAGGTGGACAAATGACAATCAGAATAGATACTACATTATATGCATTACTGATAGGAAGATTTCAACCTTTTTTTGATCAAGTTAAACTTTGTTTATCCACTGTGATAGATAGGAGAGAGCAACTGACTCAATTTTTGCAAGTATAAAAGGTTCATTAAGTAATTGTTGCATGGTATAAGTATGAAGAACTCAACATTTTCCACATATATAGAATAAATAATAATGAAAAGGTATGCCTTAGTGTCACCATTTGGTGACACTAGGCCCGTACAACTTAACACTGATTCACCATCTCACACGCACACCCGCCCAGTATTAGGCCTTTGTGCAAATATTGTGTGATGGGGAGCAGTCATGTTGCATGCCAGTATATAAAGATATACAGGGTACATGTGGCAAGTCTATATAGGTATTATTGATACATTATCATTACCAGTTGCATTGCCACAAAGGATTCTAATATTTGTATACCATCTGCCATGCACACGGCTGGATCTAGTACAGCTACACACCCATGCAGCAAAATATGAACATTAAAGCTGTCCAACATAACAATAATGTATCAGTGTTAGATGTGACATGACTTAAGATGGTAGTCTAAACTGTTCTTGTACAGGTACGATTTGGTACATCCACTGTTGCTACACCTCAACCTCTCACCAGTATGAATCCTGCAGTGAGCCTTCAATGCATATGAGCTTGAAAATGACTTTTTACAAAAACATTTGTAAATCTTCTCTCCAGAATGAGCGAGCATGTGTTTTATCAGACTTGAGTGTCGTGAAAATGCCTTTCCACATCGTTCACACTGATGTGGCTTCTCTCCAGTATGAGTGAACATGTGTTTTTTCAGACTTGTAAGTTGTGAAAATGCATTTCCACACTGCTGACACTGATGTGGCCTCTCTCCAGTATGAGTGAGCATGTGGCTTTGCAGATGTGACTGTAGTGCAAATGCCTTTCCACATTGTTGACACTGATGTGGCCTCTCTCCAGTATGAGTGAGCATGTGTGTTTTCAGATGTGACTGTAGTGAAAATGCCTTTCCACATTGTTGACACTGATGTGGCCTCTCTCCAGTATGAGTCAGCATGTGTGTTTTCAGAATTGACTGTTGTGAAAATGCCTTTCCGCATTGTTGACACTGATGTGGCCTCTCTCCAGTATGAGTGAGCATGTGTGTTTTCAGACTTGACCGTAATGTAAATGCTTTTCCACATTGTTGACACTGATGTGGCTTCTCTCCAGTGTGAGTGAGCATGTGTCTTTGCAGACTTGACTTGCATGAAAATGCTTTTTCACATTGTTGACACTGATGTGGCCTCTGTCCAGTATGAGTCAGCATGTGTGTTTGCAGATTTGACTGGCGTGAAAATGCCTTTCCACATTGTTGACACTGATGTGGCTTCTCTCCAGTATGAGTGAGCACGTGACTTCGCAGATGTGACTGTTGTGAAAATGCCTTTCCACATTGTTGACAATGATATGGCCTCTCTCCAGTATGAGTAAGCATGTGTGTTTGCAGATGTGACGAACGTGAAAATTCCTTTCCACAATGTACACATTGACGAGGTCGTCTTCCTGAAGCCATTTTTATCTGCAGACTGAAGGACAACTTGTATAGTACTAGTAATTATACTAACAGATTAGTGCCCAGATTACATTACGTTATTGAATACGTTATGGCCTAGATTAAATTTTAAATTTTCTTAGTTTTAATATAGCCTGAGCGACGCGTCATATAACTTTCAAATGATGAAAGTTTTGTATTGTGAAAAACGATGCTACAAACCGATCGGTTTGATTATTCGTGAAACCAATACAACTACGGAACGAAGCCATCAAGTAGCGCTCGTGACTGTCATGGCGGCTTGGACAAACAGGTTAGCGCATATAACTTTGTTGTGCACACTATACTGACTTTGGAATTCACTTCAAACTACATGTATGTCTCTTTCATGCATGAAAGTGGGTATATGAGACGCGCACCTATCGCATAGGCCTTGGCTAATCCAGGCGAGTTTATTTACCTTTGCTGCAACATAAATAGCTACTTTTGACCGTTCTATGTCTACTATGGCAGGGTTCGAAATACCGGGTGCCGCACCTGCGCCACGCAGGTGCTCTTTTCAGTACGCAGGTAGCCCGATACTGATACCTGCACTTGGTGCAGGTGAAATTTACACATGTAGTGATCATGTACACTTGCAGCATAAACAAAATGCACGCGCGTATTAAGCTATTAGTTACGTGGCGTGGTTAATGATATACACGCGCATAACTAAGTAATCAGTTACGTGGCATACGCGCGTAACTAAGTAATCAGTTACGTGGCTTGGTTTATGATATACACGCACACATAGCACAAGTGAGTACCTGCAAGACTCTGAGTGCTGTCGTATACACGCGAAAGTTACTCCCGAGTACTGTCTCGTTCGCGCGTTTATATGCACACGACCGACGCTAGCTGCAAGTGCTATTAGTAATTGAGTATTAGTGCAAGTTCCTGTGTTCTTACTCGTGGGCAGTACTTTTCAAGATCGTTCAACCATCTACGAACTAGGCAGAGAGTATAGAAGTTAGAAATCATGTGTATTAGGCAACATGAGGTGAAATTGCAAAGTTTTTTTGGCACAGTGAGGGGCGTATCCCAACCACGCATATGCAGCACTTAAATAGCACACTAGTGTTGTTTTTTGCTGCCATCTTGCAACCTTTAATTTGCTACATGAATATATGCCAAAATGGGTGGTGAGACTAATCTTGACTTCAACTCCTCACTATTAATTGTAATTTAACATACAACAATGTGTCAGTCCAAACGTGTGCAGGTAGACAAGCCATGGTGCAGGTGGGATAGTTATGTCATCTGCACCATGTGCAGGTGCTTTTATAAAAGTATTTCGATCCCTGTATGGTGGCAGGTGGTATGTACGTACATGTATGCTCTAATAATAGCGCAGGTGTGGAGTAGGGAGTGTGATGGTAATAGTGTGTGCATGTGATGGTAATGGTAATAGTGTGTGCATGTGTGTAGTGTGATGGTAATAGTGTGTGCATGTGTGTAGTGTGATGGTAATAGTGTGTGCATGTGTGTAGTGTGATGGTAATAGTGTGTGCATGTGTGTAGTGTGATGGTAATAGTGTGTGCATGTGTGTAGTGTGATGGTAATAGTGTGTGCATGTGTGTAGTGTGATGGTAATAGTGTGTGCATGTGTGTAGTGTGATGGTACAAGTGCATGTGTGAATTGTGATGGTACAATTATGCATGTGCGTAGTGTGATGGTATAAGTGTGTGCATGTGTGTAGTGTGATGGTACAAGTGTGTGCATGTGTGTGTAGTGTCATGGCACAAGTGTGTGCATGTGTGTAGTTTGATGGTACAAGTGTGCATGTGTGTAGTGTAAAGCTACAAGTGTGTGCATGTGTGTAGTGTCATGGCACAAGTGTGTGCATGTGTGTAGTGTGATGGTACAAGCAGGGCCGGTGAGAGGGGGGGGGGGGGGGTAAGCGGGGTTACTTACCCCGAGCCCCAAGGTATAATAGGGGGCCCGGCGGGCCAATCTCAAGGGGGACCCCCCCCCCCCCCCCCCCCCCCCCACTATGGGGCCCTCAAATGATATGTTACCCCGGGCCTCACTATGGTTCTCATCGGCCCTGGGTACAAGTGTGCATGTGTGTAGTGTGATGGTACAAGTGTGCATGTGTGTAGTGTGATGCATGTGTGTAGTGTGATGGTACAAGTGTGTGCATGTGTGTAGTGTCATGGTACAAGTGTGTGCATGTGTGTAGTGTCATGGTACAAGTGTGTGCATGTGTGTAGTGTGATGGTACAAGTGTGCATGTGTGTAGTGTCATGGCACAAGTGTGTGCATGTGTGTAGTTTGGGTACTAGTGTGCAGGGGATGGTACTAATGTGTATATGTGTGTAGTGTGACGGTACTAGTGTGCACATGTGTATAGGAGGGAGGAATGTGATGAGCCCAAGGTCCAATTATATCCCCTATTTATTAGGGTTTATTTATTAGGGTTTACCAATGACGTGATGTGACTGCAGTCACATCACATCATTGGTAAACATGACTGAAAGTAGGTGTGCTGATCAGAGCAAAAACGGTTCTCTACAGAACAAAGAAGAGCCAGTGAGCTGCTGCGACATATGAGAAAGCAGTCGCCACTAATTTGGGAGCCGCTGATGCTGAAAAAAGCCCCACAAGGTAACCCCAACAGTTGGAATAGCAATCAAGTGAGTGCAGCATGCACAACAAGTCAGCTAGATGTTTTTAATTAGCCCAATCACAGTGAACATCTTGCTGACTTTCGTTTGGGCATCATTTGGCAATACTCCTTCGGAAAGATCCAGGTAGTACATACATCCACAGTGCTAGCTTTCTCACATCAATATCAGGGATGATAGCCTTGAGCTCCTTTGATGCATTGCTGGCAATCACAGCTGCTGATCGCCAAGATGTGATGGCTTGGGCGTGCTGTAATCGCTTTATTGCTACTCCAGCCCTTGGGGTTACCTTTTGGGGCTATTTTTGTATTGGAGGCGACTGCTTTCTCCTATGTCGCAGAAGCCCACTGGTAGAAGCTTGCACTTCTTGGTTCTGACAAGAACTGTTTTGCTCTTATCAGCACACACACTTTCAGTCATGTTTACCACTGACGTCATTTAAAAAATGATATTCATTTCAAGATGACCACAGTTTTTCAACATTTCGAGTTGAAGTGTATATTGGAGGGTAAAAAACGATTTATAAAGCTACAACTAGACCTGCTTCAGATACAAGTAACACTTGAGTGCCTACATGCTCACTTTTAAAAACGTGCCTAAAGAAAATCCTAAGCTAACACTTTTCACCCTCAAACTCCAACTGTGTCCCAAGTGTGAAATCGGACTGCACCATTAGGTGCAAGGTGCAAAGCTGCAGTTATGTACCAACGATTAGCGCAATCCATTGCGAAACAGTGGAGAAATTGGCTAAAAGCTGTGTGTTTGGACCAATGATGGAAAATAAAAGAGTGCCTGGCCCGAAAATAAAAATAACATCACACATGTTACAATCCATTGCCCTTATAGCTAGATGGCTAGTAAAGCTTATTCCGTTTTCAGATTTCGGATACCTCAAACCATCAGGTTATACAAATGAAGAGAATTTGTAAAATTGCCAACAACAAAAATTCCTGCACACTAAAGAATAATGTAGCTCAGGCTAAACGATCATTCACTTCATAGGCACGTGCAAAAAAGTTGCTAAACTCGACAATCGATACGCTAGGATCAATTGGCAGGCTTGGGCATTATACATCTAGCAAAGGCAAAGAATTCGATCATTCTTCAGCGCTCACCAATGTGACCAAAGCAGATTTGCCCTGTCACATTATCTTAATGCCGCCCCCCCCCTCCCCCCCCCCCCCCCCCCCCCCCCCCCCGATCTCTCGGCGGCCCGTCTACTAATATTCATTCAGACCAGCTGCATCTTCTACACTATCTAGTCTTTATTGCAATGGCCTTATACTACTGTCGTAGCCACATCTGATACGCGTGCGTAACGTGTACAACATTTATAAACAAAACGTGATATGCTAGCATACATGTTTACATCATGCTAAGAAAGTTTTTATACCAACTAACATACCTGGCGTTTCAGGAACTGTTCACTGGCATTAATTGGGGTT